>CM046812.1:6099117-6181622 GCA_025617385.1 Murraya koenigii
CTTTCAATTTTAAACCAATTTTATTCTTTAAATCAAACCTAAGCAACACAGGGTTTGATGTAAATTAAACATACATTATGGTTGGCTTTATAACATACATGCATCTGCATCCGGATCCTGAAATGATGCTCCGAGTGAGGAGGAGAAGAGAAATACAACCGAGGGAGAGATCCGGCCTCAATGCCTCGTAGGAACGTATAGCTTGTATGGTAGATCCGATATGAAGATCACCTACAAATCATGCATAAATAAAGAAAACTTTAAATAAATTACGTAAATTAAATAAATAAAGTGCAGAAATTAAATGCATAAAATAAAGTGTAGAAATTAAAAGAGCAGAAATTAAAATGCATAAAATAAATTAATTACAGACTTTAATTGCTTTAAAATAAATTACAAGATAAATGCTTACATTTAATTAAAATGAAAGCTAAATGCTTTAAAGAAAGATTGCAAGAGGAGAAGGGAAAACTCAGAAGACAGAAAATATTTCCTCAAAGTCTTCTGTTCATCGTTTTCTAGAGATAGAGAGAGAGAGACAGAGAGAGAGAGATCTAAAAATTCTGAGGAGTCAATAGTCTTCCTTCAGAATTTATACATAAATTTTTAAATTGTTCACTGTTCACTGTGCGCCACTGTAGCAATTAAACTGTAGTAACACTGTATACTATAGCGAGTCTGTAGCAGTTTAACTGTAGCATCGCAATCACTGTAGCTTTATACGGGGCTGTAGCTTTATACAAAAGTTTTACAAATACAAATATTAATGAAATAAATTCATACAAATACAACTACAAATACAAATACAAATAGTATCTTTACAACGATACAATAGAAATACATACGAAATACATTTAATTAGAAAATTTTTTACTCTTTTTTTTTTTACATAAAATAAATTACAAAATTTTAATGCTTTAACCGAGACAAGATGTCAAACACATATCTTCATTTTCATCTCCAAGAGAGATGAATGGCTCTTCATTACTTGAGGAACTCGAAGAAGAAGAAGAGCTTGCAGCGGAAGTTTCTGATCTTGAGGTGAGCAACTGCTGCATAATTTTGAAATACTCATCTTCAGTCTTTGCAGAGGCTAATAGGGACTGTGCTTTTGACCTTTGGGCCAAGAAAGTGCTTTGGGCTTTAGATTATTCAATGCTTAGAGTCAAATGGCAGCTTGAAGAGAGCCATGCACGAACAGTGGACTCAGAGAGTTTTGACTGCTCATCAAATTTTGACCACCACTTAATTTTAAAATGTCTTTGTAAAATCAATCGGGAGTCCCGAGTGTGGTATTGGAAATTCCACATCCGCACTCCACTGAAGAAAGAAATTTGTACGTAAGGTAGAAAAGGAGGAAACCTCTTATCAGACTCAGAAGGGATATAATGAGCTTTAAAAAGATTTAGGCAATTTTTAGCATTGGGTGTCAAGATATCTGGGCAGAACCAAAATAGTTCCACCATTGTTGGAACCAGTTTGGAAGACTTTGCACGGTTATCTTTGAATTGAAGAAAAACAACCAAGAGTGTGTCTTTTTAGGGTTTTGGATAAAAAATGTATTAAACCAAGCTTGTTGATAATCCCAGTAAGAAAAGGACAAGCAATGGTTTGGGCTTAATTTAAAATTGGCCGGAAAAGCCTGGGTTTTATGGAGTGGAAGACCCCATTGTTTAGGAGTTAGGACTTTATGAATTGTGGCCGTAGAATAAGCCAGCTCAGAATGAGCTTCACTGAGAAAGAAATGTTTGAATTTGACAGACTCAGTATACTCAAGAATAGCTTGATAGTAAGGTTGGGGTTTTTGTAAATCCCATGGTTTAAAGAACCAACCTTTGGGGAAAATCTTTAAAATAGCTTGAAAATTATCAGTATGATAAAACCCATCTTCCATAGATAAAATATTTTGATGATGGACTTTATTATACCACTTCGATGTTTGTGAAAGCTTTTCCTAGGAAACAATAATTTGAGAGGAAGAACTTCCACCAGAAACTAATTCTTTAGAAGAAGTAGGTTTTTTTATTTCTTTAGAAGTAACATTTTCTTGAGAAAGAGCTTTAGATTTTGAAATGCTTTGTAAAGTAACCATAAGTTCAGGGGATTTAGAAATGGATTGCATCCATTCTTTTACCTGCTCATCAGATGCTAAGGCTTTAGATTGAGCTTCATGCTCTTCGACCATATCAATCGAAGATTTAATTGGCATGGCAGAAGATAGTAACTTGTCTTTAGAGGGAGTATTATGGGGTTCTTTAGAGATCATTTGAAGGGGAAGGGTTGCAAGAGGTGCAATGTCATTAATAATGGCTTTACCCTTATCTTTCTTCTTGGGCGGCATTATTTGTTTTGCAAAAATTCTCTGGTTAGAAAATCAGGAATAGAATTTGTATCACCTTTAATAAACTCAATATCAAAATCAAAAATACTTAAAATAGCTTGCCATCGTGCAAAAAATTTTTTGGATGCAATGTTTTGAACAATTTTTTCTAAAACATGTTTTGCAGCTTTACAGTCGATTCTAAGTAAAAATTTCTGATTTAATAAATCACTTTGGAATTTTGATATGCATAACACAATGGAAAGAATTTCTTTTTTAATAGTAGAATAGTTTCGTTGGCAATCATTCCAATGTGCAGAAACATACTGTACTATTTGTTCTTTATTATTATTAACTTGCTTTAAAATGCCACCATATCCTAAGTCGGATGCATCAGTTTCAACTATTTTAGGTAATGCAGGATTAGCAAGGAACAAGCAAGGAATTTTTTTAACTGTTTGTTTTATTAATTTAACAGCATTGGTATGCTTATCAGTCCATGCAATAGGATTTTTCTTTAATCTATCATGAAGGGATTTTCCTTTAATCTATCATGAAGGGGTTTTGAAATCCTATTGATGTTGGGACAAAAATCAAGAACATAATTTAAACTACCAAGAAATCTTTGTAGTTGTGTTTTATCAAGAATCTTATCAGAAAACTTGTCTGTAAAAGCAAGAGACCTCTCAATAGGAGTAATTGTTCCTTTAGAAATATAATATCCAAGGAATCTGATTTTAGTTTGAAACAAAGAAATTTTCGAACTAGAAACAGTTAGTCCAACTTTTTTAGTGGCAAAATAAAAAGTCTTTAAATGTTTGAAATGTTGATCAATTGTATTAGAAAAGATCAAAACATCATCAATGTAAACAATGCAAAATTCTGAATAAGGATTATAAATGTCATTCATGACTCTTTGAAATTCAGAATGTGCATTTTTTAAACCAAATGGCATAACAGTCCACTCATATTGTCCGAATAGAACAGTAAAAGCAGTTTTATACCGATCTTTAGGATGAATTTGAATTTGCTAAAAACCTGATTTCATGTCAAATTTTGAGAATATGAAAGCAGAGTGGAGTTTTTGTAGTAAATCTTTTTTGTTAGGTATTGGATACCTAATCCACTTTAAGGCTTTATTTAACGGTTTGCAATTTATCACATGTTTGGAGTGCCGCGTTCAATTTCAGAATTCTTGTTTACATAAAAAGCAGCACAAGACCAGGGAGATCTTGACTTGACAATTAGTCCTTTAGTTTCCAAATCTTTAATTTCATTCCTACAGTGTTTTTCTAATTCCATATTCATTTGAATTGGGCGAGCTTTAGTAGGAATTTGTTTTTCATCAAAAGAATTTTCATATGGCAAGTCTACCATGTGTTGTTTTCTGTTCCTGAAAGCAGTTGGTAAATCAGCACATATTTCCTTTCCAATTAAGTCTTTAAATTCAGAAATCTTCTTCTTTATAAGACTGGTTTATATATGGCTTTCAATCCTTTGTAAACCTAAATCCTTTTGTAAATAAAATAAGTCATTTTGTTTTGATTTGAGCAAAACATTGATTTGGTTTGATAAATGGAACAAGTTTTTACAATATTTAGATTTCTTGTTTTAGGCTTTTCAATAAAGGAAAATTTTAATTATTTATCTTCAACTTTAAAAATCATACCATCATAATCAATAATATAAGGAGTAATAAGGTTTATAAATGAGGTTCCAAGTATGACAATATGATGTATGTCATTTGTCAATAGAAAGGAAGTTCGAAATTCAAAACCGTCATTTAGTATAGAAGCATCAACCTTAGAGGTTATTTTTAATTTTGAATTATTAGCGGCTGAAAGTCTTTCATTTGTTTTTTTCTGAAATCTTTTGGGAATAATGTATTCTTTTATACAGTTTAAATAAGCATCTGTGTCAAAAAGGGCAATGGTGTCGATTTCAAATTCTTTAGAAAGTATCAAAGTAATTTTAATCAAATATTTTCTTGTAGTGATTTGTTTTAAAACAAACAAAAAATCATTAGGTAATTTTTTTTATGTTTTCAAGGTTTTGATTATCACCATCAAATTTTATTTCTTTATCTTCATCACTATCTGAATTATCTTCTAATTGTTTTAGCAAAAATTGGATAATTCCAGAATCAGTTTTTTGTTTCTCTTTTAATTCTTTTATTTCAGATTTAATTTCCTTAATCTCCTTTTGAAAATCTTGAATATTAGGAGTTGTGTTCTTTTCTTTCTTTTTATTCAAGATTTCAGTGAGGTCATAGGCATTTTTCTTTAAAACAGGAGTTTTGGAAGATTCAGCTTTGTTGTTCTGATCAAAGGTTTTCAAAAGCTTATCAAGATACTCTTTTTGTAAAACTGGATCAGAAATATGTTTAACAACATCAAGATAAGTTTCCTGTTCTTTAGTTAAAATATTGATTTTCTTTAAAAATAGGGATTCAGAATCACTATCACTTGAATCAGAAGTATTAGAGTCAATTAACTCATCAACTTGTAAAGGTTCACTGTCTCCTGTCATAGAAGACTCAGAGTCAGAAGATTCAACTAAAAGTGGGGCTAACTTTGAAAGTGTTTCATCATCAAGACCAAGTTCATGAAGCTTTGTGTTCATTTTGCAAAATCTTGCAGTATGGCCTTTTCTTCCACACTAATAACAAGTAGCTTCCTTATAGTTGAAAGATGTTTTAGAAGATGATTTTAAAGGAGCTTTAAAACTTTTCTTTTTAGAGAAATGAGTCTTTTTATAAGGCTTCGAAGGTTTCTTATAAAAAGATTCTCTAAATTCTTTCAAGGTTGTCTCATACTTATGACTTCTAGATTTGTAGGATTTGTAATGTTTTTTGTAAGTCTTCGAGGAACACTTACCATTACAATCTTTAGATGTAGAGGCTTTGAAAGGGTCATAGTTAAACTGTTTACAGAAACTTCCTAATTCTTACTTAGATTTTCTAAGCTCCCATTTAAGACGTTTCTGTAATTTCAAATCTTGCCAAATCTTTAGACCTTCTTTATTAACGAAACTGACTAATTCACCATAGGTGAGTTCGTCATAAGGAACACGATTATCATTAAGAGCTTTAATGAAATTTCTAACTTTTTCACCTAAAAGTGTAGGTAAACCAGCTAGAAATTTTTCTTTCCAAGTAATATGATTTGCATCATCCTTTAGAAAGAGTCGGGTAAAGAAAGTAGTTTTATAACTTTGAAATTCACTAAGCTTCCTACATCTTAGGTTATGTAGTTACTCAGCATTTTTATCACGTAGGTGAGAAGGGTCACCTATGAAATGAAGGGAAATGGTCAAAATTAAAGTTGCAACAGCATCTTAAATTGGACTGTTATATTCATCCAGAATGAGGATTCCTTCCTCATCTGTCTGAATTGCATTCAAGATATCTGATTGCTATGGTTTGGTGATGAGATGGTCCCACCAACCTTTAAGTTGACCAGTAAAACCCGCAATAAGGATTTCTGCAATTGCTTTATCAGAAGTTCCTGATTGAGTTTTATAGGCATTAGCTGCCATTGTCATTTGTTGTAATAGACCAAGTATATTGTACTCAGACATTCCATCTATATTCCATTCATAGACAGAAGATGCATTAAACCGTGATTGGTTTATTGCACTAGGCCTATTATCAACAGCTAAGTCAGGAGGAGAATATGAAGCAACAGGGAGTGCTAATTCCCAATGAATTTTATTTGTACTAGGAATCGGCTCAAAATCTTCCTCAAATGCTTCTGCATTTGAAGTGGCTATAGAAGATTGATCATAATCTAATACTCCAATTTTATTACTAAATTGAGGAGTGTCAGGAACAATTTCAGCTTTTTTAGAGGAAGAGGATGAGATTTCTATCTCATTTAATCTTTCTCTAATGGCTTTAATAAAGTCTGATTTTGATTCTTGAAAAAGCTTTTGACTATCTTTCGAAACCTGGAAAGGCTCGAATATAGGTTTCTTATGCTTTTTGTTAGATTTTATTGGCTTTAAAGTAGAAATAGGAGAAACAGTAATGGTTGACTGTTGGATTTGATTTTCTATCATATTCAACTGTTTTCCTATAATATTTAGATTAGTATTACAGAAATTATTCTGTTGGATAATACTATCTAAATCTTTATCAGGGTCATTTACCTTATGAATTTTGTAAGGTGAAGCTTTAATTTGAGTAGGAGGATCACCATGATCCATGGTTATACTCCTAAGAGGTGGATGCTCTGATTCAATGATTCTATAACTATCAGAAAGATTCCATTCAGGAGTTTTCTCCTTGGTCTTGTGCTGCTTTTTATGTAAACAAGAATTCTGAAATTGAACGCGGCACTCCAAACATGTGATAAATTGCAAACCGTTAAATAAAGCCTTAAAGTGGATTAGGTATCCAATACCTAACAAAAAAGATTTACTACAAAAACTCCACTATGCTTTCATATTCTCAAAATTTGACATGAAATCAGGTTTTTAGCAAATTCAAATTCATCCTAAAGATCGGTATAAAACTGCTTTTACTGTTCTATTCGGACAATATGAGTGGACTGTTATGCCATTTGGTTTAAAAAATGCACATTCTGAATTTCAAAGAGTCATGAATGACATTTATAACCCTTATTCAGAATTTTGCATTGTTTACATTGATGATGTTTTGATCTTTTCTAATACAATTGATCAACATTTCAAACATTTAAAGACTTTTTATTTTGCCACTAAAAAAGTTGGACTAAGCTGTTTCTAGTTCGAAAATTTCTTTGTTTCAAACTAAAATCAGATTCCTTGGATATTATATTTCTAAAGGAACAATTACTCCTATTGAGAGGTCTCTTGCTTTTACAGACAAGTTTTCTGATAAGATTCTTGATAAAACACAACTACAAAGATTTCTTGGTAGTTTAAATTATGTTCTTGATTTTTGTCCCGACATCAATAGGATTTCAAAACCCCTTCATGATAGATTAAAGGAAAATCCCTTCATGATAGATTAAAGAAAAATCCTATTGCATGGACTGATAAGCATACCAATGCTGTTAAATTAATAAAACAAACAGTTAAAAAAATTCCTTGCTTGTTCCTTGCTAATCCTGCATTACCTAAAATAGTTGAAACTGATGCATCCGACTTAGGATATGGTGGCATTTTAAAGCAAGTTAATAATAATAAAGAACAAATAGTACAATATATTTCTACACATTGAAATGATTGCCAACGAAACTATTCTACTATATATATATATATATATATATATAATCTAATTATAAAACAAAATTTGCACCTTAAAAAACATGAAGGAAAGGCATAAAATAATTTTTGACACATAAAGCTATAATCATCTTGCCAATATTGACTCGATAAAAAATGGGAAAAGATGACAGATGTGCCTGCGTAAAGCTGCCAAAAACACATCAAGCTTGATTTATACTGAATCAAGACTTTGGGCTTTATTTCGTATTAAGATGCTGTAATTTTAATTTACAGTTGTTATATAAGAAAATAAAATCTACAGCTGTAATATAACATTTGATTGTGTTTGCTAAATACGATTTATAATAATAGTTTCTAGAAACTAATAAAGGTGTTAGTATAAGTTCTTCTTCAAATAACTATGCGTTAATTTTTTAAGTCACACAATAACCCCAATGTAGTACCAAACACGCCCTTCATTTTTTACCGCATGCTGTAGTTCTTTTAAGTCACAACTGCTTTATGCTGTACGAAAGCTTTAGTCATAAAATCAGTGCATTGTCAAATTCGATCGTCAAAAGTATAGCAATAGCAGGGTGCACACTGCACACTTCACTTTTGATAAAGCTGTTCATGCAAATTGTGGCTATGGGCTTGGGCTTGAAAGCCCATGCTGTTGGCAACAAATCTAAATCCTCAGAAATTCCATCCAAACTTAAATAGTAATTTTTTTTTTAAATTTGGATAAGTGTAATTTTTTTAAAGTCTAAATAGATCTGAATATTAAAATTTAACGGATATGTTTTTTTAATTTTTTAATTTCTAAATATAAGTGGTATTTTATTTATTTTTTTAATCAAAAGCATCTTAAATTTGGTTATTTGACATTTATGTAATTGTAAATTAAAAATAAAGGATTAGATTTTATGATTTACATAATAAATTATTTTATAGAGATATTTTTAGAATATAATATTTATTTGTCATTCAGATATTTTTTCATTTAGATAAAAGTCACAAAATTTTATTTTTTTTTTATGCAGATGTAAATATTTGAAAATCAAACATAAGTTACAAAAAAATAAACAAGTATATTTAAAAAAAAAAGACTAAAATTAATAAAATTTCAGACTTAGACATTTAACAAACAACTTCTTAGATAAGTAAGCCGATTTTAAGGCGAACTTAGATTTTCATTAATTTCATAAATTAATTTTTAAATGAAATAAAATTTTTTAATAAATTAATAAATTTTTTTTCAATGTGATGTCAATAAGCACAATGTTGCGACGGTGGCAAACAATGAAATTTTCATTAAAAATAGAAAATCCTTTGAACCTAAGACGCCTAAATTTTGTCAATATATGATTATGCGTAGGCTGAGAATCTGTTCATACGAAGAAGCAGATGAATTATAAATATGTAGTTAGATGCCGATATTTTGTGGTCTTGATAATCTTAAACATGTTTGGCTTTTGGGAATCTTAAAATGGAGTAATAAGAAAGCTAATTGTTATCTATTATTTAACTATTTTCTACCGTGGAATCATTTTAAATTTCATTTTTATTAGAAAAGCAATCCCTTTGCCTCTGTTAGGCCACTCAACAAGCTTACATGTTGTAGTTTCCACTCAAACTCAACTTAGTGTTTCATTTTCTTTTTAATTTTTTTTTTTTTACTGAGCGAAAAGAGAAATACTATTTTTGCGCATAAAATTACATCTAAATTTGTACAAGATCACCAAAGACAAAGACAAGAAACTAAAAGATAAATTTATTCAGGTTATTAAGTTTTGCTTTATGAAATTATTCTGGCTGCATGTCACCGCTTCCCACGTACCCTACACATCCCTCGTTTTATTTGTCATGTGCAGCACAAGTAACTTTTTTTCTATTATTCACAGTTATAAAACACTGTAAATATCAACACTGTCTTACTCGGAAATATCCATTGTTCAGCTGAAAAAGATAGTTAAATAACTCGGAAACATCCATTGTCGAGCTGAAAAAGATAAATAAATAGAAAGCTGTTTGTTGTATACAAAACTTCTGAAGAGCACAATGAGAAAACAAGTGAGCGAGTTATTGAATTCGAAGGACTTCGATGATGGTCAGAAAATTGGGTCAAAGAAAACCTTGAGAAGATGGAGATCAGCCTGCAATGCCCGTAGAAGCTTCCATAAGCTCGCCGGTCTCGACGAGCATCCCAAATTACAGGTGAATTATTCCTTTTATTTCTTTAAGTTTTTTTAATTATTAGTTAACTTATGATTCAAGTTAATTTAGGTAAGCTATATTTATTTATTTATTTATTTTAAGTATAGTAATTTTGAATTTACGATACCAAACTAAAGGCTTTCTGTGTGTTATAGGAACAGGTTAGAGTTTTTTATGTTGTTCTAAAAGCTGTACTTCACTTTACTCAAAATCTGGGTCTGCATTCAAATGAAAATGTGACATCAAGGGAATGCATTGTGACTGCGGCTGGTACCGAAGCTAGAAGATGTCATGAACCCTTCGATGATGTTTGATCCACAATCAGTGGGCATGAGGGAATGATATTTGATACGTTAATTCCTCAATTCAAGTATCAAATTATCCTCCTTTGATTTATTCGCTCATATATCGAGGTAAGAATATCAATGTTTTGCATACAATTGGCCTCCATATTCTGAGCTTAATATTTTTCACTTAACGAATGACAATACAATTTCATTGATTGAGATGTATAATAGCATTCTTTGTATATTACATATTTGTGAGTTACTTGGTAAATATGAGAAACGTGCATTTGCTGTATTTTATCTTGTGTCGGAAGCAGCATCGTTTTTACTAGATAAATTGGGGACAAGTAAGAGGAGAATCCTTCTTGCTGCATTTCTATTATGAGCATTTGGTTTTGATATTACTATGAGTACGCATACTTGGACTGTGAGAAGAACCAGAGATGCAACCAAAAATAGAGATGCAGCCAAAATTCAAAGTCAGGAGCAACTACTTATGGTGTTGGAGAAATCTTTCTCTGTGGTCTAGTTGGTTGTTATGCTCATTTATTTTTTTCTGGCAGAATTGGGTGTCAAGAACAATTCTAATGATCTGTTTTCCCACTAGTCTTTGCTATAATTGCTGCTGTGTTTACTTTTAAATATGATGGGGAAGTTTCTGATTCATCAGGCCTTGCTGCTGATCATCAACTGCAGGATTCCCAGGTATGATTGTGAACATCATTGTAATTATCAAGCCGCACTGGGTGAATTCACGTAAGCAGCTCATCAGTGAAGGAAAAATAAAATAGGTTTTTCAATTTTTAAATTAAAACCTTTTAGGACCGATCTCATACAACATATAAGAATTAAGTAATCTAGAAATTCATACCTTGATGTTTTGAGAAGATGAACAACTAAGAGTTGTAGATCCGCCTCCAAACGATCTTCCAGGCTATGACTCAAGTTTGATCAACACTGGACGTGTGGGCGTCTGTTTCACCACTCCCCCAAATTGTAACTAGCACCTCTTAGATGTCTTCTTTATTTTTCTTAAAAACCCTGGGGTTCTCCTCTTTTTTCAATTTAAGAGTATAAAGCCCCTTTTATAATATCTTATGAAAAACCCTAGTATGTTAGGATTAGGATTTCTATTTAAAATAGAATTCCTCATTTAACTATCTCTCTACTTACCTAAAAGTGGAAGGAATGTGTAACAAACTAGGAGACCACCTTGTAAAACATTACAAGCCTCCATTTACACTTTAATATAACATACTAGGCCTTAACAAATATTATAATTATATTTTTCATCTAATATGCCGGTTTTTCTTGCTTTTGGGTCCAGGTGATGGTATTGTCAATTAAATGAGCTAACCGGGGATCATTTGGGAACATACAATAGTGGCTACAATAATTAAATTTGTAATTAAACAAATATAATTATTTAATTCCAATTCTACTCCACTATAAGATTGGAGCCGACCTCCATAATTGTATGCTCGAATATAAATCGCCCAAGCCACATTGATTTCTTTCTTGCACAATCCTTTGTACCACATCGTTAATTTAAATTGATATCTCAATCGTCCAATCAATTTAATTACATCTTTTCCTTGATACTTACTCGGTTTTC
This sequence comes from Murraya koenigii, assembly GCA_025617385.1. Classification (NCBI taxonomy): domain Eukaryota; kingdom Viridiplantae; phylum Streptophyta; class Magnoliopsida; order Sapindales; family Rutaceae; genus Murraya; species Murraya koenigii. Next base: position 6,110,747 of record CM046812.1, read on the forward strand.
TCTAATGATCATTTTCAACATACTTATTTATATTGAGACACTCGGCTGGAGAATTCTATGATCAAATCGAAAACCCATCAAAAGATGTGTCGTACAAATTCTATATTGTTAATCTACAATTTCAATACTTGTAATTGCTCCCACCAAGATACTGGGTAATCTAGACTACATGTGTATGTCATGCCCATTGGTAACTCAAATGAAATAACAACTACAATCATGAAATTATAACTAACTCAAGATTAAGATTACGATAGAATCAATGCCTATGAGATTTAATAAGTCCGACGGTTATTACTAGGTTAATTAAATCTCATATGTGATCCAGATTCAATGTAGACAAACTACATCAATAAATTCATACATGATTAAGACAAATCACTCAATGAATTTATTACAGTCTATACCTAAATAAAGTGCCCAACTTTATTTATCAACTGCGAACTTAATTTATTTAATCATAAGATAACTTGTATTTATGTCTTCTGCGAATCCACATGGTGATCGCATAAATACATATAATATGATTAAATGGACTTTGCTCAAAATATTAATGCAATTCAAAATATCTGAATAAATATTTGAAATATTTTATTAATAAGAAAATCAATATACTTTAAAGAGCACATAATCCCAACAATCAGCTCTATGAGCTCCTACAAATTTAAAGAAAGCTGTGTTAGCATATATTGTGGCATGGCAATTATACTTGATTCTAGGGATTCCAAGATCTTGGAGATTAAATCTGTTGACCATTGATTAGTTTTAGCCATTTTCTTCATCATCCTAGGCTATTATATGAATTAAGGCATTCATTTTAATGTAGGGGCTCACCAGCTATATACCTCTTTTGTACATTCTTTTGTATATTGAAATACAACTTTGCATCCATCGTTTCTCTTTCTCTTTTCAGTTTGCTTTCTTTTGTCTTATTACAAGCTGCATGAGACAGGTAAGCTTTTGAAATATTGTCGAAGAAGAAAACATAAAAATTGTAAGATTGCATTAACTTGAATGCATTTCGTAAATCAATAAATCAGTCATTATAGGTCTCTAAAAGATTTATTTTATAATTTGTATTTACAATGCTAGATTGCCTCTGTTACATTTAGACATCCTTTATGTAATTAACGATTGTTTTTATAGTACTATGGCTAGATCAGAGCAGATATCAAATATTTGATTGTGTATCTTTTTGTAAGTTCATAAACAGGATGTGGAAGCAAACGGCAGCTTGTCTATGGCCTCAGGTGCAGATCATCAATTGCAGAATATCCAGGTATGATTTTGAACATAAATGCAATCATCAAGCCGCACTTGGTGAATTCACATAAGCAACTTATCACCTTATGAGTTCCTACAAATTTAAAGAAAGCTGCATGAGACGGTAAGCTTTTGAAATATTGTGGAAAAACAAAACTAAAAATTATGAGATTGCATTAACTTGAATGTGTGTTGTAAGTCAATAATTTAGTCATTTGAGATCTCTAGAAGATTGCATCTAAATTTTGTATTTATAATGCCATAGTGCCAGTTTTAGATTGAGAAATCTTTTATGTGATTAACAAATGTTTTAGCAGTATTATGGTTAGGTAAGTGCTGACATCAAATATTTGATAGTTCGTATGCTTTTTAGGTTCATGACCCAAGTACGATTGCTGAGGACGCTGAAACAAACAACAGCTTATCTGTGGCCCCAGCTGCTGGTCTTCACATGCGGAAGGTAAAACATTTTTCTTTCGTAGCTGTCCACTCAAAGTTTACTAAGTGGATCAATGCTCCATATTTGTCTTAACTTAATAATTTGTACGTATAATACTTGAGTGCCTCTGTAGATTTAGAAATACTTTGAGTAGTTAACGATTGTTTATAGCAGTAGGGCCAAATCAGTAAAGATATCAAATCTTCGATAGTTTATGTTGATGTACGTGCGCACTTATTATTATAAGTGTCAGTGTGCAAGTGGATATAACAAGTAATATAATGATACGTATCTAAATGGTCTCCACAAGAATTGATGTTATGAAACTTGCTGCAACAATCTTATCAGTGCAATAAAAGTAAAAATAAAAATAAAATAACTAAGGAACTCAAATACCTTATTAAACACGTTAAACAAAAAAAAATGTAATAAAGAAAAGAAATTAAGATCAAACACAAAACGTAGTCAATAATAAATAGGTAATTGGGTACTTAAACACACTTTATAATTATTGACTGCTCATCAATTAAGGGTACAGTTGCTATAGCATCGACTACAGCAATGAACCAAATCTTAATGCATTCTCAGTTGTCGCCTGTTGTATATCTTATATTTAAAAGTAACCTAAAAATGATCAATTGTTAAGCCAACATCTACATATAGCATTACACGTTCTAGATTCTATTTACCCTACAAAATGAATCCCTATGTCTAGTTCTTCACTAATTAGATCAATCACGGCCCTATTCAAATTGAGATAAATACAACTTGGGAAACTCAACCTAAAATTATATTTTGTTATGATTTGTTCTAGTAAGTCAAATTTTTGTTAGGCTCTTTCTTAGTTAGTATCCATTAAATGAGTGGTTAGACGAAATAAGAAATTACAATAAATAAAATCAAAATAAAGTGCTATAGCAGATTCTAAGCAACACACGTATCGTAATCAATTAACCATTAAGCTTGTTTAGTCTCTAACTACATAAAATTTTAATCCATGATGAATTTAGAAACAGTAACATAAATAGTTTTAACCATCAAATATATTTCCATAAAGAAATAATACTAGAAAACAAGATGAAGAAGTGAGTTCTGCTTAATCCTTGCGATCTTTTCTTCTTTTTCTCTTTGAATCCTTTAGTGCAGCACTCAAATCTCTCTTATTCTATGTTATTATTTTTTTAATGATGGCTCCCTTCTTTTCTTTTCATGCGGACTCCTTTTATAACTTGAAATTAAGGTAACCAGAAGTGTGTGACTGCGTATCTCCTATTTTTGGAAACGTTAGATAGCAATCTTTCAGTTAAAACGCATGAAATCGAGTCTGTTGTAGCTACAGGATTGCTACAGCATCTTCACTGTTCTAAACTTGTTTTTTAATTTCTTTACAGCCAAGTTCTTTTGTCATCTCTGTAAGTCTATTGTAGTAACACTTCATCCATAAAGCTTGAGCATTTTGTTCACTTAAAATCACACATAATCAAAGCACCAAATGATCTGAATCAAGATTAATTTATTAAAAATAAACTTAAATAACTGTTTATGCAAAATATAACTAAAACTGTAAGAAAATACATCATTTACGCTCTAAATAATATTAGTTTGAGTTTAAAAATATCATGATAACTCTCATTTCATAGAGTTATCAGTTTACATCTTTTTAGGTTCATATGCCAATTACTCGCAATGAGGATGCAAAAGCAGATAGCAGCTTATGTTTGTAGTAGTGACTGCTAATGATTAATGAAGATGATTCTAAGAAACGAGGTCAATATGCTTGTTCATCACTCTGCCTTCAGGCTTGCTCCTTTTCTCATACTATTTATACAAACTCTCTTTTAAGTTTTAGTGCCAAAATATTTATATATGTTAATAGATGGGTTTGTGAGTAATATTTTAGTGGCATATTTTAGGAGTCCGACAAATTGATTATTGTTTCATGGTTGGAACCTAGAGAAGGCATTTGCCCAAATTTGCTCATTTAATTCACTCATTCAGATCCAAGTTGATTATAATTATAGGTTTTGAGTTTGATTATAAAATCTCATTGGATCCAAGTTTTGGCCTTAGGTGTTACAATTAAATTCAATTACTTTGTATTTCAATTGGATAAATCTCTGTAATTCGGATTATAATTAATCAATTTATATATATTATTTTATGTGAATAGCTTTTTATTTATAGAGCTCGTTGAATGAGGTAAATGATGGTGTCAAGTTATTTGTGATTCGTGAAATTCATGAAACTTGTATTACGACAATAAGAATAAATGAAATTGTTTTGGTTGGGTCACACAAGAAACTTTTGATGTGCCAATTAATTATTGATCGATATGGTTAATTGTTTTAGTAAAGGTACACTACATGAAATGAAATTTTTAAAAAAGTGATTTTATTATTATTTTATAATAATGATAGAACCACAAACTGTTTTGTACAAACTAGTATATACAAACTGATGTGGCATGAATAGATTGGTTAAAAAGTGATAATAATTATTTTTTAAAATTATGTGGATCCATGATAACTTTATATAAACAAATCTCCTCATACCATATTAGTTTGTACACACTTATTTGTACAAAGTGGTTATACCTTTATCATTGCTCATTATTTTAACCGAATTATTGCTATGACCTAATTCAAACTATTTAGTGGTGGTTTTTTCCGAATTTAAGTCAAATCTGATCAAAATAAATAAACTATATATTAGAGGGGGGGGGTTGAGTTTGAATTTATGTATGCATTTTTAATGTTTAGGGCAGGAAGAATATCTGAGGTGATTTGGGAGGTAAGCTGAAGTAATTTGAGAGGTGAGTTGAGGTGATATAGGAAGTGAACTGAGGTGCTCTGAGTTTGTAATAATTTGAAGAATTTTGTGGAGTTAGTTTAGAGAGTTGAAATGAAGAGCCCAAGAGAATAGATTTGGCAAACTCGATGATAACTCTAGACAGCTTATTCAAGGCTCGAGGTGAACTCATATAAGAAGTGAAATCTGGGCATCAAAACTATTATAATAAGAATAAAATAAACATAAACAATAAAGAACACATAAGTTTTTACGTGATTTGGTAATTTGGCCTACATTTATGGGAGTAACTCCCCTTCAAACCACTATATAAATGAAGTATTACATGACTTATTCCACAATATGAACAAAACCTTATTGAAGGTTGTTTATGGCGAGTAAAAACATGAGGGAGATGTGAGTTTTATGGAGATTAGAGAGTTTTCTAAGAGAATAATAAGGGAAATGCTTATTTCAGAGATGAAATAGTCAAGATCTTCCTTAGAGGTGTAAGGATTCAGGAAGAACAAGATGAAGTAGCCTTTCAAGAAGGGCTAGATAGAGCAAAAAGAAAGAGCATGATAAAGTAAAAAGAGAGAGCTATTATTCTTTCAAGTAAGATTTTAATCAATAAAACGGTGATATCAAAGTACAAGGAGTTTTGAAGCTTTGACAATGACATTTTTGTTTTTAGCAAGAAAAAGATGAGGCTGTTTTTTGGGTAAGGGGGATGGGTCATTGTTTTGGAAAAATCTTGAACTTTATATAAGAGTATTCCTAAGAGTATTTTGGTAATTTTAGACAGTTGGCGAATTTTCAATAACTAACTTTCTTCATGTGAGGTTATTTAGGTAATTATACTTGTGGTCCCAAGATGACGACATGCCTAAATAAAGGGAATAAAGAAACCTTCAACCATCTTTCTGCCCCCTTGTTTCATACACATGGTAGCCTCTCCTGTTGGTGGTCTTGTTGATTTTTGGACCACTGCAGAAAGAGTTGAGATGGTGGCTTCTCATTGCTCATTTTTAGAATCACTCATTTAATTGGTTTTTGTATTTAGCCAAAAATGAGATATTTTGTTCTCTCTCATAATGACTCGTACTGTTTACCTACTAGCTCAAACCACTAAATTTTGGGTTCTAATAATACCGTTTAATAGTGGAAATGCTTACCGAAACTATCTTTTTTCTTTGGGAGCTCAACTTCTAATCATTGTAACCTATCTTGCCACCCAGTCAAATGAATTTACCCCTCTTGACTGACTTTTCTTGCCATGTGTTACCGTGTATAATTGGCACATGTCAGCATCTAGATTTTACCCCCAACAATTATTATTATTTAACATAATTGCAATTAAATTTCCTCCATATTTTATATGCTTCAACTCCAAAATTATCGTTTTCTACTTCAAAATTTTACCAACAAATTAAATTAGTGGCCCCTATAATATAGAGATTTATATAGCCTCCATATTTATATAGTTATCAGTTATCAAATTCATGATTGTGTTATTTTCTTGAAAAATATCCTTCAAAATCCACAACATATTTTCTAAATAATTTTATAGTCATACGATTTGAATAGTACATAAAGATCATAAGCTAGATATTTATATGTAATGAAGATTATCTTAAGGTTGATTGTGTATATAATTACTCCAATTGAAAATCTATAAATGGTCTCCTTGGTCTTGCATGCACTTAATTTGGAGGGCATTAATATTTTACATGTAATCATAATCCTAACTAACTCACTACGGGTTTCATTGAACAGTGATCTGATAATCCACAACTACTGTGTGACTGGATCAACCGAACCAATCTTTCCAGCCACTCCAGGGCCAATATTTGACTCTAGGTTAATGAATCAAGAATGACCAATCAAGACACCAAATTCCTATCAAGCCCAAACCAATACTGCCTCCTACATCCGTATGGTAAGACAACTCTGTTTAAAGCATATAGCCAATTCCACAACGAGTCAATGACAACTCAAGAGTCAAGACACCGACATTAAATATGTGAAACAATTGATTATTTATGGAGTAATCATAATTGACTCTATGGGATCATGCTAACAAATTTAGTGGACCTAAAGGTCTTGCAAGTGATGCGACCTCCAGCATCATCTCATTGTGATCGAGCCTCAACCTAACATTTGAAACAGCTAGATCTTGCATTCCATAACTAGAAGGCAAGCATTATAATTATTTCAGATACATTCTATGATATATATGTGCTTCTTACGAAAAAACACAAGTTTTAAGAAACACAAGTTTCTTAAATTAAACACATAGATTCATTTGATTTTGAAAATGGTTACATGAATACTTTAGAAAAAAAATGAATTCATACTTTCATAAACACCATTTAATGAACCAAAAGGGTTTGCATGGAAAAATATATATGCAAGGAACATCCTGTACTGTGGAACCAAATTTTTATTAAATATGATTCATATGCATAGAAAAATTCATTTCACAACTTTAATTGCCTTAAATTGGGTCCATACATTTCTCTAATTTCAGTTTTTGCATCACAATTAAAGCCAAATTAATTTTTCTAATGTATAGGATAATTAACAAAGTGAAGACTTAAAGAAAGCCTCATCATTGCACTTATACTTCTTATGTTTGGTATGATACATGTCGTCTTAAAACAGAATCATAGAGGACAGAAGAAGGAAATGTTGTTGGTGTTTATGGGACAACGTTCAGTGTAATGAGAACGATTGTTATGTCATCAAGCTAGACCTCTCAAATAGTTGCCTCCAAGATCCTATAAACTCTAGCAACCGTTTCAACCTTATAAATCTTGAATGACTTAATCTTGTTTTTAATAATTAACTTCAATTCTTCTGAGTTAATCCCACAAAAAAAAAATCAACCTGTCGAGGTCATCTTATCTAGACCTCTCCAATTATTCATTTTCTGATCAAATACCATCAGAAATATTAGAGCTCTCGCAAACTTGGAGTCCCTTGAATTATCAGGAAATTTAGATCTTCAACTCTCGAGAAGCCAAGCCACGGAGATCTAGTTGAGAAGATAACCATCCTAAAAGAACTTGATCTTGGTGATGTGACTGACAATTGCTTCTTCAATACCCCATAATTTGGCAAATATATGTTCTTTGACATTTTTATCTCTTTTAAACTGCATGCCAGTTGTAGATCATCAATTGCAAGTGTGGCCAAGCCATTTGCTAGTACTTTTAACAAGAGCTTTGAAATGAGGCACATGTGGTGTTGTTAGTACAGAGTCAAGGTACCAGGCAATGAGGCAATTCTGTCACCGAAAACAGAGATGATTCCTAGCTTCCAGGTGAATATTCACTATGTACTAGTGCGCTGGTGGTGCAAAATCTGAGAAACTAAGATGGCGCACACATTCTTTCATCACTTATCGACCCCCCACAGACAGTTTATTGGCATTTAAATTGCTAGGTTTCCTTCCCATCTTGTGCGGTAAGTTTTTTTCTTTTAAAATTAATTTCATTTTTTTCTTTTAAAATTAATTTTTTTTTCCATTTTTTCTTTTCTTGAGCAGAGTGGTTGGCGTTCAAACTTTCTTTTTTGAAAAGTATAAATTGACACGTAGTTGTAAAGTTTTTACGTTTATGAGAATCTGTTCATATGAAGCAAATGGAGTATAAATGTGCGGTTAGATGCTGATGTTTAGCGGTCTTGATTTACAATCTTAAACAGCTTTGATTTTTGGAAAACTTAAAAATGAGCAAAAAGATGAGGTGATTAAAATTATAATATCAATGTCATAATTAAATATAAATTATGTAAATAAAATATAAAATATATACATTTAACATAAAATTTATAAATAAATATTAATAGTAAAATAAAGTATAAATTATATAAATGAAATATATAAGACTTTTAAATACAAAATAAAATAAATAAATTAACAAGTAAATTTGTAATTCAATTTAATACAATCCGACGTTAGAAAGCATTACAGTAATCTAACACGTGTGTTAAATCAATTGGCCACCACCATCACATCAGCAGATGGTGTGGACGTGTTGGCACCGGGAGGAATATATATATACATATATTTTATCCAGGAGGAGTATATTTGAAGAACACACACTATTATTTATTCAACACTCCGTTTTAGTACTGTTTTGACTGTTTCGTGTGGGACAGAAGATGAACACAGCTAACAATCCTCTCACTCAGTCGTACAGCTGAATAACAAAACAAATTGAAACGTTTTTCTACTCGGAAGGATTTCGATGTGGTGATTAGTTATATATTAAGCCTCATCACTTCTCATACGAATGATGATTTTGTATTGGTTGTGTAATAATATCACTAACTACCCTTTTGTTAAATTGTTGTAATGTAGAGAGTTTCAGTACCTTAAGAATTTAAATGCAGTGTGAACTGGATGTGGATTGGTAAATGGTACATTTTGACGTTGAATTTATTATTCCCAACTAAGGCTGTCCCTTGTGTTACTGGAAAAAAGTAAGATTGCACCTTTTGTTCTTCCCAACTCAAGACACCAAGGTCAGCATTACATCGAGAGAGCACTGAAGAGATGCTCGAGGAGAGAGGGAAGAAAGACCAACGAAAAGGAAGGGATCTTGTCGGGCATACCATTACTTTGCGACTTCAAAAGAGCTTCGTAAGGTGGTAGTGACCACGGCCCGACTTAAAAGCAAAGGATCTTGCCGCTGTTACATGTTATTTATAATTTTTTGATGTATTTGTCTAATTGGATATATTTTGTTGTCAGGATATTTATGGGTGAAGCAGAATCACAGCTAAGTGAGATTGGAAGAAAAATAAAGAATAAGCATAAATTTGAACACTAGAAATTATGTGGTTTGACTTATAACCTACATCCACGGACAAAGACAGAAGTAAATAATTTTATTATACTGGAAAAATAATAACTTCTCTCTAATAATAGAGAAGAATAATTATATTCTCTCTATAACTAGGAGAAAACTATTCTCACTTTCCAATACCCCAATTACACCCAATAACTCTCAAAGTTCTCTCTAATACAAGAGGAAATAAATTTTTGGAATAATTGAAATGAGGGAAGGGGCGCTCAATTTATAGCCACATTTTGGTTACTATGCATTATTTATTTATTATTATTTTATTATATATATATTGTTTTTTCCTCAACACGGCATCGTGTGCCGTGTTGAATTGAGAGAACTGGGCACCGCCCATTTAGAAGGGTGGTGCCCTTTTCCAACTTTGACATTCTCCCACTTGGAGATTTGATTGAGAACCAATCAATCTTCACACCATCCTTTCTGCTTTGCTATTGACATGTTGCTTACGTTTCTGCTAGGCTACAAGAGGATCTACTCCATATAAACTTGTCAGTAATGATTGACTTAGTCATAACATCTGCTAGGTTCTCCTTGGTATGGATTTTCTGTAAATCTACACTTCCATCTTCCACTACTTCTCGAACGAAGTGATATTGAACCCCTATATGTTTTGTCCTGGAATGAAAGGCTGGATTTTTTGCAATATGCAAAGCACTCTTACTGTCACAAAACACAGGAATTTTTTCTTATTTGTGCCCGAGCTCCTTAAGTAGCCTTTGTATCCAAATAGCTTCCTTGCATGCTTGTGTAGCTGCCATGTATTCTGCCTATGTCGTAGATAAAGCCATAACAGTCTGCAGTTTTGAAACCCAGCTTACAGCTCCTCCTGCAAGTGTAAACACATAACTAGTAGTGGATTTTCTTTTATCAAGGTCACTTGTGAAATCTGAATCCACGTAGCCTTTGACAGTAAATTCTGATCCTCCATAACATAATGCAACATCTGAGGTTCCTTTGATGTATCTTAGAATCCTCTTCACTGTTTGCCAATGTTCTCCACCAAGATTCGCCATGTATTGACTAACTGCTCCCACTGCTTGTGCAATGTCTGGTCTTGTACAGATCATAGCGAAAATCAAACTTCCCACTGCTGATGCATATGGTACTCGAGACATATCCTTCCTCTCTGCTTCATTGCTAGGACACATATTTGAGGATAACTTGAAATTAACAGGAAGTGGGGTAGAAATTGGCTTACAATCTTGCATGTTGAAGCGTCGCAAGATTTTCTTTAAGTAATTCTTCTGTGAAAGCCAAATCTTCCTGTTATTTCTGTCTCGGTGAGTTTGCATCCCTAGAATCTTGTTTGCTGGTCCCAAGTCCTTCATTTCAAACTCCCTAGCCAACTGTGCCTTTAATTCTTGGACTTGATCTTTGTTGGGGCCTGCGACCAGCATGTCATCCACATACAACAGCAAAATGATAAAATCATTATCCTAAAATCTCTTGTAATAAGCACAATGGTCTCAACTGAGTCTGTTGTATCCAAGGCTCATTATGAAGGAATCAAATCTCTTATACCAACACCTCGGCGCCTGTTTGAGACCGTATAGAGATTTATTTAATCTGCAAACCAAGTTCTCCTTGCCTGTTTCAGCAAAACCTTCTGGTTGGAGCATATAAATTTCTTATTCAAGTTCTAAATGAAGAAATGCAGTTTTCACATCTAATTGTTCTAGATGTAGGTCGAATGTAGCACATATTGCCAAGACTACTCTGACTATCGTGAGTCTAACTACTGGAGAAAATATCTCATTGAAGTCAATACCTTCTTTCTGAGCATATCCCTTTACCACCAATCTTGCACGATGCCACTCCACATGATTATTGCCATCACGTTTGATCTTGTAGACCCATTTGTTTCAAATGGCTTTTCTTCCATGTGGCAGTGGCACAAGTTCCCATGTCTTGTTTTTGTGTAGAGCTTCAATTTCTTCCTGCATTGATGCCGTCCACAAAGTAACATCTGAGCTGTTTAAAGCTTCATGGAAAGTTGATGGCTCTCCATCCTCTGTTAAAAGACAATATGCAACATTGATTTCTGTAACATACTCTGAGTGCCAAGTTGGTGGTCGTCTCTCTCGAGTGGACCAACGAACTTCTAGAGTCTCAGACTCGACTGGTTCTTGTTCTTCGTGCTCTGGTACTGCTTCAGAAGACTCTGAATCTTCCTGACTATTTTCTACATATACCGGTGTAGTCTCTGACTTTTCTTTCACAGTACTATTATCCCCATCTTTCTTTTGTAGTTGATCTTCTACAAAGACAACATCTCTGCTGATGACAATCTTGTGGGCAGTGGGATCCCACAGACGATACCCTTTTACACCATCAGCATACCCCAAAAAGATACACTTCCTAGATTTTGGATCTAGCTTTATTTTTTCTTGGGAATTATACATTACATATACAGGACATCCAAATATATGTAAATGAGAGTAATCAGCTGGCTTACCTGTCCACATCTCCATCGGCGTCTTCAACTCAATAGCTGTTGATGGAGACCGATTTACTACATAACAAGCAGTTTTGGCTGCTTCAGCCCAAAAAGAATTAGGTAGACCAGCAGTCCTCAACATAGCTCTTATCCTCTCTGTAAGAGTTCTGTTCATCAGCTCTGCCACTCCATTTTGTTGAGGAGTGTATGCCGCTGTAAACTGCCTCTGAATACCTTCTTGATTACAGTATGCAAGAAATGCTCCATCTGTATACTCTCCGCCATTATCTATTCTTAAGCACTTGATCTTTTTTCCGGATTCAAGTTCAACCCGCGCTTTGAATTCCTTGAATACTGGAAACACATCTGACTTTTTCTTGATTGGATACACCCAACATCTCCTGCAGTAATCATCAATAAAAGTAACGAAGTACTTTGCACCTCCTTGGAATAAATCCGGTGATTCCCAAACATCAGAATGAACTAAGTCGAGAATGCATTTACTTCTACCATGAGATCTGCTAAATTTCAATCTATGCTGCTTACTTGTAACACAATGCTCACAAAAAGGTAGACTTACCGATTTGAGTCCTAGAAGCAGCTTTCGCTGAGAGAGAATCTTCAAACCTTGTTCTGACATGTGGCCAAGTCTGAGATGCCACATCATTGCTAACTCTTCTCCATTTGACGCGACACACGCATCAGCTTCCTGTAGTGTTTCTCCTTGAAGTATGAATAAATTCGCACTGATCTTTTCTACCTTCATTAACACAAGCGCTCCTCTGACAATTTTTATCATCCCATTTTCAATATGGACTTTGCACCCAAGACTATCTATTTGTCCCAAAGACAATAGATTTTTCTTCAGGCCTTTGACATATGGTACCTCCTGAATTGTGCGAACTGTACCATCATACATTTTTATTTTGACAGTACTAATACCAGCGATCTCCAAGGCATGATCATCGCCCATGTACACAGATCCTCCTGAGATTGGTTCATATGTGTGGAACTATTCTCTCTGAGAGGTCATGTGCCATGTTGCTCCTGAGTCTATAAGCCATGTCAGCTAACCGCTTTCTGCCTTCTGTAACAGCTGCTGCTTCGCTATAGAGAATTTCGCCATCATCCGAAGTACTAGCCACACAACCCTGAGCATTTGATGACTCAGGTACTTTATTCTCTCTATTCTTCTGATTGCTCCAACACTCTTTCTTCACATGCCCTTTCTTGCCACAATTGTAACATTTCACATTCTTCTTACTTCTGGATTTTGATCTACCATGATTGTAACTCCCACTGAGGCCACGTTCTGTTGATCTCCCTCTCGTCACTAATAGCGCTCCTGCTTGCTGCGAACTTGCATGTCTATATTCTTTGGTCTTGCGCCTGCTTTCCTCGTTTAAGATGGAGGCTGCAACATCATCGAAATCTAGACTGTTTGTCGGGTTGTTGTTCGTTAGATTGATGATGAGTTGATCATACGAATCTATAGATTCCGCAATGCGAAGAGTATAGAGTCTCCTCTTTAAAAAGATTTTGTTGTGCAGCGACTTAACCTCGTACAACTTTGTGAGAGTATCCCATATTTCCTTCACTGTCTTTTTCTCTGCCACACTAGATAACACCTCATCTGCAAGTGCTAAGTGTAGATCGAGAATTGCATTCATCGTCTCATCTCGTTCCACTTAGCATCATCAGTTACCTCTATGGGTCTTTCTCCAATTGCTGTCAAGCAACTGTTTTTCCTCAGAATAGATTTCATCTTCATTTTCTACAACGAGAAATTGTTCCCATTGAACTTTTCAATCTCGTATTTTGCTGCCATTGCTTTCACCATGAACTAACTTAGTTAGGATCGGCTCTCACTGCTTTACGTGAACAGTACCGTATATGTGAATAGTAATTGTATAGTGAACAGTAACCGTATACATGAACAGTAACTCCGATTCTAAAAAATGCAACCTGGCTCTGATACCACTGTTAGGAGATTTATGAGTGAAGAAAAACTACAGCTAAGTGAGATTGAAAGAAAAATAAAGAGCAAGCACAAATTTGAACACAAAAAATTACGTGGTTCGGCTTATAGCCTACATTCACGGGCAAAGACAGAAGAAAATAATTTTATTATATTGGAAAAATAATAACTTCTCTCTAATAATAGAGGAGAATAATTATACTCTCTCTATAATTAGGAAAAAATTATTCTTACTTCCCAATACCCCAATTACATCCAATAACTCTCAAAGTTCTCTCTAATACAAGAAAAGATAAATTTTTTGAGATGATTGAAATGAAGGAAGGGACGCTCAATTTATAGCCACATTTTGACTATTATGCATTATTTATTTATTATTATTTTATATATATATATATTTTTTTTTCCTCAACACTGCAGTACCATGTTGAATTGAAAGAACTGGACACTATATATATATATATATTTTTTTTCCTCAACACTGCAGTGTCATGTTGAATTGAAAGAACTGGGCACTGCCCATCTAGAAGGACGGTGTCCTTTTCCAACTTTGACATTTGTAACTATAAAGGCAAGCCAAAAGTTACCACCCATATTTTTCCTCAACGATATTTCACGTAACTGACATAAGGTCCTCACCACCAAGCCGATTTTGCCCTCCGGCTAGTGAACAAAAATTCTTGCATCAACAAACAAGATTCTATAGGTCATACATACTATACATAGAAAATGTCAAAACTCTTATGTCAAGATTCTTTGAGGAAAAGAAAACGCCGCAAATTCTTTTGAGGACAACAATGTATTATCTATTACACGCACGTACGCACGCCCACAACATAAAGCAAACTCATTCTACAATTATAGTAATAAAGTTTAAAAATTAAGGTTTCGAAGTGAAATTTTTATAAATCAGTCCTAACACTTCAACCTACTGAGATAGATAATTAATTATTGATGTTTTGTTATTTGTTAAGAGTAGTGGGTTCTATAAATTTTTAATATTAAATCTTAATGGCTGTAAGTTGGAACCCACTCGTGATCGCTTATTGTGATCCCGTAATGGGACTCACAATAACTGGCAGGACTAGCTTATATAAGTTTGTTCTGGTCGAATTGCAAAGCTCATATGGCAACACGTGCCACAAAACAATTTGCAAACACCACCAAATCAGCGGGTGATGTGGTGGTATTGGCAACACAGTAATTACATCAACTCTGCCAACGTGTCGCCACCAGAATGGAGAGGGTTGGAGGAATACCGACAAATCTTCTATCATTCATGTACAAACAAACACTGGAACACTTTATTTATTCAACACTCCTGTTTTCACTGTTTCATGTGAGAGGGGAGATGGAGACAGCTAACATCGAAACACTTTTCAACGCTCCTGTTTTCGCTCTCAACTGAACATTTCCCTGGGTACGGACACTGCAACACATGCCGATTGTCATGCTTTTTCATTACAAGAAGAAAGCTAGTCCTCTCAGTCTTAACAGCTGAATAGCAAAAGAAATGGAAATGTTTCTCAAATTGGAAGATTTCGATGGGAACCGATGGGGACCTAAACAGCCGTGGGAGCGAGCCTTGAATCGATGGAGACCTGCCTGCGCTGCAGTCAAGAACCGCCGTGGAAGATTCTGCAGTCAAAATGTAGGTTCTATTTTACTCGCCACTGTCATTCCTTTATTATTTTTTCTTTGTTGAAACAATTTTTGTTTGAACAGGGGGTTAATTGAACTCTCGTATTTTCGTTAACTATAAAGACAGGCTTGCAAAGCTGGAAACAAATTCTTTATCCCAGATGATTGGACTTTATCATGTATGGTCATGTGATGATTAGTTATTAAGCCTTATCACTTCTCATCTGAATGGTGATTTTGTATTGGTTGTGTTGGGATACAATCTTTGTAAGAGTATCACTACCCTTTTGTTAAATTGGTGTAATGTAGAGAGTTTCAGTACGTTAAGAATTTAAATGGATTGTGAACTGGATTGATAAATGGTACAAAATGATTTTGACATTGAATTTAGTATACCAAACTCAAGGCTGTCTGTTGTGTTACAGGAAAAAGTAAGGATTCCACTTTATGTTCAAAAAGCTGCGTTGTAGTTTATTGATGATATGCCATCAAGCAAATACGTTGCGACCCACATTCCACATTATTTTCAAAAAGCTGTGCTTGATTTTACTAGATTGCATGACAATGTGCCATCAAGTGAATACTACGTGAACGAGCCTGCCAAAGCTAGAAGATTTCAAGAATTTGTCGATGACATAGGATCCACCATCAAAGGTCATGGTTTAAAGATACTGCAACGTACAAATGCGGTGTTTTCCCACCATGTAGGGAATCTATTAACTTATCCTGTATTGAAGGCAACTCCCTTTGGGGTATATCTACTTAGTCATCTTGTGTTGGAAGCATTTTCATCTGTGCGGAATATATTTAGTGGGGGTTGCATTTGTATGACATAAATTTCAATATTATATGTCATTTTGTGAATACATTGTGACCGAGGCTGCCAAATTAGAAGAATTGAAGATTGTGCTGATGATGTAGAATACGTTTCAAACGATGATGACAATGATTCTAAAGATCATCTGATTAGCGTAAATATGGAACAGGTTTATAATGTTTCTCCGAATAGGAAATTTAGAAGAAGAATAATTTCATGGCAAAAGGGTGAGTTTTTGGGAAGTGTGTCATTTGGGTCTGTGTATGAAGGCCTCACTAGGTGAAATCTGTTCCTGTGTTAATATACTTGCAACTTGTGAACAGGAGTTTTATTGTTCTGATTGTATTTCAATATCCATTTGGTTACATAGCCTTATTGATATGTACCTGCTGAAAGTTTTTATCAAGTTAAAAGGATGTACAATGTTGGATTAGAAGGAAGTTTCTAGGAACTTATTGAATAATTTTTCTGCTTTCTGAACGATACTACAGGAAAGTGATAGACTTCACGATGAGACCTCAATGGGTTTTTAGGTATGCTACTCGTAAATCAACTTGTCTTATTTCTCAAGATAATCATGCAAGACGAATCAATTTCATTTTTGAGGCGGAGAAAGTTGATGATGAGCTAGACTGGATATTCTTTTGCATATTCTTACTTGAAACAATGATTTTTGCAGCTATTTTACCATTTACTTCTAAATATTCTTAGATTTTGAGGTGTATTTTATTTGTTTTGCAATGAGTCCATATTGAGAGTTTTTTATTGAAAGTGGTTAGGATTATATTTATATGGCCAGACTTAAAATGATTAACTTGGCCTTGCTTTACTATCTTTGATATGCATGTTTATGTGCAAGCATGCATGAACATGTGCTTATTTTTTCAGCAATTTCTCTCATGCTTTCTGGTTTGTTTGCAGTGATGGATTCCTATTTTCTGTGAAGGAGATTTATTTGCAGGATCAAGGAACTCAGGGAAAGCAGATCATCCTTCAAATTGAGCAGGTGGGATGACTAGTCTTGTCTTGCTGGAAGTCCAGTCCAGAACATATTATTCTGTAGTCTTTTTCTCTGCTTTAAATTACAAATTGTGCAGTTGCTTATTTTATTCTGCCTCTAAATAGTTACATGATAAGATAATTTTTTTAATAATTTGTTTGTTGCCTCAGGAAATTTCTCTTTTGAGTCAGTTTGAACATGACAACAGGCAAAGTATGCGTCTATCCTCAGTGCTTGCTTTTTTTACTTTCATTTCCTTGTAGTAATATTTGTGAAGTGAGATCCAGAACCGTGTGCTTGTAATGACATGTATAGACCCCTAGCACTTATGATTTTGCTGAAATTTGAAGCACGGTGTATTATAAAATTCATGTTATTGATTTTAGCACTATTTAAATATTTCTTTCTTTTTTCTATTACGTGAAATTATACAATCATTGCCCTTATCATTAACACAATCAATTGAATTAAGTAGTCATACCTGATAGTATATACTTCAGAAACAAAGTTTATGCTACAATTAAATCGCTACTGTTCCCAAACCATCTATATACCTGCAGGGAAGTCTATTATTGCCAGCTTTAATTTTTTCCAGCTACATTTAGTTGTGCAATTCATTATTATCTAGCATCCTAGTATAAATAAACCTATCTCATATGGTAAAGTACATAAAAGAACTAGGAACTTCCCATTAGTCCTAAATTTGAAGAAAAATGCATCCCTGTTGCACGTGGCATATTAACTAATTTGTGAATTTCTATGGAATTTGTCTCTGTTGTATTAAATTGTTCTTTTATATCTGGTTGTTAGGCGTGCTTGTTTCATTTCTGGCTCTTTAATTCTAAGTCATCAAATGATTTCAGGTTTAAAATAGGCTTTTTATCTTACTTGAGCTTGTAATGAACGGTTCACTTTCAAATCTCTGTCAAAAGTACCACTTGAGGTATTCTCAAATCCCTTCATACACAAGGCAGATCCTGAACGACTTAATATATCTTCATGAGCAGAATGTGGTTCACATGTGATATAATTGATTTGGCTGCTATATTCTCAGTGCCTTTTCCTTATCACGGTGTGCCCTCTCAATATTCTACCTTTTATGTCAAGTTGTCTCACTGCAAATAGATGTAGCATTCATGAATGTTTATGCAAATAGGAAATCAGTTTGTTCTCTTGTTGTTTGCCTGCAATATGTGATTATTTATACATTCGTTTTCTTTCCAAAAATGCTGCTTTTGGATCTCAATCTTTAAAGCTAGTCTTGAAACATGCATATTCTTAAGCGTATCTGTTGCTGATACTTCGTATATAATTTCCTGATGGTATTAGAACTGAGGTGTTGTAGAGGAAAGATTGAGAAAATCAGTAGAAACAAAGAGAAAAATTGTAAAAAGAGTATAGAAATAAGAAAAGAGCATTTAAGGTGGTAGGATGTTTTGTAAACAGAAAACCATGTTGAATATGCATTTTGAATAAATAATTGCAATTATAACCATTTGCAGATAGTTTTAATCCCTCACAAGGAAAGTTACATTCTCAGTCTGCTACAAATTATGGATATTGCTTTTATTCAAGGTTAAAACAGAAGATAGCAATAACAGAGGTTGTTATATGGAATTGAGGAAAAGTTTGCATAACTGTTATCATCTTGCGAGTGTTAATCATAACTTGGCAGCTACAAAGTTTCAACAGAATAATAAACAGAAGATAGTGAAACCTGTGAATGCTACTGTACTTAATGCAATATATTTGATCTTTTCAGGCGACTACAATGAATGATGTCAAATCCTTCAAAGGAACACCATTCTGGATAGCCCCTGAGGTTTTCCTCTTCTGTTGTAGTCTGATTTATATAGATAAAATCTGATCTATTTTCTGAATGTCTGTCATTTATAACCGAATTTGCAGGGTCTCAAGGTTTAACTGATCTACTTGTTCATAACCATTGATCTTTGGGCCCTTGTCAATATTTGAGAGCTCTGAGACCCATACAATCTGATTTTTCTTTTTCACGCAGCTTAGTTGCAACTTTTAGGTTGACATGTTTGGCACAGTTTTTAGTAGGTTAAATTTTGAATTTGACACTACTGTGTTTCATTTATTTTTTCCATTTTTCTGTAGCTTTCCTTTTGTATAGTTTTAAAGATTGTAAATCAGATCCTCTACCTTCTTTCATTTGAGTTTTGAAACATCGTCTGCTCCTTTTGATTTGAAATTGATGAGAAAAAACATCTCTTATTTTAGATGTAGAGAAGTCTTGTCCTATAGTTGGTATTGGTACACATTTATCAAAATATCAGCAAGTACGGTAGCACAAAAAACCTGGAAACTGACTCTTAGTAATGGGTACACCTGTTTTCATATATCATTGATACATACCAAATATATTTCTATTAGACATTCCAGGTTAACAAAATTAGTTTTGCTTTTTAGGTTGTGAATTTAAAGCACGATGCCTATGGACTAACTGCTGATATATGGAGCCTTGGGTCTACTGTGTGGAGATGTTAACCCATTGGTCTCCATACTCTCAATTGGAAAGTGTACGTAAAAAATTTTCATATATTAAAATTGATTTGCTTTCCCGAATTTTCCATGTTTTATTTTATATGCCTGTTTTTTTGTGTTAAACATCTTGTGATTTATAAAAGGTTGCATCAGTTTTGATATGGCGTTTGGTTATTGCATAATTTTTTGTGTTGGCAGATGCAAGCATTATTCAGGACAGGCAGGGGTGAACTTCCTTCTGTTCCCAACTCATTATCGAGAGATGCCTGGGATTTTATTCTTAAATGCTTACAAGTTAAACCAAGTGATCAGCCTAATGCAGGTCAACTAATGGAGCATCCATTTGTAAAGAGGCCACTGCAAACTTCTAGGTGACTTCCTTCTCCTCATTATAACATCATGCAGTCATTAAAGCTTCTGATCATCCTTTGGAGTTTATGTTTATCCTAGAGGTAGTCTAGCACCACCCAATTTAAACTATTAAAAGCAATTTCTAGTTGTAAGGTTGACTTCTTGTTTGGATTTAATATCATGGACATACTGAAAGTGATTGTTAAATACATTTATAAAATATCCATTCGGGCTTGCAACTTCACTGCCAAGCTTATGGTGAGATGAGCAAGATTGTGATGCATCCAACGGCTGCATTGGTGATCCCAACTCACAGTATGAAGAGAACAAACAAGTGCCTCTAGATGTTTTAATGCAACTCCTTCCTGTTGATGCATGGACAAACCTTGAGAGATTCCAATTAGATCTGGCCACTTTGCTTTTTATACTAATTTGCTTTGAGGTTAAGCTACAGGTTGACATGGTTATTATGTCGTTTGGTTCTATATCCATTAGGAATAATTTTTTGATTGTGTTACTGTTCTTTATTTTGCATGCGTCCTTTGTTCACAGGTGTGGCCAAGCCAATTGCTAGTACTTTTTAAGAGCTTTGAGATGAGGCACCTGTGGTGTTAGTACAACGCTAAGCATCTTTTTGCTGTTGAATCTACCTTCCAGGCAATTCTTGGCACGGAAAATGGTGATGGTGCATTCTAGGTGAATGTGCACTAGGCACAACTGCTCATGGTGCAAAATCTGAGAAACTGAGATGGTGCACACATTCTTTCATCACTTATTGACCGCCTCTAGACAGATCAGTGGCATTTAATTGCTGGGTTTTGTTCCCTTCATGTGAGCTAGGTTTTTTCTGTTGCTGACTTTCTTTTCTTGGGCAGAGTGTTTCACATCAATTTGGTGTAATTAACTCTTTTTCAATAGTAAAAATGGTACTTGTGAAATTTTTATGTTGCATTTTATGGAGCCCTCAAAGGTAAATTCTGTCAATATATCATTATGTATAGGCTGAGAATCTGTTCATATGAAGAAGCGGATGATGTATAAATATGTAGTTAGATGCTGATATTTTGTGGTCTTGATAATCTTAAACATCTTTGGCTTTTGGGAATCTTAAAATGGACTGTTTATGCATACACTAATCCCACCTGTGCTAGGGAGAAAACTGAAATGCTGTTACCTTAGGAATTTCCCGCTGCCCCTGCTAAGTCACTCCACAACGTTACATGCCGTATTTTCCACGCAAAGTAAACCTAGTGTTTAATTGAGCGAAGAGAGTAATACTATTTTAATATTTTTGCACATAAAATTACATATAAATTCGTATAAGATCACCAAAGACAGACAAGATTCTAGAAGATAAATTTATTCAGGTTATTAATTTTTGCTTTATAAATTTATTCATGGCTGTATGTCACCGCCTCCCGCCTACCCTACACATTTCTCGTTTTATTTGGTCATGTGTAACACAACAAACTTTTTATCTATCATTTACAGTTATAAAACACTTTACAGTTATAAAGCACGTAAGGATAAAGAGACTGTGTGATTTTTTTTCTTTTTTTGGCAAGCCAAAAGGATAAAGCAAAGCTGGCAGTGCTACGGATGTAGAGTACGGGCAGTTGTTGACTATCAACAATGTCTTACTCGGAAATATCCATTTTCCATCTGAAAAAGAAAACAATTCGGAAACATCCACTGTCGAGCTGAAAAAGATAAATAAAGAGAGAGCTGTTTGTTGTATACAAAACAGGAAGCACAAAAGAAATTGAGAAAATAAAACTTCTGAACAGCACAATGAGAAAACAAGTAAGCGAGTTATTGAATTCGAAGGACTTCGATGATGGTCAGAAAATTGGGTCAAAGAAAACCTTGAGAAGATGGAGATCAGCCTGCAATGCCCGTAGAAGCTTCCATAAGCTCGCCGGTCTCGACGAGCATCCCAAATTACAGGTGAATTATTGCTTTTATGTCTTTAACTTTTTTTTTTTTAATTATTAGTTAACTTATGATTCAAGTTAATTTAGATCAGCTTTATTGATTTATTTGTTTTAATTATAAGGAATTTTTGTATTTACTTTTTGTATTTACTTATTTGTCTAATGGTAAGTTTTTAAAGTCAACACTCAAGAATTTAAATGCAGAGTCAAGAGTAAAGATGAATAGTACAAAATGGTTGAGTATTTGAATTACGATACCAAACTAAAGGCTTTCTGTGTGTTATAGGAACAGGTTAGAGTTTTGTATGTTGTTCTAAAAGCTGTACTTCACTTTACTCAAAATCTGAGTCTGCATTCAAATGAAGATGTGCCATCAAGTGAATACATTGTGACTGAGGCAGACACCGAAGATACAAGATTTCAAGAACCCATTGATGATGTTGGATCCACAATCAGTGGCCTTGATGTAATGATAATTGACACTGAAACTTTTTTGCTCACTTGAATTCAGTTTAGGATACAGATCTAAAGGTTGTCTGTGTGTTATAGGAACAATTTAGAGTTTCACCTGTCGGTCTAAAACCGGTTCTTAACTTTACTGAAAATCTGAGTCTGCGTTCAAATGAAGATGTGCCATCAAGTGAATACGTTGTGACTGAGGCTGTCCCTGAAGCCAGAATATTTCAAGAACCCGTTAATGACATTGGATCCACCGTCAATGGCTTTGAGGTAATGATAATTTATACAGAAACTTTTATTCCTCACTTCAATTTTCAAATATCAAAATATGCTCTTTTGATATTGGAAAATTGCTGAGTATCCATTCTTCTGCTTGGATTTGGATATAATGAGGTAAGAATGTCAAAGTTGTGCATACAATTGGCCTCCATTTTCTAAGCTTAAAATTTTTCACTTAATGAATGACGATACAATTTCATTGATTGAGATGTATAATTGCATTCTTTGTATATTACAGATTTGTGAGCTACTTGGTAAATATAAAAAACGTGCACTTGCTGTGCTTTATCTTGTGTTGGAAGCAGCATCATTTTTACTCGATATATACGGGAAAAATAAGAGGAGCATCCTTCTTGCTGCATTTCTATTGTCAGCATTCGTTTTTGCTATTACTATGAGTACGCATTCCTGGACCATGAGAAGAACCAGAGCTGCAACCAGAATGCATTTACAGAAGCGACTACTTATGGTGTTGGAAAAATCTTTCTCTTTGGTCCAGTTGATTGTTACACTCATTTATTTTATTCTGGCAGAATTGGGTGTCAAGAACAATTTTAATACATCTGTTTTCCCACTCGTCTTTGCTGTAATTGCCGCTGTGTTTACTTTCAAATATGATGGGGAAGTTTCTGATTCGTCAGGCCTCGACAGTGCGCTTGTGGCCTTAGCTGCTGATAATCAGGTATGATTGTGAACATAATTGTAATCATCAAGCTGCACTTTGTGAATTCCCATAACTTATCACCTCTTTGAGTCTATGAATTCCTACAAATACAAAGAAAACTCCATGAGACGGTAAGCTTTTTGAATATTGTGGAAAGAAGGAAATATAAAGACTGAGAGATTGCATTGTGTGGGTCAATAATTTAGTCATATGAGGTCTCTAAAAGATTGATTTAATAATTTGTATGTATAATGCTAGGGTGCCTCTGTAGACTTATAAATCCTCTATGTAATTAGCGATTGTTATAGCAGTATGGCCAGATCAGTACAGATATCAAATCTTTGATAGTTTGCATCTTTTTAGGTTCATATGTCAAATATTACTCGCAATGAGGATCCAGAAGCAAACGGCAGCATGCCTATGTTGGCAGACTTCCGATAATTAATGAAGATGATTCTGAGAAATGAAGTCCGCATGCTTGTTCTTCACTCAGCCTTCAGGCTTGCTCTTTCTCGCATACTATTTACACAAACTCTCTTTTAAGTTTTTGTACCAAAGCTTATATATGTTAATAGATGAGTTTGTGAGTAGTGTTCCAGTGGCTTATTTTAGGAGTTCCACAATTTGATTTTTGTTTCATGGTTAGGGGCTAGAGGAGGCAAATGCCTCCATTCGCTCATTTGATTCAGATTCAAGTTGACTATAGGTACGGGTTTCGAGTTTGATTATGAAATCACATTGGATCCAAGTTTTGGCCTTAGGTGTTACAATTTCAATTACTTTGTATTCGAGTTGGATAAATAACTGTACTTGGATTATTACTACTCAAAATGTATTATTTTATCTGAATGACTTTTTATTTATAGAGCTCGTTGAGGGATTTAAATGATGGTGTTAAGTTATTTGAGATTCTTGAAATTCTAGAACCTTGTATTATGCCAGTTGGAATAAATGAAACTTTTTGATTGGGTCAACAAGAGACTTTTGATGTGCCAATAACGGTATGGTCAATTGTCTTGGGTAAAGGTTTGATATGAATATTTTTAAAAAGTGATTTTATTATTATCATTATCATTATTATTATTTAACATAATTGCAACTAAATTATCATTCTTGGACCAATATCTTACTCTAGGTTAACGGATCAACAATGGACTGAAATTATCAATCAAGACACAGAATTTCTGTGTAGCCCAAACCAGCAATGTCTCCTATATCCGTACAATGTTAACGCTGTTTAAGGCATATAGGCAAATCTACCATGACAACTTAAGATATATTGATATTAAGGTATAGTTAAGTGAAACAATTGGTCATTGATGGAGTAATCATAATTGACTTGTTGACATCATGCCCAAAATAATTAGCAGACCCCTTAACTAAAGGCCTTGCAAGTAGTGCGACCTCCAACATCATTTTATCACCCACGATCGAGTCTCAACCCAACACTTGAAACATCAAGATCTTGCATTCAATGTGTAGCAGGCAAGTAGTGTAATTATTTTAGATATGTTCTATGGTATATATGTGTGTCGTACAAAAAAATAAAAATAGTTAAGTTATAAAATGTACTGTCACTTAAACATAGGTGACACAAATTTCATAGAGTCTAGATCATAAGAAGATTTTATTTTCTAATTCAGTTAATCACATAGATTCATTTGATTTTGAAAATGGTTACATCGACACCTTCTTTTTTATTAAGAAAAATTGTTACATTACATAGACATCATTTCATGAACCAATAAGGGTTTGTACGTATTGCAAAATAGGTATGCAAGGGACATGTTGTTCTCTACATAATCATGACATATTGATTGCTGTGATTGCTGCTTATGCGAGGGGGTTCGGTGCAATAGAACATTGGTCATGTCATCAAACTTGACGTCTCAAATATCAGCCTCCAGGGTCCTAGGTCCTATCAAATCTAGCAGCAGCCTCTTCGACCTTGTAAATTTTGAATGGTTTAATCTTACTTTTAATAGTTAACTTCAATTCCTTTGAATTAATCCCACAAAAATATTGGAGCTCTCCAACTTCGTGTCCCTTGAATTATTAAGAAATTTAGATCTTTAACTCTCGAGAAGCCAAGTCTCGGAAATCTAGTTTAGAAGTTAACCGTCCTAAAAGAACTTGATCTTGGTGGTGTGATTGTGACAATTGATTATTTAATGCCCCATAATTTGGCAAATCTATCTTCTTTCACATTTTTATCTCTTTCAAACTGCATGCCAGTTGCAGATCATCAATTGCTGGTGTGTCCAAGACAGTTGCTAGTACTTTTAACAGGAGCTTTGAGATGAGACACATGCGGTGTTATTAGTACAGAGCCAAGGCATCTTTTTGTTGTTGAATATTACCAGGCAATGAGGCAATTCTTTCACCGAAAACAGAGATGATTCGTAGCTTCCTGGTGAATATGCACTAGGCACAACTGCTCATAGTGCAAAATTTCAGAAACTGAGATGGTGCATACAAAGAGTACTAATAGTTTTGCACATAAAATTACATATAAATTTGTACAAGATCACCAAAGACAAAGGCAAGATAACTAAAAGATAAAATTTTATTCAGGTTATTAATTTTGTCTTTATAAAATTCTCCCCCAGGCCGTTATACATCCTTAAATGGAACAATGGTCTTTCGAAGTTTGGTCGCCAGACATCCTTAAATGAACGAATGGTCTCTCAAAATTGGTTGCCGAATGTCTTATCCTGCACATTCCTCATTCTATTTGTCATGTGTGATGAAATAATTTTGTTTCTACAGTTATAAGGCGCTTAAGGACAGGGAGAGTTATTTTTCAAGCGAAAGGAAAAAGCAAAGTTAGCAGTATTGCGGGGTACGGAATCTTTTTGACAATTCAACACTGTCTTACTCGGAAATATCCAGGAGTCTATTGTCGAGCTAATACTGTCTTACTCCGAAATATCCAATTACCCATTATCGAGCTGAAAAAGATAAATAAAGAGAAACCTGGTTGTTGTATGCAAAACAGTAAGGACAAAAGAAAGAGAGAGAAGAAAATTTCTGAACAGCACAATGAGAAGACAAATGAGCGAGTTATTGAATTCGAAGGACTACGATGATGGTCGAAAAATTGGGTCGGAGAAAACCTTGAGAAGATGGAGATCTACCTGCAATGGCCGTAGAAGCTTCCATGAGCTCACCGATCACCACGAGCATCTCAAATTACAGGTCAATTATTCCTTTTATTTATTAGTTAACTTATGATTCAAGTTAATTTATGTTAGCTTTATTTATTTATTTATTTTAATTATAAGTAATTTTGTATTTACTTATTTAGTTCTTTGCCTAATATCGTTGAGGCTAATGGCTGATGAGAAATTTTTAAAGTCAACACTCAAGAACTTAAAGATGAATAGTACAATATGCTCAAGAAATTGAGTTTACGATACCGAACTAAAGGTTGTCTGTGCGATACAGGAACAAGTTAGAGCTTTATCCGTTGTTCTAAAAGCTGCACTTCGCTTTACTGAAAATCTGAGTGTGCATTCCAATGGAGATGTGCCATCAGGTGAATACATTGTAACTGAGGCTGGCACCGAAGCTAGAAGATTTCATGAACCCATTGATGATGTTGGATCCACCGTCAATGGCCATGATGTAATAATAATTGGCACTGGAACGTCTATTCCGCACTTCAATTTTCAAACATCAAATTATGCTCCTTTTATGTTTGTTATTGGTTCATTTACCAAGGTTAGAATATCAAAGTTTTGCATAAATTGGCCTCCAATTTCTGAGCTTAAAATTTTTCACTTAAATGAATGACAATACAATTCCATTGATTGAGATGTATGATTGCATTCTTTGTATATCCCAGATTTGTGAGCTACTTGGTAAATATAAGAAACGTGCAGTTGCTATGTTTTATCTTGTGTTGGAAGCAGCATCGTTTTTACTGGATATGTTTGGGAAAAGTAAGAGGAGCATCCTTCTTGCTGCATTTCTATTGTCAGCATCTGGTTTTGCTATTACTATGAGTATGCCTACTTGTATCGTGAGAAGAACCATAGTGGCGGCCAGAATGCATATTCAGAAGCTCCTACTTGTGGTGTTGGAAATTTCTTTCTCTGTGGCCCAGTTGATTGTTACGTTCATGTATTTTATTCTGGCGGAATTGGGTGTCAAGCACAATTTTAATGCATCTGTTTTCCCACTAGTCTTCGCTATAATTGTTGCTGTGTTTACTTTCATATATGATGGGAAAGTTTCTGATTCATCAGGCCTTGCCAGCACTGCATATAGCCCCAGCTACTGATAATCAGGTATGGTTTTGAACATAATTGTAACCATCAAGCTGCATTTGGTGAATTCGCATAACTTATAGCCTCTATGACTGTGAATTCCTCCAAATATGAAGAAAAATACATGAGACGGTAAGCTTTTGCAAATATTACGGCAAGAAGGAAATATAAAGATTGTGAGATTGCTTTGTGTCAGTCAATAATTTAGTCATATGAGGTCTCTAAAGATTGCTTTAGTAATTTGTATGCATAATGCTAGGGTGCCTCTGTAGATTTAGAAATCCCTTATGTAATTAACGATTGTTACAGCAGTATGGCCAAATGAGTACAGATATCAAAACTTTGACAGTCTGCGTCTTTTCAGGTTTATATGCCAAATAATACTCGCAATAAGGATGCAGAATCAAACGGCAGCATGCCTATGCGGCAATAGTGACCTCTGATGATTAATGAAGATGATTCTAAGAAACGAGGTCCGTATGCTTGTTCTTCACTCTGCCTTCAGGCGTACTCTTTCTCTCATAGTGTTTACACAAACTATCTTTTAAGTTTTCGTACCAACTGCCAAGAGCTTTATATGTGTTTATAGATGGGTACTTGAGTAATGTTTCAGTAGCTTATTTTAGTAGTCTGACAATTTAATTTTTTGTTTCATCGTCAGAGCCTAGAAGCTGCACTGGCCCCCATTTGCCCATTTGATTCAGATTCAAGTTGACTATAATTATGGGTTTCGAGTTTGATTATAAAGTCACACTGGATCCGAGTTTGGGCCTTAGGAGTTAACAATTTCAGGTACTTTGTATTCAAAAAGCTAGCTTACAAGCTGCTGGAACTCTGGTAGCATTTTGGTTTTGCAACTAATTTCAATATTTCTTCATTTCAACCTATTCCTTACATTTTTATATTCTTTGCTGAACAAAAACAAGCTATTAGTTTGTTGATCTCATGATGAATACATGAAAATCTATTTACGTGGATCAAAACCTTGTACCGTATCTTTGAAAAACAATTTGATATATGAATTAAAATCTATTGATTAAACAAAATTAGCATCTTAAAAAAGTGAAGAAAAGGCATAAAATAATTTTTTAATAAAAAATTAATTAATTAATTTATCAAATTGAGATTATTTTTCAAAAAATCTTTCAAACACGACTTGACTTAAGGACTTCTTAGGCCTCGTGAGTCCCTCTCTCCTAACCTTTAAGATTAGTAATTTTCAAGAAAACTCGTATATATTCTGTGAATTTTATTTTATTTTTCAAGCACAACAACAATGGCCAGGAGGAAAAAAAATGTTTTTCATTAATTTGACATTGGTTTTAGGAAGAGATAGACTGTTTCAGGCTTTAACATAAGTTTGATTCATAAATTAGTAATTTTATGAAATTAGAAAATAAATTATTTTTTTTTGTAATAATCTAATCCTCTCCTCAATCATGGGAATGGGATCAAACCTTTAATTTGGATCACTCCACAAAATTTTATCATTTAAGTACCATCAATCACTCCCAGTTATAAATATTTGATAAATATTATGACTGTAGAATGAAACTTATGGTTTCTTACTATATTTTGTTATGGAAAAAAATTGTGTATTACAATAACTACGCATAATGATATGATCGTCTCAATAATATTGACTTAATAAAAAATGGAGAAAGAGGTCAGATGTGATCCCACATATAGCTGCCCAAAACACATCCAGCTCAGGCTTACACCAAATTAAAATTTTAGATTTTATTTAATATTGAAGTATTATAATTTTTAATTTATAATTATTATAAAAAAATTATAATTATAATATAATATTTGATTGTATTTAATAAATATGATTATAATAATATTTTTTATAAAATTAATAAAGACATTAATATAAATAAGTTTTTCTTTAAATAATTATGGGATAAATTTAATTTAACTTAAAAATTACGGCCACAAATATTTACATTTGTTCGTCTACATTTCACCTTTGGTAAACGCGTTTTCCCTGGGGACATTCCGTCAACAAAGTTTTGAGTCAAAAGTTTTGAGGCTGTCCCACTCGCACAGACCGCAGCCACAAAGCTTGACTAACTAAATAAAAATAAAGACAAAAACTGTGTCACTGTCTCGCGTCGGACGATTGATGATGCATGGCAATTTCTTTTATTATTTTAAAATGTGAGTTACTTTATTACAGTAAGAAACAAGAGTTAAAAACAGTAAGTATACACATACTCTTGGTCTTGCTCTCAGATACTATATTAAAATAATATGTCCTTTTTCATTAAGTTTATCCATTACTAGAACACAACTAGTTTAAACTATTACGTATGATGGTATATGGCAATTTTTTTATATTACGGTCATGACGTATTCATACGGATATATTTTTAACGGTCACACAAAAATATTGTGCGAGACCATAAAGTAGGCATCCACATGAACATAGAAAATAATTATATATATATATATATATATATTAATTTTTTAATACAAATACTCATTTTTTTTTTATACAAACATGTTTTGAAATTGTAAGATTTATAAAAGTTGATTGAGTTAAGTTTTAATTCTGTTAAATCACACAATTTTATAATTTATTTAAAACTTAATTATTTTAAATAGCATGGTTTAAAAGTGTATTTATATTTAAAAAAAAAACATATACACTTGAGAATATATATATATGGGTGGAGTTATTTCAACTTAAAATTTTGATATAAATTTTGGTTCATTAATTCATGCAATCCAATAGTAGATGAATTGGTATTATTAAATATTATTTTGACTTTCAATATATATCTATTATTGGATGTAAGAGATTAATAGCTCAAAATTTATATCAAAGTTTTAAGTCAGAAATTTAAGTTGAAATAAACTAAGTAAATGATATAAAGTAAATTTTTGTTTTAAACAAATTATAAGATTGGGGATAGTTTTTAATTTTTTTTATAATAAATTAAATAAAAAATTATTTGTTGATATCCATTTCCCTAGTCTTCTGATAAGATTGATTTATGTCTCTTAAATGTTAAATAATTTTTTAAGATTAATGTACTAACGGGAGATCCATAATTTTTTACAGTGAGAAATTTCTTAAAAGTATAAAAAAAATAACATTTCGATACACTGATAAAATTATGTTTTTCTTATTGTTTTACTTTATCCCATATGTTAATAATTTAAAAAATCTCAGATAATCATTCATTTTCTAATATGTCACATGCAGTAATTTACTTAAAGTTGAGCTTTGGCATTAGACGAAAATCGATAATTAATTGATAAAGACACCAAGGGGATTGACCAAACCGGAAGTGTTTGTGCTCTTTTTGTGAGACTTCATTTCTGGAGTCAAGCCCAGTTCTAATATTAAAATTTATTTATTTATTTTATCTAGAGAATTGCTGCAACAGATTTAAAGTACACGAAGGGAAGCTACTTGGTGGTATTTTTCACCTCTAATGTTTTCCACGTATGACAAGCACAGTTGCTGTTTATATTTCTTTTATGTTTTGTTAATTATGAAGTTGGTTTCGTTGTGAAGATTGAAGAAGGAGAACAGCAGCAGGATTTGGAATGGAGTCCTATTTGAATGAGAATTTTGGATTAGTGAAGCCGAAGAACTCATCAGAAGAAGCGTTAGAGAGATGGAGGAAACTCTGTGGAGTTGTGAAAAATCTGAAACGGAGGTTTCGTTTCACTGCTAATCTATCCAAGAGACATGAAGCCGAAGCCAGGGGACGCCAAATTCAGGTTTCATTTCTGTACTAGTTTCAGTTTTACCTTAAGCTGTCAATTTATTCTTTCAGCTTGAAAGGCTTATTGAACCTGACATTCTCAATAACTAACACTCTGATGGATTGATTAAAGCTAAAGTAATGAAAAACAGTAGAAATAATTGGTGTTATGGAGAAATTTAATTATATAGCATACTTAAAGTAGCTCAAAGACATGCATACTTCCTGCAAATGCTTATGCAAAAATACTGTTTTGGTCTCTTCACATTAGGCCCCGTTTTGCTGATTATTTATGCTATGCATACTAATTATGTTCAAAAAGCTGCAATTCAATATTTCGACAAACATAAACTAGAAGATGTGTCATCAAGAGAGTACATTCTGACTGAGGCTGCCACAGCTAGAAGAGTTCATGATTATTTAAAGGCTAGGGTGTAAAGATACTGAAGCTTTGCTCTTTTGATATTTGAAAAAATGGTCGAATATCCATTTTCCTGTTTGGATTTGGATATATCGAGGTAAGAAAATCAAAGTTTGGCAGACAATTGGGCTCTAATTTATGATCTTAAAACTTTTCTTATAATGAATAACAAAACAATTTCAAAGACTTGGTAGGCCAGCAAAAGTGTCATTGGGAAATTTTTATATCATATCTCAAATTTTCATTCACTTGGTGTACTGTAGAGAGTCTCAGTAGCTTAAGAATTTATATGCAGTGTGAACTGAATGGATAAGTACTACACAATAAATTAGGACATTCAATTTAGTATACTAAACAGAAGGCTGTCTGTTGTGTTACAGAAAAAGTTCAGGGTTGCAGTGAATGTTCAAATAACTGTACTTCGATTTATGAAAAAATGGAAACTAGAAGATGTGTCATCAAGTGAATCCACTGTATCCGAGGCTGCCGCAACTAGAAGAATTCAAGAATGTGTTGATGACGTAGGATCCACTGTCAAAGCTAGAGGAATTCAAGAATTTGTAGGATTCCCCATCAAAGGCCAGCATGTAAAGATACTAAAACTTTTCTTCCTAGCATAATTTTGAAAATATGCTTTTTGATATTTGAAAAATGCTCGAATGTCATCATAAACTGAACATGTAAGTAGCACACATCCCGCTTGATTTATATGTTCTTTCCCATTTCCTGTTTGGATTTGGATATAAAGCTGCCTTCAATATAACAGATACAGCAGTTTCTTACATAAGGAAAAAGAAATGAAGAGCGTTATTATTGATTAGGAAGACTTCATTGAGAAAAGAAAAAAAATGTTACTAGAATGTTATTTTCCTAATTTATTTAATTTAATTTTTTATAAATTTCACTAATCTTTTCATCTATATCACAGGTGTATAAGTTGCTCAGTAAGTGTACAAGACGTACAATTGCAGTGCTTTCCCTTGTACCGAATCTATTTACATATCTTGTGTTGGAGGGTACATCGTTTGTGGTATATCTACTCAGCTATTTTGTCTCGGAAGTGATTTCATCTTTGTGAGATACATTTAGTTATCTTCTGTTGGGGTCCACATCATTGGTTTGACATAAACTGAAACATTATGTCTTGGATTCAATCCCATCATTGTGGGAGCTGTTCAGGAATCTCGCCTTGAAACCAATATCAGATGTACAGGATCTACTCAAGAAAAGCAAGTGGAGCTTCCTTCTTGGTTTTGGTGTTGCTGTATGTGCTTGTATTCTAGCAAGAGCTTCAGCGGCAACCAGACAAGAATTTGAGAGGCAGCTGATTGAGGCAGTGGAGATTGTCTTCTTGGGGGTCCAATGGATTATAACATCTGTTTATTTCATACTAGCAGATTTGGGAGTCAAGAGCAATTACAGTGCATCAGTTTTGCTGCTACTCTTTTCTATAGCAACTCTTTTCCTTTTCAAAAGGATGAGGATGCTACTGATTTATCACACGGCGCCTATAATATTTCATCAAGAAATTTGAGTATTTCACATGTTCAAGCTTTTGATTATGTGCCTAGCACAGCCAACCGCTTCTTGTTACTGATAATCCGGAACCTGATGAACCAGTTTAACTTGGTGGATGACTTGATATCCAGCCCTGCCTCTCTTATGGCTCCAGCTGCTCGTCAAGTCAATCAGCAACACCAATGGCAGAATATCCAGGTATGGATATCAATATTGCTGAGATAAATAATAATTGCTTGAGATATATGATTGTAGTTTTTGTATTACAGGTTTTTCAGCTGCTCGGAAAACATAAGAAACGTTCACTTGCTGTGTTTTATCTTGTGTTGGAAGCAGCATCATTTTTACTGGATCTGTATGGGAAAAGTAAGAGGGGTATGCTTTTTGCCGCATTTCTGTTGTCTGCATTTGGTTTTGCTATGTGTATGTATACTTGTATCATGGGAAGAAGCAGAGGTGCAACCAGAATAGAAAGTCAGAAGCAACTAGTTAGGACAGTCGAAGTAGCTTTCTCTGTGATCCAGTTGATTGTTACACTAGTTTATTTTATTCTGGCAGAAATTCATGTCAAGAACAATTTTAGCGTATCAGTTTTCCCTCTAGTCTTTGCAGTAATTGTAGCTGTGTTTACTTTCAAAAATGATGGGGGAGCTTCTGATTCATCAGGCCATACAGACATGATTTATATGGAGATTTGCCTGTTACAAATATGCCACTTATTCAGGCTATACCTAGTACATCTAATGAGCGTTTCCTAATTGGTATGATGGTGGAAAGTTGGAACACTGAGAGGGTCTTGAACATGATATACAGCCTTGCCTCTACTATGGCACCAGCCGCTGATCATCGACACAATCTGCAGTATCAGTTGCAGAATCTCCAGGTATGAATCTGAACACAATTTTAAGAATCAAGAAGCATTTGGTTAATTCACTTTCATAAGTAGGATATTGTGGGAAAGCGGATTATGGAAGATTGAGAGATTGCATGAACTTGCTTTTATTGTGTAGGTCAATAAATTTACTGGCATGAGTTCTCTAAATGTGCCTATGTAGATTTGGAAATAAATTTACTCCTTTGCTTTGGCTAGCTCGTGTTAAGATAATTGAATTAGTTGATTAGAATTAAGCTTGCTGAGTTTGTTTGTTATTGGTTTGTTAGCTGGTTAAAGCAAGTTTGTTACTGATGCTGACATGGCATCTGAGCTGGCCAAAGTTAGTTATATTGTTAGCTTAACAATTGTAGCGTTTATGTGTATGTAGAAAATTCGAGACATAGTATAAATACTCTTGTAAATCAATTCAATTAAATAAAAGAAATTCATCAGCTTTCTCTCTGTTTTTCTTCTCAGATTTTCTTTGAAACCAAACAAACACTTTCATTTTAACTGCTCGTGAAGATATATATATTTGATAGTTTGTATATTTTGTAGGTTCATTTGCCAAATAATATTGCTGCTCGGAGAGCCATTGATTTGACAATGTTCACTCGAGATGAGGATGCAGAAACAAACCCCAGCCTGCCTATGTTGACGATACTGATCTCTGATGATTAATGATGATGATCCTAAGAAACGACACAATATTCTTGATCTTCAGTCTTCACTGTGTCTTCGGACATGCTCTCTGTCTCGTAGTATATGGACACACATGCACGCTCTTTTACTTTTAGTGCCATATGCTTGTTATTCACTTTGCCTTGGGACATGCTCTCTGTTTCATACTATATTTCACACGCGCTCGTTTATTTTTAATATCTGGGTTCGTGAATTATGTTTCAATGTCTTTTTGAGACTTTCAGAATTTGATCTGTAACTGGAGAACCTAAAGGCTAATGGTGCACTAAATACATGAAAAATCTATATCATTTCACGGTTTTTCACTTAGAATAGAAGGCAATTTTAGTGACAAAATTGCCCTTCCACCAAGCACATTGAGGGCATGACTATTTAAGCTCTTAAAGACAGTCAACTATGCATTTAATTAGCATTAAATGTGGTACAATTCATTTTTCTTCCTTATATATAATTTAATATTTTAAAAGTAACGAGACGATTCGAAGATAATAGAGGGTAATTCGAAATTTATTCCCAGTTAATTAGTATTGCATTTAAAAGTCACGACAATTGCATAGATTCATTATATGATGACAACAACCACAAGCTCGCAAGTGTCCTTTTCTCTTCATAACTATAGGTAATGGATCCTTAACAAGCCATAGAGGCAATCTAATGATTTTTTTATATATATGTAGTTAATGATTACGGCAATATACATAAATCGGCAAAAAATTTGGCCTTATACTAAACAATGAACAAATGATGGCATTGTATTAAAATTTAAACAGGCTTAGCATCTGATTAAAATATCAGTGGCCATTGAAATAAGACAGATTTTACAAAAAAGTTCATTTATAGGAGAGAACAAATATTTATTTTTTTAGATACAAATTTTACACAATACAAAGGACGCTGCTATTTCGAATTTTGCATATAGTCCAGGGTCTCACAAAAAAAAAAAAATTCTTCCAATATTTTGTCGGAAGATTCTTTCTATGATTCCATTAACCACCATTTAGTAATTTAAGGTAAAAGATTATTTTGTTTATGAAACCTTCAAAAATATTATATTTCCTTCTTAAATGAATTTATGGACAAAATAGTCTTTTATCTTAAATTTTTTAATAATAATTAATTTAGTTAACAAAAAAAATAGTTGTTCGATAAAAAATAAAGACCTGAGGTAATTCTAAGATATTTTCAAAACTCATGGTGGTTACTTATATTTTTTATATTCTTGAGGTGGTTGAGGGATAATTTTTTAAAATAAAATAAAATAGTGGTATCGTAAAATAACTTTTTTTTTTCTTATACTTTGTCCCTTCATTTGGTTCTTCTTCTCCTGCTTTTCTATTTTGTTACTATTTATAGAGAATTTTTTTGTTATTATGTTTTCATTGCAAATTGTTTTGGATGTAAAATTTAATATTGAACAAAAATATTTAATAACTAAAATTGTGTTAAATCATTTATTCACAACTTATTTGATTGTATATCGTTGTAACTATGTGTTAAATCTCTTCAAAATAGAGTGTGTTAAATAATTTTATTGGTGTTTCAAGTAAATAATTTAATTATTTTAAATAGTTTAAGAAAGAATTTTTTTAGAATTTTAAAGAATATAAATCTATACCCACTTTTAAAAATTTAATATTTAAATATATAAAATAATAAAATATTTAAAATAATTTTTATAGTGTAAATAACTATGCGCATTATCTAAATTCATAAAATGTAAAACTGTCAAATTCTATTAAAAAAAAAATTGAGACTAAAAGAGAAACTTTTTAGATTTAGATTCTATGGTAAAATTTGGATCTTAAAATTAGTTAAATATTCATAATATCTTTTTTGTTGTAAGAAAGTATAACATGAAATTTATAAATTTTCTAGTCTAATTCACTTTTAATTTTAAAAATTCTAACTCGTCATGTATGATAAAGTTATGTATTGCATTATATTATTATATATTATATAATACTGTTATGTATTTTATAATTATATCTTATACTATATTATAGTATAATATATTGCACAAAATTATCTTATATTATACTACACTATAGTGTCATATATTATATGATATTGTCATGTATTTCATGATCATATCTTGTATTGCACTATAGAATTATGTATGCATAAAATTATCTTATATTCTGGTGTATAAATATGGGTATTTTAATATTTTTAACAAATATTTTTATCTTTTTTACGTATTTAAAATTCTAACTCGTCATGTATGATAAAGTTATGTATTGCATTATATTATTATATATTATATAATACTGTTATGTATTTTATAATTATATCTTATACTATATTATAATATAATATATTGCACAAAATTATCTTATATTATACTACACTATAGTGTCATATATTATATGATATTATCATATATTTCATGATCATATCTTGTACTGCACTATAGAATTATGTATGCATAAAATTATCTTATATTCTGATGTATAAATATGGGTATTTTAATATTTTTAACAAATATTTTTATCTTTTTTACGTATTTAAAAGTCGAATAACAATAAAAATTAGTCCAGGGTCATGACTGTTGACTGATAACAAAACTCAAATAAAGTACGTGACTCCGTAATTTCACAAACGAAAAGGAAGGGCAAAGATAAAGAAATCAACTGAAATACAGACATACTCCATTTCTAAATGCTTTAAAGATAAAGAAATCAACCGTAACCCTTCAATTTTAGCTCAGAGAAACGGATGAGAAAAGAACAAGTGATGGATCAAGGGTGTCGTTGACGACATCGAGTGTTGCCTACAGTCAGCTTTAGACACGACAGTCACTGAATCGTATAGAAGGTTTGTCTTTCAAAAAACTCTTTGTATGTTAGAAATCAGTGATTGGGCATTATTTTGTTGTTTACAAATGGAAATGGTGTTATTAATGTGTTGAAGATTCGGCTTAGTTGCTAGATTAAAATGAAAATGTGTTTTGTTGATGTGTTGAGGTAGTTGCCCAACTACTAGTGTTGTTTTATTAATTGAAATGAAATTGGGTTTGTTGATGTGTTGAATAACCTGTTGGAGTTTTTTGTTGATTAAAATGAAAGTGGGTTTGTTGATGTATTGAAGCAGCTGCTGCATTGTTATTGTGACTTTATTTGTCCAATTGATAAAGTTATGAGCTAATAGTATTGTTTTATCAAGTTTGGGTTCTTAACAGTAGAGTTGATATTCCTAAAAGTGAATTTATGATTATGAGAATACGAAAATTAGAATGGCATGGCAGATGTCTGGATTAATCACTATCATTTTTGTTTTTAAATAAAAGAGCAAGTAGCAATTGATTTGAAAGTTAAGACTTTGGGCATATATATTGAATCAATCATCAGTTGTTATCTTGTAAGTTAATACTAGCAAATTAATCAATGATAAGTGAAGCTATTTTTTGCGTATTGCTGCCTATCAAAATGTTTATCTTGTAAGTTATCTCCTTTTAGGAAATTGAATGCTTCTGTGAGTTCTTTGGTAAGGGCTATTTAACTAGTCTCTGACAGATTCATTCATGTGCATTAATTAGCTTAATAGTTTATTGACCCATCTCCAATTCCTATTCATCATTTTTCCAACAATCTAGTTTTATGTGTGTGTGAAGTGAACTTTTGTTTTATGTTTCAGGATTTGGGATTAAAAGTGTATAACATTCAGTATCTTTATATCAAATAACTGATATACGTTAATTTAGTGTGGCCTGGTCTTTATTAGCTTCTTGATTTGTGAGGATGTTTAACAACCATCTTCGACTATGATTGCCAGCATATAAGCTACTACATATTGTATGTCAGAAATCACAACAATTTATTATCATAATATGGTGATTTTGAATCCAAAATAGACTATTATAATTTATCTTCATGTTTTGTATGCTTCTTTATTAGACTATTATAAGTTACTTTTAGTTTTATCAAGTTTTTTTAATTCAGTTCAACTTTGTTCAATTGTGATTTCCTTTAACTGAGCTAAACAGGGTTGTTTGGTCAAAGTAAGTTCTTCTTCATAAGCTTTATAGTAGAGTGTAGAATTGTGTGCAATTTTGGGTTAGACAAGTCAAAGTCTTTTCAAGCAATTGTGCGGCTTACTGATTTGGTAATTGTTAATATTTGTTGGTATGATTTGAAATATTAGAGAGCAAAAATCAATTGTAGGTAGTGTTATTTATGTTAATACTGGAAAATCATAAGTACTTCCATTGGAAATCATTAGAGTTGCCTACTTCCATTGGAAATCATTTTTCTTTGGAAAAACTTGGTCTTTCATTCAATAAATTATGGGGTGAGTTCTGCATAATGTAGAATTTGGGGCAAAGTTCAGCATTCAATTGGTAATTTTACCGTGCTGCAGTGATTGCAACTTGAATTTAACAATTTTTCGGGTGAGTTACCTGCTTCCATTGGAAATTTAGGTCATTGGAAATATTGAGCATAGGTAAATGTAAATTTTCGGGTCGAATTCCATCTTCACTGAGGAATCTTGTTCAACTCATCAGTCTGGACCTCTCTCATCAAATAGGTTGCCATTACTCACCAAAGTCAGTTCTAATACCATTTCATTGAAATTTCAGTATGTAAGACTGCATTCATGCAACCTTACTAAATATCCAAATTTCTTGAAAAATCAACATCATTTGGAGGTGCAGGACCTTTCCTCCAATAGAATTCATGGAAAAGTACCTAATTGGTTGTTAGAACCTACTATGCAAAATCTCCACACCTTGAACCTTTCTCATAACTTGTTAACTTGGTTCGATCAGCATCCTGTTGTTCGTCCAATGGTTAAAGGTCTTTGGTTGACTTTAGATCTTAGCTCTAATAATTTACAAGGACCGCTCCCAGTTGCACCCCCGAAAACCATTCACTATCTAGTTTCAAACAATAGCTTAAAAGGGGAAATTCCGTTGTGGATATGCAATTTGAATAGTCTTAGAAGCCTTGTTTTGTCTCACAATAACTTAAGTGGCTTTCTTTCTCAGTGTTTAGGCAGTTTCAGTGATGAACTTTCAGTACTAGACTTACAGGGGAACAACTTCTTTGGGACCATCTCAAATACTTTCATTAACGGAAGTAGTTTGGTGATGATTGATTTAAGCCATAATCTATTTCAAGGAAAAATTCCAAGATCGTTGATCAACTGTCAGGGTTGGAATTTCTTGATCTTGGGAACAACCAGATTAGTGATACTTATCCCTCTTGGTTGGGAACTCTTCCAAATTTGAATGTTCTCATCCTACAATCCAACAAATTTCATGGAATTATAAGGGAAACTAGAACTGATTGTGGATTTTCAAAACTTGGCATTATTGACCTCTCTAACAATAGATTTACTGGAAAGCTTTCATCAAAGAATTTCTAGTGTTGGAATGCCATGAAAATTGTCAATACAAGTGAGCTAAGATATCGGCAGGATGTGATTTATTCATATCTAATCTTGTCGAGTGATGAAATGGGCTCTAATGATTACTCATCAATGAACAACAAAGGGCAAATGATGACACATGACAAGATTCCAGATCTCCTTACGGGCGTTATCCTCTCAAGAAATAGACTTGACGGTGTGATTCCAACTTCTATTGCCAATCTAAGGGACTTCAAGTTCTAAATCTTTACAATAATAATCTCCAAGGCCATAGTCCGTCATGTTTGGGCTACCTAACAAATTTGGAATCATTGTATCTCTCAATAAAAAGTTTTCAGGGAAGATTCCTCAACAGCTAGTTGAGCTCATATTTCTCGAAATCTTCAATGTCTCGGACAACCACCTTACTGGATCCATACCACAAGGAAAGCAATTTAATACATTTGACAGTACTTTCGACGGCAACTCAGGTTTGTGTGGGAGGCCTTTGTCCAAAGAATGTGAGAGTAATGAAGCTCCAACCGAATGAAGACCTTACTGAAGGCTCAGAAGATTCTCTGTTTTCAGGCGCATCTGATTGGAAAATCATTATGATAGGCTATGTGGCTGGCTTGTGGCAGGATTGGATCTTGGGTTCAACGTCAGCACAGGAGTCGTCGGATGGTTTCTGGAGAAGTTGGGAGTGCAGCAAAAGCAACAGAGAGGAAGAGGAAACATAGAAACTGAATACAATTAGGCTTTTGTCTTTTAAGAGTGTGCTTTATTATGTGTCCTTTCTTTTTTTCTTTTCCTTCAATTTCAGTGTAATATTGTTGTGATTTTTGTTTTTAACTCTGCCGTTGTAATATTGGTGCGATTTTTTTTTTTAATGGATCCTTACATTTCTTCTTTAAAAAGAAAATAACAAGCATTACATTTTACTATTTGTGCAGTTTATTAATTTTTTTGGCTACTGTCCTCTTCAGTTATTAAATTTAGTTAGCTTTCAATATTTCCGTTTGATTCAATTTTCTTCTTCCTTTCATTCAATTTTCTTCTTCCTTTCTCGGACGTGTAAACTCGTCTAAAATTATATAAAAGAATTGCTTTGGTTTTCACTATGTTTCTTTAATTATTTTTGTCATATATTTATCATAAGTGTATTTATTTAATGTATCTTGCTTGGGTTCAATTCTTCGACATCTGTAACAAAAAAAAAAATGTAAAGATTTGATTAAATGAATGATAATCAGAGTTTCACTCAACTTTCCTGTTAAAAAGAAAATTGCATTAATGGACATGCAACAAAACTACAAGTAATGAATTCTCCACATTCTCTCTGGGCACAACCACATATGCCCTCAATGTACTCGCGTGAAAGGACAATTTTGTCACTAGAAAGGACTTGTGATCTAATTGAATAATATCAGTACTAAACACTATTTAACATAAAGCGTAAACCAAATTGCTCAATCTCTAAAAGCCAATTAAAACAATATTAAAAAAACCGACCTATTTAACATAAAGCTTTTGGTGATAGAAATAAAAGAGCGTAGTCAAGAACAAGCGTAGTCAAGAACAAGCATATGCAGTTATTTCTCAGGATCATCTTCATTTAATCATCAGATATCAGTATCGTCAACATAGACGACCTGCCGTTTGCTTCTGCATCCTCATTGTGAGTGAATATAGACAAAA
Organism: Murraya koenigii; assembly: GCA_025617385.1. Classification (NCBI taxonomy): domain Eukaryota; kingdom Viridiplantae; phylum Streptophyta; class Magnoliopsida; order Sapindales; family Rutaceae; genus Murraya; species Murraya koenigii. Next base: position 6,152,730 of record CM046812.1, read on the forward strand.
CTTTGGAATGTTTTATCTGCAGTAAAAGATAGCTATATTTGTATAAATGGAAACTTCGCGCATCCTTAGTAAGAAATTTGGGAAATTTACAAAACTAACCAAAAAAATTTTATAAATATTCAAAATAACCATTTATAATTTTTCTATCATCATTAACTATTTACTTTTTTTTTTTTTTTTTTCCATAATACTCATATCTCTCTCAAAACCAAAGTCTTCCATTTGCTCCCTCTGGTGACTCTCGATTGACGATTAGCTCCCTCCGGTGACTGTGAAAGGCGCTTGGACGGATTTTTGACAGTGAACTCAACTCCGGTGGATTTCTATCATCATCTATTTTGTAATTTTCGGTAATTATCAGTTCGTAAATTTTAATTTCTTTCTATTTTGATAAGTTTGATTGGTGAAAAATGAGTGTATATATGCATATAGATAAGCTTAGGATTGTTTGGCCATAAATATTGGAGATTGTTAAGTGAAATTTAGGTTTAAAGAGTGGTACGCGAGGTGCTCGATAAAATACCCCTTAGTGTATTGCAAGATTAAAGAGTGTATTGCAAGATTAAAGTGTTGATGGAGTGATTGTAAGGTAGAGTATAGGTGCAATAGGACTAGAAATGATAGACGAAATAGGTAAAAATCACACCGCGCGCGCAACAACATGCGACAGGTGCCTATCGCGCGCACGACAAAAATCAATTTTTTTTAATAAATCGACACGATATTACAAAATGTAAAAAAAAAAAAAACCTTAAATTTTTTTTAATTATCAAATTCACTAATTAAAAATTTGATTTTTTTTGTAGTCGTAATGGCCACAAAACCAGGCACGATAAAGATTCCGGAAACGAAACACTTCCCCAGGCGTATTATAAAACAAAACACTTCAATTGCCATAAGTTGTTTAAGTGATCAACTGTATCAATGTTGCTGTTGACATATTTAATACGGATATTAGGTTGTAAATTATATATTTGAACAGTTGTAAATATAGTGCGATTAATCTTATTTCGGGTTTGACAATTCTCCAACACTTATTATGAATAATCATTTTAACAAAGATAGTTTAACATGTCGAATACATAATAATCATAAGAGTTTAAAATACATCATATAATATATTCATTGAATACATGAGACGCTATAACGATAATAGGCCGCTAATTACGATTCGTTGCAATGGGATTCTTACATCTTTTTCTGTTATGCCCACATTCCTTGCACCGAGAACACATCACAGTTCTCCGTGATACATCCTCACCAACAGATGGTATTCTAAGCTCCTTCCGACGATCAGAAGGCGGTTTTTCTATTGAGGGATTTACCTTCAATTGTTGGATGTGGTGTGGAACTTCCCAAGAAGAGACATCGCCAACCGGATTGATTGACACTCCATATGCCTTCAATAATGATTCCTTAGAGTAAAACTGAGAACAGAGACCTATGTAATCTACTCGAGCATGCAGGCAATTGACTCCATTAAGCCTAAGAAAGAAAAAAATTAGTACTTAAAAAAAATTAGAACATGAGTTATTTTGAGTAAATACGAGCTTGGAGACGAACCCAGAAAACGTGGGACAGAAGCCTGTCGCACGTGGGACAGGTGCCTCTCGCATGGTAATAGGTTCTGTAAAATCGTGGGACGAGACACATCGCACGTGTGACGACGATGCACTGCAGCGAGTGCATGTCGCCGCAGGCGGCAGTGCACTGTCCCGCGGTTGGAAAGACCTATCAGCGTGCGACAGTGCGCTGTCCCACGATTTCTGAGAACCTATTACCGTGCGACAGGCACCTGTCCCATGTGCGACAGGCGCCTGTCGCACATTTTCTGGGTTCGTCTCCAAGCTCGTATTTACTCAAAATAACTCATAAATTTTGATTAATCGAAAAATAAAAAACTACACATTATGTAAAATAAATACTAACCTCAACGTTTTACTTTCTAATTGATGAGTTGATGATTAGTGGGTGAGTTTTAGGGATTAGGATGTGCTGGATTTTGAAAATTATTGGTTGAGAGTGTGTGAGATTTGTTAGTTTTGTTTATAGATCTGAGGGTATGTAAGTCTATACAATAAATATATGGCTACATATGATAGAAAAAGTTTAATTGGTTATTTTGGATATTTGTAAAATTTTTTTGGCTATTTTTATAAATTTCCCAAGAAATTTAGGTGCATCAGAGCCCATCTCGAAAATTATCAGCTGAATCTCAATGAAAATTGGTGCACTAGTAACTCAGCTAAGAAATCTAAAGGAAATAATTAAGTTGTTGGAACACAAATCAATAATGCAGTAATTTAATTATCCCAAGATCCACCCTAGAGTTCTAGATTGTTTAGAACTTTACCCTGAAAATCTAATCTTAATGTACCAAATTATTTAATGACATAATAATAGATCAAATTTACCAAAGACGGGAACAATCACACACACTCTGCAAAGAATAATTATAGTGGTTCGATCATGAACAAACCTACATCCATTGTGATAAAAGAAGCAAGCTTTTACTATACTAAGTTAAATAAGATACAAGACTCATGAGAAAATGCAACGAAATAATCAGCCCCAGATACCAGACTACATAACCTTTTATACATAGAGAAATTGACTCCCAAAGGACCCCCAACAGCCAGACATGTTTTTTGGGTTTGTTAGCAAAAATCTAAAAATTTCCTGCACTTTAAAACCACCTTAATAGCCTTTTGAAGCAGCTGGTGGACATGTGTCAACAGTTTGTCACTTTTGTTAATCAAAACGCTTTTTGTGAATGCCATTTTGGATAAGTAAATTGTGTGACTTATCACGTGATTTACTTATTCTCCCAGCCAAAAATATATTCTTATCATACAACTCCCTGAAATAGTTTAACCGACATGTCATGTTGCATATCTCTTTGGAAGCGTTATAGTTCTTTTTTCTCTATCTCTCACCAGCTTATAATCTCTGACTTCTTATTCACCTTCAGACTCTCCTTCTGGTTCAGAAGTCTCTATATTAGACATTACTTCTAGTTCAACCCTTGATTTCTGTTTTGTGCTTTGACTTGATAACTACCTCAACATGAGTCTTAACTTCTGAGTTGTTTGGCTCTATAGTTGTTGGTTTTACATGAGCTGATTTTTGCAGTATCTCAGACTCATTAAACACAACATCTCTGCTTATAATGGCCCTTATAGCCCTTAACCCCTTCAAGATAGCAAGAAATACATATTTTAAGGCCTTAGGTTCCAATTTACCTTGCTTAATGTGTGCATAATGTTAGGGGCCGCGCGATTCCAGCCCAAAAATGGCCCAAGGACATGAGCCAAGATGTGCTAGCTTGGCCCGATTCCGGAATGTTCTGCAAAATTCTAGCAACTAGCACACTTGTACATAAGCTAGAATTCTCTAGATTTTGGCACATGTATATAGAATTCTCTAAGCCTTAGAATTCTCTAGAGCTAGCCAAGCTTCCCTATAAATATGGGTGAGCTCTAGGCATTTGAGTATCCAGCAAACAACAAAGCATCAAACACTCTTGTAAGCTCTCTTGTAAGCTTTTTTTTCGAATCAATACAATTTCCGCATTTGGCTACATTGCTCGCTAGCTCTCTATTCTCTTTAGCATTTCGGGAAACCTCTTGGCTTAGCTATTGAGAAGCTCAAACACTTACTTAGCAACATCCCGACAAAGGTTGTCTAAGTGCCGCACGGGTTTGCTGTTCAAAATACTCATCCCGTGACAAGTGGTATCAGAGCTAAGGTTTGCACACACGCATTCCAGCAGCAATGGCCAACCTTCTAACCTCAAGCACAACACAAGAGGGCGTTATTGGTGTGGAGATCCTCCCGGAACCAAATCGAGGCCGCGATGAAACTCGCAGGCAGGCCAAGACTCGTAGCAAGTCTAAGGCCCCATCTATCGATGCTTTGGAGCCTCGCATGGCTACGCTCAAAACCATAATGTTCGCCGCTAAGGACACCCTCGAAAGTTTAGAGGAAAGGGTGGACGGTCTCGAGGGCGAATACGCCGACTTCACAATGGCAACCAAGACTCTCATTCAAGACCAAGCTAACACCCTATGAGGGAAATTTTGGGTATTTCATGAGGAGTTGCTAAAACTCCGCAGCTTCATACAAGATGAGCTACGCTGTCAGTGCGGAAGTGGAGGAAGTACGCTTGGACTGGGCATGGCACAAATGTACACTCTTCGCTAGCCTAGCTTCCACAAGCACGAGTGATGCGCGACGCATTGACGTGCCAAAGCCCGACACCTACAATGGCACACGCAATGCCACCATCATAGACAACTTTCTCTTTGGGCTAGATCAATACTTCGATGCCATGGGTGTTCGAGACGAGGTATCGAAAGTGGGCACTGCACCCACATTTCTACGAGGCACACAACTATGGTGGCGTCGGAAGCATGGTAAAATGGGCAAAGGCATCTGCGCCATCAACATATGGGCAGATTTCAAGCAAGAACTCCGAAAGTAATTTACCCCAAGTAATGCCAAGAAAGAAGCGAGAGCACGCCTACGTCGCCTCAAGCGAACGGGTAGCGTTCGCGACTACATCAATGAGTTCACTACCCTAATGCTCGAGATAAACGACATGTCCGACAAGGACTCGCTCTTCTACTTCTAAGATGCCTCAAGGATTAGGCTAAGACGGATCTCGATAGGCGGGATGTCCAAATACTTGACGACTCCATTGCCATCACAAAATCGCTGCACGAGTACTCCACCCAATCCAAGGAGAAAAGGCCTAACCAAGGCAAAGGTGGGGAGAGAGTCGCAAGGACAAAGGCCACAATCGCAAAGATTGGGGGCGGAAAAAGCCTCAGCGGCAAGAGCGAGGCAGGACAATCGGAGGCAGAAGGAGCCACCAGCCGCGAAGCCCATGCTTTATATGCAGCAGCCCTCATTGGGTGCTGATTGTCCGGAGAAGAAGTCGCTTAATGCCCTCGCTGCCCAGCTCAAGGGCAACTCCACACCATCGCCAGAAGAACCCCGACCCAGCATGGGTTCTATCCAAAGACTTGGCGCACTCGACAGCCCACAAACAGCACTCAAGAAAGGGCTAATGTATATAAGCGCGAAGATAAACGGACACTCCGTTCGTGTATTATTGGATACGGGAGCCACACACAACTTCGTATCCGAGGATGAGGCCAAGAGCCTAGGCCTCAAAACCACTAGAGAAGGAGGCACCATGAAGGCAGTAAATTCACCCGCCAAGCCCATTGCGGGCACAGCACAAGGTGTGCATGTCATACTAGGAGCATGGAGTGGAAAGCTCAACTTGTCTATCGTGCCCGTGGATGACTTCAAGATGGTCCTTGGCATAGAATTCTTCGACCAAGTCCATGCCTTCCCACTTCCAGCGAAGAACTCCCTAAGCATCCTCGATGGGAGTAAGGCATGCATGGTTCCCACAGAGCGTGGCAAGTCTGAGGAGAAAACGCTCTCAGCCATGCAATTCAAAAAGGGTTTTAAGAAGGGCCCAAGCTTCTTGGTCTCCATCCGGGAGCTCAACAAAGGAGAGAACTCCGTACATGCTCCAAGCCAAGTCCCTCCATCCATACAAACCGTCCTCGAGGAGTTCAAGGATGAGATGCCTCCTAAGCTTCCGAAGAAGCTTCCACCTAGACGAGAGGTGGATCACCAAATAGAGTTGGAGTAAGGTTCAAAACCTCCAGCCTTGGTGCCCTACCGCATGGCGCCACATGAGCTCAAAGAATTACTGAAAGAGGTAATCAAGGAGTGTCATGACTCCAAATGCGCTGGTCACCCAGGAATATAGCGCACCACCGCATTAGTCCAAACCTCGTATTTTTGGCCAAACATGCGGGACGATATCGAGGCATGTGTGCGGACTTGTCTTGTGTGCCAACAGGACAAGATAGATCACCAATTGCAGGCAGGATTGTTAGAGCCCCTGCCCCTTGCATCAAGGCTGTGGCAAAGTGTCTCAATGGACTTTATAATGGCCTTGCCTAAATCTGAAGAATGCGGCAGCATCATGGTCATGGTAGACCATTACAGCAAGTATGCTACTTTCATTGCCGCACTACCAGATTGCAAGGTAGATGAAGTAGCCCGTCTCTTCATCAAACACATAGTAAAGCTTTGGGATGTTCCAAGGAGTATCGTGAGTGATCGAGACCCACGCTTCATGGGAAAGTTTTGGACGGATCTCTTCAAAATGTTGGGGACAGTCCTCAAGTTCTCGACAAGCTTTCATCCTCAAACGGATGGACAAACCGAGCGCATTAATGGCCTCCTCGAGATGTACTTGAGGCGTTATGTGAGCGCTCATCAGCGAGATTGGGCGCAGTTACTCGATGTCGCCTAATTTTCATGTAATCTCTAGCGGAGTGAGGCTACTGGCAAGAGCCCATTCGAGATTATCATGGGATTCCAGCCCATGACTCCCAACGCCATAGCCTCGAATTACGGAGGAAAAAGCTCCGCGGCACATAAGCTCACTCGCGAATGGCATGAGGAAGCGGACATCACGCGAGCTTACCTCGACAAAGCCGCGAGGAAAAGAAAAAGTGGGCCGATACTAGGAGACGGCACGTCGAGTATAAGGAAGGAGATCGAATCATGATCAAGCTCTTGCCCCAACAATTCAAGACATTTCGCAAAGTCCACAAGGGGTTAGTGAGGTGATACGAAGGACCCTTCCGCATTGTCCGACGTATAGGCAACGTCTCGTATCAAATAGAGCTTCCACCAAGGCTCAAGATTCACCCGGTCTTTCACGTAAGTCTTCTCAAGCCCTATCACGAAGACGTGGGAGACCCAACACGTGGAGAATCAAGGCGTGCCCCAATAGCCGTTGTCACCCCGTTTGACAAAGATGTGGAGTACATCCTTGCCGATCGAATTATTCGAAGGAGGGGCGTGCCAGCGTACTACGAGTATTTGGTGAAGTGGAAAAACCTCCCGAGAGCGAAACCACTTGGGAACGCAAAGATGATTTGTGGCAGTTCGCGGAACACATCCAAAGATTCAAGCACGAGAGCGCGACGAGGACGCTGCGAGCATAGGTGGGGGAGGATGTTACGGGCCGCGCGATTCCAGCCTAAAAATGGCCCAAGGACATGAGCCAAGATGTGCTAGCTTGGCTCGATTACGCAATGTTCCGCAAAATTCCAGCAACTAGCACACTTGTACATAAACTAGAATTCTCTAGATTTTGGCACATGTATATAGAATTCTCTAGGCCTTAGAATTCTCTAGAGCTAGCCAAGCTTCCCTATAAATATGGGTGAGCTCTAGGCATTTGAGCATCCAACAAACAACAAAGCATCAAACACTCTTGTAAGCTCTCTTGTAAGCTTTCTTTCAAATCAATACAATTTTCGCATTTGGCTACATTGCTCGCTAGCTCTCTCTTCTCTTTAGCATTTCGGGAAACCTTTTAGCTTAGCTATTGAGACTCTCAAAAGCTTACTTAGCAACATCTCGACAAAGGCTGTCTAAGTGCCGCACGGATTTGCTGCGCAAAACACTCATCCCGTGACAATAAGCTAGGCAACCGAAAGCCCTCATATTGGAATAACCTGCTAGTTTGCCAGACCAGAGCTCAATTGGTGTTTTAAAATTGATTTTATAAGAGGGAACCCTAAACCCTAAACCCTCGCTATATAATAAGCTATTTAAAGAGCCTCTGCCTATAAAACCATAGACAACTTTAAATGGATAAGCATACATATCGTCTTATCAATTAAAGTTATATTAATTATTTCAACTAAACCATTTTACTGAGGTGTGCGTCTCACTATTTTGTGCCTCACAATCCCATTCTCAGAATAGAAATCATCAAACCTATTGTTATAAAACTCTAAACTATTATCACCTCTTAACCTTCTAACTTTTTATTTGTTTGATTTTTAACAAGTGTTTTCCAGGTTTTAAACTGATCAAACACATCTTCTTTACTTTTCAAGACATACACCCAGAAAAACCTTCAAAAGTCATATATTAGAGATATGAAATACTTGGTTTCCCAAAGATATTGTTTGTGTAGGTCCCTACAGATCAGTGAGGATATAATCTAGAGTCCCTTTTGAAACATGGATACCAGTACTAAATTTAACTCTTGAAGATTTTCCTAAGATACAATCTTCATAGAATTTTAAGGTTTCTATCTTATCTATTCTTAAGACCCTCTGTTTGGATAGTTCTTTAAGCCCTCTTTCACTCATATGACTTAACCTCATATGCCACAACCTGGTATTCTCCAAATTCTGATTTGAAACTCCAACATAACCTATAATAGCAGTTCTTTGAGGAACATATAGGTTATTTTTATGTCTCATTTCATCAATGCCATGGAACTTCTCAAAACTTTTAATATATTGGATTTCAGCTTAATTGAGAATCCCATATTATCAAGCATACCTCATATAATGTTTCTTTTAAGTTTAGGCACATGTCTTATATCCCTCAACTCTTTAATCATGCCAGCAAACATTTTTAGCTTAATTATGCCTCTATCCACCACCTTACAGCTAGCATCATTACCCATTACAACAATCCCACCATCACAGATTTCATAATTTGTAAACAGATGTTTATTTAGGCACATATAAAAGAAAGGAACAACCAGAATCCAAAACCTAATTACCTCTGGTTTAGTCATTAATGGCTATCAGATTCTTGACATTTTGATGTAATAGCAGTATCTCCACTTTTTCCTTGGCGGCTTTTGTTCTTATTCTTCCTCTCAAGATAATCTTTCTTAAAGTACCCTTCCTTGTAGCAATGGAAGCACTTAAGATTCTTTACCCTGGACTTGGATATTTTCTTCTTTTCCTTGTTGTTTTCTCTTTTCTTTGGCCTCCCTCTTATAGTCAACCCTTCTCCATCCCTTGATTCTTTCTTGATTGCTACCTTGGAACTTAGAGTTTCATTTACATCCACCATGGTAAGGGTTTGTCTCCCATACATGATTATATCTACAAGATGTTCATAGGAACTCGGTAAAGAACATAGAAAGATCATGACTTTATATTCATCTTAAATCTTCACATTTATGTCTTCAAAATCTAAGATGTTCTTATTGAAGGCATCAATGTGATCATTCTTTTCCCATCTACAAGGTATAGAACTTCTTCTTGGTGGCCAATTTTTTGGCTATAGACTTCTTTGTAGATAAGTCTTTAAGCTTTTTCTACAATCCAGCTGCTGTCTTTTATCTGCCAACTTCTTTGAGCACCCCATCACCAAGACTCAAGATTATTGCACTATGAGCCCTGTTTAATACATTTGCCAAATCTTCATCGAACATTTTCATTGGCTTCTTTAATGATGATGATTCAACAAATGCTTCATCTAATCCTTGATGTACCAACAAGGCTCTAATTTTGAGTCTCCACAAGTTAAAGTCATTTTCGCTTGTAAACTTCTTTATATCAAGTTTTGATGCAGCCATTTTGTGATCAAGAACTCAGAGAAGAGCTCTGATACCAATTTGTTGGAACACAGATCAGTAATGCACCAACTTATATTATCCCAAGATCCACACTAGAGTTCTAGATTGTTTAGAACTTCACCCTGAAAACCTAATCTTGATGTACCAAGTTGTTTAATGAAAAATTAATAGACCAAATTTACTAAAAACTAGAACAATCACACACACTTTGCAAAGAAGAAATATAATAGTTCAGTCATGAACAAACTTACATGTACTGTGAGAAAAGAAGCAAGCTTTCAATATGCTGAGTTCAACAAGATATAAGAATCATAAGAAAATACAACTGAATAATCTGTCTCAGATACCATACTACATAGCCTTTTATACATAGAGAAATCGACTCCCAAAGAACCCCCTACAGCCAGTCACATTTTCTGGGTTTGTTAACAAAAACCCAGAAATTTCCTATACTTTGAAACCACCTTGATAGCCTTTTAAAGCAGCTGGTGGACACATGATAACAGTTTTTTGCTTCTGTTAATCAAAATGCTTCTTATGAATGCCGTTTTGGATAAGATATGATTTATCATGTGATTTACTTATTCTCTTAGCCGAAATTACATTCTCATCATACAGCTCCCTGAAATCATTCAACCGACATGTCATGTTGCATGCTAACTTGCATTCTCATCCAGAAATTTCATATTTGAGTTTCATCTTCAACATAAGTTGGTTAGGTGTCATCTTGAGTGGAACTTAAACTAGCCAAAGCTTTGTTGAAAAAACAATAAACTTGTTTACAAATAATAAGGTGTTGAGTTGTACATGGCCCTCCATTATCATACTCCATCATCATGCTTCATCATCATGGGTCTACAATATTGAGTGGAGGTTAGCTTTACACATTTGATGCCATTAAAGGATTCCTTTAGAGCATGTTAGGTGAGTGGAATATGTTTGGTGTTATGATGAAAGGTTAGTGGAATGTGCTAGGTGATGTGTATTGTTATGATTATGTTTGTGTTTTATTCACTATAAATACCTATGCTGTTGTATTGTGAGACATAAGTCTAAAATTAAGAAAGCATAAGAAGCATAACAAAGCTCCTGAGAGTGATTTGTGAGAGTGTGAGAATTGTTCTTGTAATGTTCTTGAACTTTCTCTAATAAACTTTGTGTTTAATCCTTCAAATTCTCCAACAAAGTGGTATCAGAGCAAGGTTTGAAGGATAAAATAGTCTTGTAGCATATCAAATCGAAGCTCTCGACGAGATGAACGCAACGCCATAAGAATCAGCCTGATCGGAGTTCGGACGAGCCCGGAATCGCCGTCGGAAGTTCTGTTGTCCGAAGCGTGTTGACCGTTGACCGTTGACCAAAGTTGACCCGAGACCTCCCAAGGTTTTTCGACGTTCGGATTCATTCCTGCATTCTGAATCTCCAAATTCTCACTCGATTTGTGATATATGGCAAATGGTGGTATAATGTCATTTCAAGTTCCACAATTAAAAGGGAGCAAATTTGACAATTGGAGCATCAAAATGAAGGCTCTATTGGGTGCACATGATGTGTGGGATGTCGTGGAAAAGGGCTTTATAGTACCAGAAAATGAAGGTACTTTAACTACTGGCACAAAGGAGAATTTGAAAGACTTAAAGAAGAAGAGAACAAAGCAAAGTATCTCATCTTTCAATTATTAGATGAAGATGCTTTTGAAAAGATCGTTAGCATGACATCCTCGAAGAAGCGTGGGAGAAGTTAGAAACCTCTTACAAAGGAGCGGAACAAGTTAAGAAAGTCCGTCTTCAAACACTAAGAGGTGAATTTGAGTCCTTACACATGAAAGTATCAGAATCAATTTTGATTACTTTACTAAAGTTGTGATCTATTGCTAATGAATTAAAAGAAATGGTGAAGAGTTGAGAGAGCTAAGGATTATTGAGAAAATACTTGACCGAGTAGATTCAAGTTTGACCTCATTGTAGTAACAATAGAGGAGACTAAAGATTTGGAGGCTATGACGATCGAGCAACTTCAAGGAAGGTTGCAAGCTTATGAAGAAAAAGCGGAAGAAGTAGCGAGGGATCGAAGAACAACTCTTGAAATGGAAATCAATCCAAAGAAAAGAAGAAAGCTTCGACAGCGATAGAAGGCACTATGTCAGGAAGAGGCCGAGGACGAGGTGAAAGGTCGAGGTAGAGGTCGTGGTCATGGACGAGGCTGGAATTTCAACAACAAAAACTCTTTCAATAATGAAAGAGGAGAAAGCTCAAGCAGGAGGCAGGAAGAAACAATCCAAGATCGAGGTATGAAAAATCTCAAGTGCGAGTGCTATAATTGTCAAAAGTTTGGGCATTATGCTTGAGTGCAGAATTCCAAGCAACATAGTAGATGAGAAAGTGAATTATGTTGAAGAAAAGAATGATGGAGATGGCACACTTTTACTAGCACGTAATGACAACAATAGAGGTCAAGAAAATACTTGGTATCTTGACACGGTGCTATGCAATCACATGAGCGGAAGCGAAGCATGTTTGTGGAGATGAATGAATCGATGAATGGTAGCGTCGCTTTTGGAGATGATTCAAAAGTACCGATGAAGGGAAAAGGTAACATCCTTTTTCGCATAAAAGATGGTAGCCACCAACTAATTTCAAATGTTTACTATGTGCCCAATATGAAAAGCAACATTCTAAGTTTAGGTCAACTTTTAGAAAAAGGCTATGATATTCATCTTAAATATTATAGTCTTTTTTTAAGAGATGACAAAGGAAACCTAATTATAAAAGTGAGAATGTCGAAGAATAGAATGTTTCCTTTAAATATTCAAAATGATGTTGCAAAGTGTCTCAAGGCTTGTCATAAAGATCAAACCTGGATTTGGCATCTTCGATATGGACATCTCAACTTTGGTGGACTAGAGCTACTATCAAGAAAGAACATGGTGAAAGGTCTACCTTCAATCAATCATCCCAATCAATTTTGTGAAGGATGTTTACTTGGCAAGTAATTTAGAAAGAGTTTTCCAACGGAGTCAAACTCAAGAGCTCGGAAGCCACTCGAGCTTATTCATACTGATGATGTGTGGTCCATTCAAGCCAACCTCTCTTGGTAAAAGTAACTACTTCCTTCTTTTCATAGATGATTTTTCAAGAAAAACTTGGGTGTATTTTTAAAGCGAAATCAGAAGTTTTGAAGTTTTCAAGAAGTTCAAAGCTGCAGTGGAGAAAGAAAGTGGACACCAAATTAAGGCCATGAGATCTGATCGAGGTGGAGAGTTCACTTCCAAAGAATTTGTGAAGTTTTGTGACGAAAATGGAATACGACGCCCTTTGATAGTTCCGAGATCCCCCCAACAAAATTGTGTTGCAGAAAGAAAGAATATAACTATCCTCGACATGGCAAGAAGTATGCTCAAGAGCAAAAGACTACCCAAAGAATTTTTAGCTGAAGCTGTTGCTTTTGCAATCTATTTATCCAACTGATCTCCAACAAGAAGTGTGTGGGGCAAGACACCGCAAGAAGCATAGAGTGGAAGAAAGCCTGGCATAACTCATCTGAGAGTTTTTGGAAGCATTGCCCATATACATGTACTAGATGAGAGAAGAGCCAAGTTGGATGATAAAAGTGAGAAGTTCATCTTCATCGGCTATGACATCAATTCTAAAGGATACAAGTTGTACAATCCAGACAATGGAAAGATTGTGATTAGTCGAGATGTAATCTTTGAGGAAGAAGGAGAATGGGATTTTGGCTCTCATGTGGATGACTTCAATTTTTTTCCTTTTGAAGAAAATGAACAGACAATGAAGGAGCAAGTAGTAGAAGAACAATAAGAGCCGGTTAGTCCACCTATCTCACCAGCATCAACCATACATGGAGATTCACCACCATCTTTCTTAAGTGAAAGAACTGAAGAACGCATACGAGAGTCTTCAAGATCTCTATGAGAGTAGCGAGAGACATGATAATCTCACTCTATTTTGCCTCTTTGTTGATTGTGAGCAGGTTTACTTGAAGAAGGCTGTACAAGATGAAAAATGGAGAATCGCGATGGATGAAGAAATCAAAGCCATAGTGAAGAATGACACTTGGGAACTTACTACACTTCCCAAAGGTCACAAAGCCATCGGTGTCAAATGGGTTTACAAGACGAAGAGAAATGTCAAGGGTGAGATTGAAAGGCACAAGGCGAGGTTAGTTACAAAGGCTATAGTAAAAAGTCGGCATCGACTATGATGAGGTATTTGCTCCTGTAGCCGAATGGAAACTATAAGACTAATTATTTCTTTAGCAGCCCAAAAATAGTGGAAGATTCATCAAATGGATGTAAAGTCTGCTTTCTTAAATGGATTTCTCAAAGAAGAGGTCTACATCAAACAACCATTGGGCTATGTGGTGGAAGGATATGAAGACAAAGTTACGAGATTGAAGAAGGCACTTTATGGGTTAAAGCAAGCACCGAGGGCATGGAATAGCGAGAATCGACAAATATTTCAAAGAGAATGAGCTTCACCAAATGCCCACATGAACATGCTCTCTACGTCAAATTCAAAGATGGAGACATCTTGATTGTATGCTGTCACGTGGATGATCTCATTTTCACTGGAAGCAATCCAAACTTATTTGAAGAGTTTATGAGAATGATGGTGAAAGAGTTCGAGATGAGTGACATTGGACTAATGGCATACTACACGGGCATTGAAGTCAAGCAAAAGAAGAAGGCATATTCATTTCCCAAGAATGCTATGCAAGGAAATTCTCAAGAAGTTCAAAATGCATGATTGCAAGCCTGTAAGTACGCCTAATGGAATGCTGAGTCAAATTGTCTAAACATGACGAAAAGAAAGAGTTGATCCAACTTTTTCAAGAGCCTTGTTGGAAGTTTGCGCTACTTGACTTGTACTGAGGCCGGACATTCTCTATGCTTGTTGGGCTCGTTAGTCGCTATATGGAGAATCCAACAATCACCCATTTTAAAGCTACAAAAAGAATCATTCGCTATATAAAAGGTACAATTGATTTTGGCTTATTATACTCATTCTCTGATGATTACAAGCTTGTTGGGTATAGTGATAACGATTGGAGTGGAGATTTAGATGATCGAAAGAGTACCTTTGGATTTGTATTCTTCATGGGAAACACTGCTTTCACGTAGATGTCAAAGAAGCAGCCAATTGTCACACTTTCCACCGTGAAGTCGAGTATGTAGACTGCTACTTCGGTGTTTGCCATGCAATTTGGCTAAGAAATTTGTTGAAGGAGTTGGGTTTGCTCCAAATAAATCCAACTGAGATCTTTGTCGACAACAAGTCTGCAATTGCCCTATCAAAGAATCCAGTCTTCCATGATCGAAGTAAGCATATTGACACTCGCTACCATTTCATAAGAGAGTGTATTGAAAGAAAGGATGTACAAATAAAGTATGTCAAATCTCAAGATCAAGCAGCTGATATATTTACTAAGCCATTGAAATAAGAAGATTTTATCAGATTGAGAAATTCATTGGGTGTTATGAAACAATTGGCTGTGGAAATCAAAGAAATTAACGGCGAAAGTGAAGGAGAACAAGTACAAGTACGAAAAAGAAGATTAAATGCATATTCCTACAGGGCATTGTTCAATCAAAATAAGAAGAATAAAGCCAAAGAACAAGTTGGTGATAATTTCACTAAACTCCTCGAGTTAGAAGACTTAGAGTCACAGAAACAAGTTTAAGGGGGAGTGTTGAAAAAACAATAAACTTGTTTACAAAATAATAAGGTGTTGAGTTGTACATGGCCCTCCATTATCATGCTCCATCATCATGCTTCATCATCATGGGTCTACAATGTTGAGTGGAGGTTAGCTTTACACATTTAATGTCATTAAAGGAATCCTTTAGAGCATGTTAGGTGAGTGGAATATGTTTGATGTTATGATGAAAGGTTGGTGGAATGTGCTAGGTGATGTGTATTGTTATGATTATGTTTGTGTTTTATTCACTATAAATACCTATGCTGTTGTATTGTGAGACATAAGTCTAAAAGTAAGAAAGCATAAGAAGCATAACAAAGCTCCTGAGAGTGATTTGTGAGAGTGTGAGAATTGTTTTTGTAATATTCTTAAACTTTCTCTATTAAACTTTGTGTTTCATTCTTCAAATTCTCCAACAAGCTTTAACTATATCATTTTAATGGTGACATATTTTCAAAGAGATGTTTAATTATTGATGGAAGAACTTTTAATGAAAAATTGATTATTTTAAGACTTCCCTCGCTAGAGAAGAAAATATCAACATCAATGACAAATGCCCTCGAGTAAGCACAGAATATTCAACACGCCTAGGAAGAAAATTTTAGAGTTTTAGTGTAAAAGTCATCAGGACAATGACATATATGCCTTCGAGTATGCAGAATACTCAACTTGCCGTGAAGGAAAATTCGAGTGGGAAATGAGGAAAAAAAAAAAAAGAAGCAAATTAATTTATTGACCCATTAGATGACAAATCGTAGAAAATGAAAGGAAATATAAACCCCCGGCAAGTTCGATAGATCCGATTAAAGATACACACACACATATATATATTTCAAATAGAATGTTAATAACACATTAAATAAATAAAAATTTCAGAAATTAATTTTTGTTAGCTAATGGCTTAATCATCAGTTACAGACAAAATACTGTATCACGCGCAATCTTTCTTAATTTTTCATATTGAAATGAGAAGGGTGAAACTTCATCCATGTTAAAAATTATCATACCACGTGGATTATCATCTTATTTCGTTCCCAATAGAACAACGTGGCTGCCTCTTTCACTATTATAACACCAAAGATAGAATGAGTTACTTAAAAAAATTCATTTGGGACTCAAAATGAAGAAAATAATTTTGAAAATGGAACAAGGTCATCTCATTTGAAATAAAAAGCAAAAGGCATTGAAAGCATTGCCCAGGCAATTTTCTTCTCTGCACTTCTCTGTCTATTTCGGAAACTGACTCAAATAACCAACAGGATCTATCATTTCTAATATTAGCATCTGGTTTTGCAGTCAGAGCACCAACTGTTCAAGAACAATTTTAATGCAGAATATTAAAACATTCGAACTACAGTTGCATGTATTTACCAAACGCTTGATAAAGCGCCATTGAATATGCAATTAAATAGACCAATGAAATAGTGGTGAAACAAATCCGGGTAGACAAGTTCGGTAGAACCTCATCCGACCAAATAAATTTTTAATTAATTGATACTTGATGACTTCTCACTAGTCTTGAACCTTTGTCACATCATACATATGACTTTTAAAATGCTGATTTATTATTATATGGTCCATGAATCTGACACAAAATTAGCGGTGTCGAATTGAATTGAATTTTCATGGTTATTAATTGTTCGTGACATATTTAAGAATAATTGGTTTACTTTAATTAATTTAAAAGTTATTCAAACTGTAAATCAAACATCTGTATTTGTCAGTAATGGCGATTGATATCCAATTAAAGATTGAAAAGAAGGGGAGAGGAAGAGCAATAAGAAATCTTGATTCGAGAGCACTAAACTTGCACTGATACCACGATAAAAATGAAAGGTCTGGAAAGTGTTTTCATATATTATTATTTTTACTAGTGTAAAATACAAAGAATTATCTAGGAAAGTACATAAAATTGGAGAATAAAATGTTTTGTAAGTGATAGTATTAAGGCAATTAATTATATTCTCCAACAAGATAAAATTACCTCAATTAATTCTCAAATTATAAATATAATTAATATTTACCAAAATAGGCAAATACCAAGCGGATCAGCCTAAATCGGCAGATAAGAATATATCAACATCAGCCCGCGAGTATGAAGAATATTCAACGTGCCGTGAAGGAAAATTTTAGCGAACAGAAAAGAGGCAAATTTATTGACCCGTTATATGAAAAATTAATTGTTGAAAATGAAAGGAAATAATAAAGCCCCGATGAACAAGTTCGATAGATCTAATTTTAAAAAATAATAATAATAAGATATATATTTATACATAGACCCAACTTTTTATTTTTCTTCCGCTTTGGACCCAACAGTTTTAAGAAAGCTATGCTAAGATCTTACCGTCTAAAAATAGCAAAGAAATCTTCAACTAATACATCAAATAGTAAAAATTAATCGTACTTTAAATCAAAATTATTTTGGTGGATTAAATCAAAATTATTTTGGTGGGACATTGCAGCTTCAGAAATTATTATTATTATTTTTTTGCTACTGTCTTTTTCAGTTATTAATTTAGTTAGCTTCCAATTTTTCTGTTCGGTACAATTTTTCCCTCTTTTTGGACGTGTAAACACGCCTAAAATTATATAAAAAAGTTTCATTGATTTTTACTTTTTAAGAATTATATGTTTTCTTTAATTAATTTAAAAATTTTGAAACTCTAAAACTAAACATCCATATTTATTCCATTAATCGATTATTTTATTACCTAGCGAGATAATATTTTAGTTAGTTTAGAAAGTGTTCTTTGGTCACTAACATCATAAACTAGTTGATATGGTAATAACTGGTAAACAGATTAAAAGGTTAACAGAACAAGAGGAATTGGTATATAATCTCTGTGAATAAACGAAAATTTCTATTCAAAACTAATATCAAATTGTACAATAGATGTGACTTTATATAGGCTCGTAAGTTAGACTATAAAAGAGAAACCACTAAACAACAAAACTTAATAAATATTACCTACCTAAGTACACCCAAATACCTAAATTATATTTAACATTCACAATTGCGATTAAAAGGGATAAAAAACAGTGATAAAAGAGCTAAAATTTCTGAAAAAATTGTACATATATATAAAATGGCGAATTGAGTTAAAAAAGCGCTGCCATACACGTCTCCTTCGTCCATACTGAACGACTTGAACATTATGTTTATCATATATTTTTCATATGTTTATTTATTTATTGTGGCTTCCTCGGGCTCAATTCTTTGACATCAGTAAACTATAAAAAGATAAAGATTCTCTCCTGATTCAATCTATTATTTGAGTAAATACATTCACATGATTGGTAGTTAATAAATAAAAATAATAATAAATAAGAAAATCTTAACCATACATAATAAAAATACATGTGTCAAAAAATCCTCCAAAGCTCACATGATCAGATCATGAAGGATTCTTATGCCCGTAAAAATGTAAAGTTGATTTCGTTAAATGAATGATAAACAGAATTTCATTCAACTTTCCTGTTAAAAAATTGCATTGATACTCAATGAAACTACAAGTAATGAATTCTCTAATTCCTCTCTTAGCACATCACAGCAATAAATCATATAAAAGAGAATTAAGCATAACTCTATAGTCGCATTCTCTTCCTAGCTCTCCTGATTCTCCTCCTCCTTGAATGGTTCCCAAATTTCTCCGAAAACAATTCAAGGATTCCTGTGCTGAAATTAAGCCCAAGAACCACTCCAACAATGAGTCCACCCGCATAGCCTATCAGAATGATTTTCCAATCAGATACGCCTGAAAACAGAGACTCCTCTGCGCCTTCAATATGACCTTCATTTGTTGGAGCTTCAAAATTCCCACAATTTCTGGACAATGGCTTTCCACAAAGTCCTGAGTTCCCATCAAATGAAGTATTGTCAAATGTGGAAAATTGGTTTCCTTGGGGTATGGGTCCGGTGAGATTGTTTTGTGAGACGTTTAAGAATGCAAGGAATGTGAGATCAACAAGCTGTTGAGGAATCTGTCCCGAAAGGTAGTTATTTGAGAGATCCAATGATTCCAAATTTGTTAGGTTGCCCAAACATGATGGAAGATAGTCTTGGAGACTATTATTGGCGAGGCTGAGAACTTGAAGTCCCTTTAAATTGGCAATTGATATTGGAATCTCTCCATCAAATCTATTGCTTGAGAGAATAATGCCCGTGAGGAAATCCGGAACCTTGGCGTATGACATCATTCGGCCTTTGTTGCTCATTGTCAATGAGTAATCATAAATGCCAATGGCCCCAAAGGGCACCAATGCAAATGGAGAAATCGTACCTCCCATATATCTTAACTCACTTCTGTTGACAACTCGCATAGCATTCCAACACTGGAAATACTTGGATGGAAGCTTTCCAATAAACCTATTGTTAGAAAGGTCGATAATACGAAGTTTAGGAAACCCACAATCAGAGTTAGGTTCTTTTACCAAACCATGTAATTTATTGGATTTTAAGATGAGAACGTTCAATTCTCGAAGAGTTCCCAACCAAGAGGGGAACGTATCACTAATTTGGTTATTCCCAAAGTCAAGAAATTCTAAACTTGAACAACTGGCCAAAGATCTCGGAATTCTTCCCTCTAATAGATTGTCGCTTAAATCAATCATCCTCAACAAATTTCCGCTCAAGAATGTTTGAGGAATGCTTCCAAAAAAATTGTTATGGTTTAAATCTAATATTGAGAGACGATCACTAAAATTGCCTAAACACTGAGGAAGCAAGCCACTTAAGTTATTGTAAGACAAATCAAGGATTTCAAGACTATTACTTGAATTGCATATCCATAATGGAATTTTCCCTGTTAGGCTATTGTTTGAAACTATATAGTGTTTGGGTTTGGTGGGTGGAACTGGGAGTGGTCCTTGTAGATAATTAGAGCTAAGATCTAAAGTAAAGCGAACATCATTCCACGGAAAAACCACAGGGTGTTCATAAAAACCAATTAAAAAATTGTGGGAAAGGTTTAAGTAGCTGAAATTCTGCATACTTGGGTCTATCAACCATTTTGGTACTTTTTCATGAATTCTATTACAAGAAAGGTCAAGCACCTCCAAATGATGTTGGTTTTTCAGAAAATTTGGAAATTCATTAAGATTGCATGAACGCAGTCCTAAAAACCTAAATTTCTGTGTAGTAGTGTTAGAAGCGGCTTTGGTAAGCAACGATAAGCTATTTGATGAGAGAGAGAGATACTCTAGGTGTTTAAGATTAACAAGAAATATATCTAGATCTATTGGACCACTAAAATTATTATGAGAAAAGTCAAGGAAGCTGAGTTGGGCGAGATTACCAAGTGAAGATGGAATTTGCCTTGAAAATTTGCATTCTGAAATATCCAATCCTTCCAATGATCTAAGATTGCCAAAAGAAGCAGGCAACTCACCCGAAAAATCATTTAATGCAAGAGAAAGCCAATATAGTTGGGTAAGATTACCCAATGAAGATGGAATTTCTCCCTGAAATCTATTGATTGAAAGGTCAAGTTGCTTCAAAGAAGCAAGATTTCCAAGGGAAGTTGGCAACTCACTCGATAATCCATTCCATGAAACATCAAGTCTTTTCAAAGAATAAAGATTTCCAATGGAAGTAGGCAGCTCACCCAATAATTTATTAAATGAAAGGTCTAAATGAATGAGCTTGGTTAGATTACCGAGTGAAGATGGAATTCTTCCTGAGAATTTGAAGTAAAAGGAAAAAAAAAAAATTAGAACTAGTGAAATACATTAAGGAGAAAATCAAGCGAAGTGAGAATTTAATTACCTTGCAATTCACAGCCTGAGAGTGATAAAAAAGTCAAAGAAGATAAATTTGCCAAGCTATGAGGTATTGGAGAAGAAATTGTCACACCTTGAAGAGCAAGCTCTTTAAGGTTTGTTAACTTCTTAACTAGATTTCCAAGACTTGGCTTCCTGAGTTCAATAAGATTATAATATGAATTATGTGATAAATGAAGGGCCACCAAGTTGGAGAGCTCTAGAATTTCTGATGGTATTTGACCAGAAAAATCAGCAGAAGAGAGGTTTAGATAAGATAACCTCGAAAGGTTAATAATTTCTGGTGGGATTTCTGAACCATTAAAGTAGTTAAAAGCAAGATTAAGCCACTCAAGATAGACAAGCTTAAAAAGGCCGCTGCTAGAGTTGATAAAACCCTGGAGGCAGCTATTGGAGAGGTCAAGTTTGATGACATGACCTGTGTTTTTATTGCACCCCACGCCATCCCATGAGCAGCAATCAATATTTCCTTCTTCTGGTGTCCATGAAACTGTTTTTGGACGACATGGATCCCAAATATAATAAAAAGAAGTCTCACTAATAGAAGTGAGGCTTTCTTTGAATTGCAACAAAGCGGAGCGCTCATAATCATGGCAAAGTGGCGAAAGCATAGGAGATGTGTAATTAGCAAATGTAAAATTAAAGAAGATGAGTGAAAAAACAAACTGCATAAATATTATGAATAAACCCATAGTTTCTTGATAAGAAATTCGTCGATCTTTAAAAATGTGAAGAAACATAAGGATCGTGGTTTCCTCTTATAGTCAATACTTTGCAGCCATAGGCCCATAACTAAGCTTAGTTCTCCAGTTCTGACGGCGAATATTCAATATACATAAGTCTAAGTCAAGAAAATTCATGAATGTCGAATTATATAAAAGATTATTTAGCTTTATGATGAGAGTAGCCAAAGAGAAATGTATGGACAGAAGTTATGAAACAAATTTTTCTATGCATCTTGACTATTCCATGCAGGTTGTTTGAAAACTGCTTCCATATAATAAATGATCTTTATATCGCTTGTCTATCGATTTAATTGACTCCTTCTCTGTCTATAAAGCTCATCTCGTAATTTAGAACATCATCTCAAGAAATAAAATAAATAAAACAAAAATTTAAGAAAAAACATAGAGCGCACTACTTATTAGATGTAGTAGAGGTTTACTACCAAAGGGACAAAGACCAGCCCGACCTGGCCCAAAGGAAAAAAAATACTTATATTAAGTTGGTCTCCGATTATTGTAAAAGTGTCTCTCCAGCTACCCATTATGGCGTCATCATTAAGATATTGACATGGTACATACAAGACTGATATGTATATTTATTATAAATATTTTTGTGAATTTCAATGCATATAAAAGATTTAAAAGAACACGTATATCAAGCAGCATGGTGTCAAAATTTTTAGTAAAATATAAATATTTAATAAAAGCATGACATTAGCGCCACAAATAAGCATATAAATTATTAAAATTGTACCAAAATATTTTTTATAAAATTTATTATTTTATCCATAGAGAAGATGAAATATTTGAATAATTTAATTTATTAAAAAGAAAAAAAGAGTAAGTATGGCTATAAAGAAAATAAACCATGAAATTATGAAAATATTATTAATTGTTGCTATATGCCAATTTGTGACTTTGTAATACTAGTGACAATGTTATAATATTTTACATATTTTTCTTTCACTTAGACTAAATCACAATATTTTTTTATAATAAGTTAAATTAGTAGTTGTAAGGAAAATTTAGATCCATTTTATAAATGTAAGCCAATAATTACCCTAAATTAAAAGAAATTGACACCTACACTTGCAGTGTTTGGGAAAATGGTCATGTAGACTTTTAAATTTTCAATAAGAGATGCTAAGACCCCTTTTTAACTAAAAAACCTTTTTATAGATAATAACAAAAAAATTTAGCTTTAAATATTTTTTAATAAGTACCAATATAATTTATATAGTTTAATTTATCTAATAGACTAATAATATTATAATATTTTCAATATATAATATAATTTTTAAAATGTAAATTATTATATTTATTTTAATAATATATTTGTATTTATTATAAAAATTTTAAATAAAACTTTGGGTTAAATAGCTCCTACAATTAATAGAATATATCTCATGTATTAATAATATTAAAAATTATTTTATATAACATTGAAAATAACTTAAATTTTATTGTTTTAATATTTTATTTCTATTTATAATAAAACATAGTTTAATATAACATAAGATTGTAAAGTATTAAAATAATTTTTGAAATATTAAAATATTTTTTGAAATATTAAAATATTTTAAAATGTATATGTTGTTACATTTATTTTAATATTATTTTTCTATTTGTTATAAAACATTGTAGTCTATTTTTTTGAGTTAATAGAATCAAATTGTATTATAGCCAAAAGGCGATCTCGGTGTCTCTTACAGAAAAATTGAGTTCTACATGACTATTTTCTCAAACTTTGGGGGTGTAGGTGTTCTTTTTCTCTAAATAAATTAAACGAATTAATTTAAACGCAAGTAAAAAAATAAGGGAAAACAAAGAAAGAGAGATTTTTACACGTAGTTTGGATCTCAATCCTATATTTACGTCGCCTAATTCACTAAGTTTCAAAAGATTACAATCTAATAGAACCTTTACACAATTTCATATTCTCTCTTACTTTTACCGCTAGCTAGTTGAATCTGCATAACGAGCTCTACCCGTCTTTTTGTCTGCAACCTTGATGCGAAATTCCTGCTGTTGCAAATGACTTCTTTATCCGAAAGAGATCAATCAACAAAGGATGTGTATATACGGTAGTTTAAAGTGAGGAAAACAAACAAACATTTATATGGAAAACTGTCGCTAAAATTTGTTGCACAAAGAAATCGCGTGGCTTAAGTAATTCAGAAATTATTCAAGCCAGCTACGTCTAAGCACAAATTGAACTTAGATGTAGGAACAGCCTTAGTAAGAATTTCTGAAGGATTCTCATCAGTATGTATTTAACTATTTTTATAGCACCATTGGAGACTTCATTTTTGATAAAATGCAGCTTGATGTCTAGATGCTTAGCCTTCTTATGATGTGTTATAGTTTTTGCACAAATGTATGGACTGGCACTGACTTTTGACTTACCCCAAATCAGCTATTAACCCTTGGAGCCATCAAGTTTCGTTTACAACTTTTGCAGCAACTGTTTATTCAGCCTCAGCAGTTGAGGGGGCAGCTTCATGCTGCAATGCAAAATAGCTTTCCAGTAGACCATGCAGCCATTCAACATGAACATGTACCTAGTCGGTGATCTCCTCCAATCCAAAACGTAATGGACAATTCTATAAACTTTCTTCTCATTTAAACCCGGCCCACATCCTTTCTTGTGTTTTTTTTTTTTTTTAATACTGAACCCATATCCTTTAATCCTTCTATTTCGAATGATTCCATACAAATCGTTGTCCACCGACCACGTGTACACCAAAGTCCAAAGCATAACTATGGCGGCAAAATAAAGAAAAACATAAAAAAAGCAGCGCAATTGACCACGTGTACACAGCAAACCGTACCGCGTGTACACAAGGAGGGAAATCATAATAAAACCAGCCATGGCAGCAACGACGCCGTTTTACGGAGGCGTATCGCGAACAGTACTGATAGCGGGAGAGAGCAGAGGATTACGCCGAGCTCTGGCTCTGGAGATGATGGCCAACCGCGGCCACACCGGAATCGGCTGCTCCTGGACGCAGGATAAGCTTCCCTCGCTCCAATCAGAATTCCCAATTCCGACCACCACCTCTTCCTCACTGTCGATGCTGTCAGTACTCTGTCTGCCTCTTCATTTATCAATTAATTAATTTCTTATTAAGGTTTTACTAGTAACAATGACAAATTAATTTTGTTCTTTTAAAATTTTATATTTTCTTCAATTATCTATAATTGCCCGTTGTTTTTTCAAATTTTTATTGCAAGTATTGTATGTAGCTAAATAAACAAAATTCTTGCTTTTTAATTTTACTACTGGGCAAGGAAAAATATTTTTTTTAATAAATAAATCAAGATGCAACAAAACCTGTAATGATTGAGTTGGATGATGTGATTAGTATTGACATAACAGTATTGACAGGAGCATTGTGTGCGTTCTTGATGAAGAAATGTAAAAGGATTGGATATGGGTGTTGCAATGTGTGTTATGTCAGTTAAAGTGGTTTAGTTCGGCTAAACTCCGCTGGATTTGTTATGTCAGTTTAAGTGGTATATCTTGCAATTTTTTTACTTATTTTCTGTTCATTGATTGAACAAAATTTTAAAGACCTCAAATTAATGATGATATACAATGTCACAAGAATATGTTGTTAGGCATGAACAGAAAAGAATAATTAGCTGTTTATGTGTGCGATATGATGAGAAGAAATTTTTCACTTGCAATGTAATTGACTCTTTCCTGTGCATCTGTGCATGTCTCAATGTGGTGGTCACTTCTCTTATTGATGCAAAACTTCATTTGGCCGTTCTGGTTCTGAAATGACATTTTCTTTGAATGTTTTTGGCCAATAATTACCATACCATTGAAATCTGATAGGGAGAATTGGTTGTGTCCTTTTCTTTCACTTTAATTTTCCTTAATGTGAAACTGCTTTGTCCTTAGAGCCAACTTGAATGAATATACGCAGGTACGTACCATTAATAAAAGTAACAAAATTTGGGATGTTTTGCCTGAAGAATTCGATAATGTCAAAGGCGTTGCAAATATGTTGCATCACTTCATTTCTTTGACGATTCCAAACTAGCAGGGGATTATCAATAAAGAAGGGCGTTTCGCAAATAGTACTGAAATTACACAAGGAGAGTAGAGAGTTCAAGAAAAGGCAGAGGCATCAGACTGAAGAGTCAGAGTTCTCTGTCTACGTACTGGAAAATCTGATCCCAAAAGACAGACAACACACAAGCATAGTTGGAGTAAATCGCAGGACTTCGATTCGTAATAGGACAATACCATAAAGATTGATGATGATCACTGGGAATCAAAAGAAGCATGTAATAAACGCTACAAATTGAAAAGTAACTCTAGTTTCGACAAGCAAGACTAATTCAGACTGATTCCATGCGCTTGGAAGCAGCTAGAATTCAGGCAATATTTTAATTTTGTGGTATTCTATGTAAGAATGCTAATATAAGTGTTCAAGAAGTTTTCTGACTCGTGAGACTCGACACCTAATTTTAACTTCTGGAATGGTTTTGCATGAAATTATGGAATTTTGGGTTGTTAATGTGAGATATTGGTTTTTTCTTTTTTTTTAATTTTGGGAAATTTATTTTTGATTGAATGACTAATTTTGTGTTAATGATTTACTGCTCCAATTTTATTAGATTAATTGTATTGCATTTCCAAGATGTATATATACAGATATGGATATCAAACGGTTGCTAGAAGAATGGATGAATGGACAATTTCTTGGAAAATCCTGCAAATCAGAGTGAAACCATTCAAGAAAATGATAATATGATATATTTGAGTTTGTATCAGTGTTCTTGGCTCATCAAGAATTCCCAAATCAGTCATTGCAGGAAAACCCTTGCAAAGTTTTATCAATTAGCATAGATAAATTACAACATTAGTGAAACGAACAACAAAAGATAGCTAAATTTATATGAATGGAAATCTTGCACATCCTTGGTAAGAAATTTATGTGCATTGAAGCCCATCTCAGAAAATTATCAGCTGAAGCTCATTACAAATTGGTGAATTAATAGCTCAGCTAAGAAATCTAAAGGAAATATACTCCTTCAGTACACGGGGAGTAAAACTGAAATTCTTGACCTTGAGAATAGTTAAATAGAGGAAAGTGCCGTTTATATTTTTATCAAATGAGTTTGAATAGAGTGGGCAAAAATAGGCCAAGCTTGTGAGCTTTGCCCGACCTTGTACGTGAGGGCCTGAACAAGTGTCTAAAGAAAAAAAAATCCGGCTAGGCTTAAACTCGGTAATTTTTAAAAAGTTAATTTATAAATTAGAATAATAAATTAAAATTTAAAAAAATAGAAAAATAAAAAAAAAAACTTAAATCCTTAATTCACAAATCAATAATGATTCAAAAAACTTAAAATTATAGTACTAAAATTTTCTTAACCGTTAATTAATTAAGAGTATGCTTGAATTAGAGAATTTAATATTTAAAAACTAAATCTCTAAGCTTTATTTTCTTTATTTATTATTTTATTTTGAAATATTTATGTTATGTTTTTCATTGTTGATTATAAATTTATTTTAAGTTTACAACAATTAAAAAAATTTAAAAAAATAATAAGTGAAAGCCCAAGCCTAGCTTGGGCCGGCTCTTACACTTTCTCTGCAATGAGCTTGGGCCTAGGCTTGAAAACCCGACCCAAGCCCGTATTTGCCAAGAGTTTGAATGTAAATAAAGTTTAAATGAGTCTAAATGCATATGAGATATATATATATATATTATATTATATTTTGACGTTTGAGTGTAAGTGAAAAATTATTTGATTTTATACATTCAAAACATCTTAATTTAATATTTTTAAAGTTATGACCTTAAAAGTTTTATACATACTTGAAGTTTAAATAAGTATATATTTACGGTATTATCTAATACAATAGTTTTTATATATTATAAATATTTATAAGGGAAGCATTTAATATACAATTTATGAAAAATAGTTTTGATAACATTATTTTTTTACAATTTAACATCATATTTATTGATATATAAAAAATTGTTATCAAATATTAAAAGAATTTCCTAAAAATTCAAACTAAATGTATTTTAAACATTTAATACTAAGTAAAATTTCAGACAAAAAAAATTAATTTTTTATTCAAATATTTTATAATTTAAATAAAAATTATAAAATTTTATTTTTTTAATTCATATAAAAATAAGTTATAATAAAATTTTAAATAAAATATTAAAATATTAAAATATCTTAAATTAAATCAAATTCAGACTTTAATATAAAAATTAAGCCCAAGTGTCATATCTAACTCTCAACCAATGAGTGCGTAGCTTGCAAAGAATAGTGACTCTCGAGTGGAGCCCCGGCTAGCCAAAGCTTCAAGTCAACTATATCATTTTAATGGAAAAATGTGTTCGAAAGAGGGGTCTATCTATGTTACAACTGATCTAACTTACGTTTGTTTGTCTTTTGTGCTGGCTAATTTCATCTAAGTCCTTATTCTTTTTATTTTTACATTTGATCATTTCTTCGATCATCACATCTACATCTATTTTTCATTTTTTCCATGAGTTTTTAATATTTATTTATATAGGTACAAATGATTATCAAATTCATATAAATCTATAAATTATCCATAGATTTGTTGTCCCATGTTTATTAACGTTGCTCTTTCCAATTTTAAAGATTCTATCTTTTGATTTAATAGGTCTATATATATATTTATTCTATTTTCCCATCCAAGTAACATATAATCTATACTTGAATATAATTCTTGAATTCTCTCTAAGGCTTGTTGGATTAAGAACTGATGATGTGGATTATCCATATAATCCATTTCAGTCCATAAATTTAAGAATTCTACAAATTTATTTATAAATTTTATTTTTATTCTTAATATTTCTAAACTTTCCAATTCCTGACTTTCAGTAATTTGGAGTTGTTCTTTCATTTCTTGTATCAGTCCTAATTCTATGTTTATTATATGATTTAAATTTTCATTTATCTGCTCAATTAAATTTTTTACCTCGTTTTTATCGTTTATTTTTAAACTATACAATGAATCTACTATCTGTTGAATAAGGTTCATAATCTTTTTTTGGCTCTGATACCAATCTTGGGGCGGCCTAGCCTTTAGATTGATTGTGACTAATATTTTTAAACTCTTACTAAATAATATTATAGATTAATACTGACTTATTAAAAACATAAATTGATTAAATATAAACATGCAATAAATAGTGGATAAACAAATATTTAAACAATATTTGACTATAA
>CM046812.1:6187661-6252790 GCA_025617385.1 Murraya koenigii
CGTTATATTAAGGCACATGGCATGGCACGACACGTAACACGCTTTTAGTAAGGTACACGGCACGGCATGGCATATACGTGCCATGCCGTGCCGTGGACCGGGATATACTTCAAGTTTTAGGCACTTTAGTCTTAAAAGCACGGCACGTGAAAAAGTATGTGAAAAGCACACTTCATTTATGGGCTATCACGTGGCCCATAGGTCATCAATAGCACGTGAACCAAAGCATGTTTTTAAATTTTTTTGTAATAAAAAACAAATATAAAATATTATGATTTTCAAATAACTTGAAATTAAAATTTTAATATATCTTATTAGCATAGATTTTTTAAAATTAATTTAGTCTTAGTTTCAAAAAAAATATTGTAATTGTTTTATATTTATAATTTATTAAATGAATAAATAATTTCATGATTTTAATAGTAAAATTATAAAAATCATGATTTTATATATCATAAATCTAAACTTTTACAACTTTATTACTTCATTTATGAAATCATAAATTAATACAAAGAAATATGTTTCATTTATGAATGAAATATTTTTACATTCACACAAAAAATAAAATAAAATTATGAACGAAATTTGTTTAACTTATGACTTGTTATAATCGATACCTCGTGAGTTGTGACTTCTTGCTATCATTACTCTAAGATTGTAATTTTTATTTTTACTAAATATTAATTTATTACTATGATCTATGGAATCAGACTTATATATTGTTGTATATAATTGGTTATTGAAATTAGATAATGTAGTTGTGTAATTATGTTAATATCTTAAATCTTAATGAAATTTTAATTTTTTTCTTAATAAAATTTATTATTATTATTTTTTTTATTAATTTATTATAATTATTTGTAAATTTGTAATTGTATATAGATTGATGGGTTTGAAGAAATGGCACATGGGCTTGAAAAAGTATGCTAGGTACGTGGACTTGAAGAAAGTACTGACGTGCACACAAGTATTTTTAAGCACAAATTTAAAAAAAAGTGGTGGGCTTTTTAGGTACGACCTAAAGCATGACCAGAACACGGCACACGTGGGCTCGGGTCGTGGGCTGTGCTGTACTTGAGGTAAAAAAATTTGAGCACAGCATAGTACGGCCCACCCATTTAGTGGACCATACCGTGTTGGCTCAAGATGTAGGTATCGTTTACTTTAAATTGACTTCTATGAACTGATCCTACTCGATGTGATTTTATCTGGTTGGATCGGTTTGATCCGATTAGGTAAAATGAATATCATATTTTTTTCTTTTACCCGCCAATTAGTTTAACAGTAAAGATACTTTCACCATAATGAGAAACACACTGAACACATAACAGTACGTTTTGTGCTTAGTATAAATTATCCACTGTGGTGAGATTACGATTGAACAATTTCCTACAAATATAAACAACTAATTTTCTACAAAATGAGAATCAGAATATCGTTTGCCTATCTTGTAAGGCAAAGTCGAGCAATCTAATTTATATTTGCTTAATTTAAAGAACAGCATCATATGACATATAGCAAAATCAGGAAAGTACTTCCTCTGGTTGTGAAATAAGCTTGATATTAAGCTTACATTAAGAGCATTTCAGTCCCTCATAAAATCAAGAGATTAAAGCTTGCATTACAGTCCCAATCAAAACTGGTTTTTCTTTCGGTGGAGGATTAAGAGAAGTAGTCAAGAAGGCAATATCTTCATGTCCCAAAAACATTAGAAATTTCAATTTCAATTCCAAATTCATTACCAAAACGTGCAAGGGAGACTTTTGATATAAATGCAATTGCTTCTCATAAATCTAAATCAACTATAAGTGAGACTTTTGATGTCTAAAACTGCTTCAAACAATATTTAATTTCTCATCAATTACAATTGTTGAGGATCGATGAAACATATCATGAGTGAGGGAAACGACAGAGGTAACTTGCATTTTGCGGCCCAAGGCAGCATGACCTCGCAATCACGCACACGGGCTCCTGCCGCCAATGTACTGTGTACTTGAGGTAAAAAATTCAAGCCCTAGTAGCCTCAATCTCTTGATTTCTAATGTCAATTTACTCGTTTTTATTTTAATTGCTTATTTTGTTTTAATTTCTTCAAACCAAATATTTTATTTTCAACTAGGGTTTAAATTATAATTAGCTTATATTAAATTTTACTTTTCTAAAAATTAACAGTCTCTAATGAATTACTTACATTAACATAATTAATTGAGAAAATTATCTATACAAGCAATGCATTTATTTTTGTAAGTATTTTATGTTTCAAAAACTACTATCAACTCACTCAATCTCACTCGAGTTTTATGCTTATTCTATTTTTTTATATTCCCCCCAGGAGATTACAGGTACAACCGTTGACCTAGCAGCTATACATACTTGGGATTCTTTTTGGCCACGTGATGGTGTCAGAGGATATAGATGATTTTTGTTTAGTGTATATAATCATCTCATTTGGAATTATACCAGAGTTGTGACATAAGAATTAGGAAACGTGTATATAGGTTGACCTAATTTATGGTGTAAGATTCTTTTGATACTCTGAAACTGTTTTGAGAGTACTATTGGATAGTTTACTGGATGAGACTGATTGAAGTAATTAAATGCATATTAAATTATTTTGGGAGTACTTATGTTATAATTGCAGGTTTTAGAATTTTATATATTTAGGGGAGGTTCTGCTAAAATTTTTTGTAGAATTCTCGTTAATAAAATTTTTAATAGTTGAGCTCAGTTGCTTGAGATAGATTCACTTATGGGAATAGGGCAGGTCATTTCACACCCTTTACCAACCATTGCCAAATCTAAAGGTGTCACTTATCCTCTTTATAAATTTATATATTATAATACATTATCTTCTAAACATTTTGCTTTTACAGTTGTTATTTTTATAGAAGTTGAGCCAACATCTTATACTTAAGCAATTAGGCACCCAAAATGGCAAAAAGCTATGGTTGTTGAAATTCAAGCTCTCAATTAAAAAAAAAAAAAAGTCCAGGACTCTTTCACAGCTTACTCCTGGAAAGGTGCCTATTGATTGTAAATGAGTGTATTAAATCAAGTTTCCATCGGAAGGGTTTGTTGAATGATACAAAGCTCGTCTTGTAGCTAAAGGGTTTACTCAAAAAGAAGGTTTGGACTATCATGAAACTTTTTCTGCTGTAGCTAAGATAATAATTGTTCGATGTGTTCTTGCTGTTACAGTTATAAAAAATTGGCCCTTATATAAGCTTGATGTTCATAATGCTTTTCTTCATGGAGATCTTCATGAAGAGGTCTAAATGAAACCTCATCCAGGATTTTGTCAACAGGGGAAGCATGTAGTTTGTCGACTTCAAAAGTCCTTATATGTTCTCAAACAAGCTTCTCATAATTGGTTTGAAAAATTTTCTTCCGCCCTTCGTCTTGCTGGATTTAAACATTCTCATTGCGATTATTCATTATTTACATCTACAAAAGGGTCATCAATTGCTGTGGTATTAGTATATGTTGATGATATTATAATCACTGGTAATAATGGCCTTGCTATAAAAGCTCTTAAGGATTTCTTGCATAGTTATTTTCAAATTAAAGATATTGGAATTTTGAAATACTTTTTGGGCATTGAAGTTGCTAGATCTAGTAAAGGAATATTTTTATCTCAATGAAAATATGCCTTAGAAATTTTAAATGATGCAGGCTTCCTTGGTGCTAAACCAACTGATTTTCTAATGGTGCAAAATTTAAAACTGGATCCTGATGATGGTGATATCTTAGACGATCGTCCAAGCTTATTCAGATGACTAGTTAGACGCCTCCTTTATCTCATTATTACTAGACTAGATTTGGTGTATTCAGTTCAAAAACTTAGTCAATTTGTCTCTAATCCTTGTAAAACTCATTTGGATGCTGCTTACAGAATTTTAGCATTTGTAAAATCTTCTCTTGGTAAAGGTATCTTATTATCTTCTAATAGTTCTCTTCTAATAATTCTTTTCAAATTGAAGCTTAATATGATTCAGATTGGGGAAGCTGTCCAACAACTTGAAGATCTATCACTGGATATTGCGTCTTTCTTGGAAAAAGTCACATTTCATGGAAAAGCAAACAAAAAAAACAACCCACTATAGCTTACTCTACTGCAGAAGTGGAATACAGGTCTATGGCTTCCACTACATGCAAACTAATTTAGTTGAAACGACTTTTAAATGATCTTGGAGTTTCAAATCCACAATCCGTATAGCTCTATTATGACAATAACGTTGCTCTTCATATTGCTGCCAATCCAATGTTCCATGAAAGGACCAAGCATATCGAATTGGATTGTCACCTTGTTGGAGAGAAAATTGAAACAGAATTGATCAAAACAACACATGTTTCATCTGCTCATCAAATTGTTGATATTTTTACGACAGCCCTTGGAAAGGAATAGTTTCATCGTCTTAGTGACAATTTAGTCATTCACAATGCTCCAACTTAGGGGGGAGTATTGGAATTGACTCAGCCAAAATTATTGGCAGAATTATAGGCACATCACATGTTTGATAAAATTACTAAGCCAAATGCATAAATCATGTATTCTTCGTTTTATGTTATCAATTATGTACTATAAATATGTACCAGCACAAATATTGTGGAATATAATATAGAGAATTAATTCTTTCATGAACTTTTCATCCTTTTTATTCTTTTCTTTATTTTACAAGTTGTCAATACCAACTTGGTAATGGCTGCTCAATCTGCATTTGGCTAACTCCCGGAGACATTCTATTAGTTTGTTTATTTTGTTTTCATCACAAGATGATGGATTCATAAAAGATATTAATTAATACAAGTTATCTTATTATTATTAGTGTTTCACTACTTCCAGCATTACCAACTACAAATAGGTGCAACAAGACACACTACTTTAATGAAAATGTAAAACTAAAATAAATAAATACCAAAATCATCAAATAGAAAAGGGAAAAGAAGCAAACGCCCTTGGTGATAGAATTCATATGATACTATTATTAACTAAATATTTTAACATTAAACATTAGTACAAATAAATAAATAAAAGAAGATGTCACAGGTAAAGAAAAATATGTGTACTTAATTTTTATGGAATCAGAAATAAAAATAACCAAATAATAAATTAATTAATAATAATATATACATTAATAGAAAAGAAGATGTATGTAAGAAATGGGAGAAAAACATTGATCTAGTCTAATCCTCTTTAAATCCACGTGAAAATTAAGATAGCTAATCTTATGTTTTTAGGATTAAAATTGAATTTGAACCACTTAATCCAATTCAAATAAGCATGCCAAACATGGATGAATATTTTGTCCAAAAAGTTAGTCTAATCCTACACATAGTCTTGCCGCCAAACATAGTCTAAGAGTAGTATTATGTAAGTAAAGAAAAGTAAGTTTCAATTGTACCATAATTATCTACAAAGTATATTTTGGGGCATTGCTCAAAATATAAGAGCTAATAAATGGATATTTAACACAAAATAGAATGACTAAATGAACGTTTACCATTTGATAGAGGCCGTTAGTTCTTGTTTTTGCTATTACCGGTTTGCAAACATGTTGTACAATGAAAATTGAAGAAAAGTTTGAACGGCTAGGCTCCTTCTAGTTAACAATGTAAAGGCTTGTGAAGGAGAAATTAGAAGTTTGCAAATATTTATGTGCTATTTGACATACATTGTCTATTGTCTCAACATTAACAAGAAAAAAAAAATCAATAGTTAAAGAAATAATGAATGGGAGCTTAATTATATGATATTTGAAGCCTGATCAATAAATTGTGGTTGGGACTAAGTGCAGTGCAGTTCTAGCAGCCCTTCTCAGTTTGGCATTGAAAGATTCGAGTGGATTATCTGTGGGAGCATGTTCACTAGCGTAAAATCGTTGATTAACGTGAGCAATACAGTCACAGGTAAAATAAAATGCCTGTGTTAGAGAACATTAGTTTTCTTACAACTGCAAACATTAGTTGTCCCAGAAGATTAGTTATTCATTAATTAGCTAGTGAGACAATACAATTAATTTACACAGATTTTATAAAAAATTATCAATCACTTAACGAATAACACATTATTTAATATGAAATTTGTGATAATATCAGTATCTTTCTCTTTCATTCCTCGGCAGCTCTTATATACTCTCATCCCCAAAATCTTTTAAGATCTGAGATGTCTATCATTACTTTTAGCAAAATTATTATTAAGAAACATGCCATTGATCATTTGATTATTATATAAAAAAATTTTGATAAATAATTAATTTTATGTTTAATTGCTTTAATTATATTATATTTAATAGGAAATAATATTTGCCATACATAAATACATATAATTTTAATAAGAGAAAATAACTTTTACACACCCAAGGTTTAGAAAATGGTCATGAACACTCTCAAGTTTTTATAAAGAGACACTAAAACCTTCTTTTCACCATAAGACCCTTTGACTTTATTAACACAAAAAAACTCACTTTAATGATTTATAATAAATAAAAATATAATATTAAAAAATGCAATAATATATACATTTTAAAATAATTTTAACATCCAAAAAAAATTTAGTATTTTACAATCAAATAGACATATTTTATTAAATCAAGGTAATTTTTATAATAAATACAAACATCAAACATTATGCTAAATAAATTTTTAAAAAATTTAAATTATTTTGAATATTATGTAAAATAATAATTTCAATATTATTAGTATGTATGATTTTTTTAATTTTAAAATGTATTTAACCCAGATATTTATATAAAAAATATACAATAAATAAAAATATATTATGAAATAAATATTATAATTTACTTATTTAAATTTATTTAAATATTAAAGTATTTTAATAAATTTTTGTCTACTAGACTTATTAATTATTTATATTATATTTGTATTTATTAAAAATTTTAAATTCAACTTTTTAATTACTAGATTCAAAGGATATTCTGATAAAAAAGAAATCTTGGCATCCCTACTTTAAAACTTCGGGGTCTACATCACCATTTTTCTAAGCCTTAGGGGTGTAAATGTTCTTTTATCTAATTTTAATTGTTCGTATTAAATACTATTTAACTTCACTTAAATTTAATTTAGCATAGTCTAATTCGATATTATACCAAACATAGGATAATGTTATATATATCCTTAGCCTAATCCAACTCAATTTTAATAGTTAATCCAATTTAATCCTACGTGTTAAATAGGATAAATGCTTGTTTAGTTCCTATATTTTGAGTTAGGCGCACGTTTTGTCCTTATATTTTGAAAAATAACTCAACACAACTGTTCTTTTAAATATATAACATTCTTGTCCTTATTTTTTCTTTACAACAATACCCTTGCAAGAATATTCTAAAATTAATTTGTCAAATTTAACACTAAAATTAAAATTTAAAAATTAGAATTGAAGTAAATTATTTTATTATTATATTACTTTTAGGGTTAATTTGGTAACTTAAATTTTTATAGATGATTATTAGCAAGACAACATGTATTAAGCATAGCTTTAAATTGGCTAATATTAATTTATTAGTAAATAATTATTAGAAGGATTATCATAATGACATGAAAAATACAAGTTCTTTTAGATTGGTAATTACTAATCAATTTACTAATTAACTTTTTTATGAATAAATTAATTAATACTCTAAAAGAAAGATTGTAACAAGGATATTATTATTGTAACGGTAAAGAAAAAATAAGGACAAAAGTATCATATATTTAATCAAGTATGATTGTTTTGAGGTATGTTCAAAATATAAAGACTAAATGAATACTTAATTCAAAATATACGAATTAATTGTGCATTAAACCTGCTAAATATGACCTTAGAAATTAGAATGTTGACTATTAAAATAGGTAGGCTCAAGTAAATTAATTTCTCTTTTCTTAGTGTTCCGAATAGTATTTCCCAGGCCCCAATTTTCATATCTGTCAACATTCTAAGGTATCGTTGTAAAAGAATTAAAAAAGAAAAAAAGACTAACACTAAAGGTGTCTTTTGAGTATTTTTCTATATGTACGGGGAAATTGTCATTATTAGCCTTATAATTTTAAAGATTTTTATTTTTAATCTTTATAATTTTTTCTTATCATGATTAGCCAAATATTTGCTGTCTGGACCAAAAACCATTATAATGTTTATTTTATTTTCAAAAATACCATCTGTTTTGTCTTTTCTTATTATGGAATATTTCTTCTATAGTCCTTAGGTTTTTATAATTTTACACATTTCTATTTTATCTTCCATCATTTCTACATCTTCATCCTATTCTTTCTAAATTTTTTTACTATTTCTTTGTAAAAAATATTTTTTGTTCAAGATCATAAATATCTATGAATTCTAATGCTTCATAATTTTCTTGTCCTATATTTATTAAAGTTCTTTTTTCTTGTTCTAAGCTTATAATTTCTTGATTTAAGTGTTCTATATAAAGGTTAACTTTATTTTCCCAACTAAAAATTATTTTTTTTATAGTATGACAAATTATCCTAATTCTATTCCAGGCTTCAAATTCTGGATCTAAATTATTATTCATAATGTTTCTATTTTATACCAATATATTAAAAACTTAATTAATTCATCTATAAATTTCATTCTTTTGTTTAATATAATCTCATTATTATCTGTATTTATATTAAATCTTTCTCTTTGTTCAAGTATTAGATATAATTCTACATTTCTTATATGATTCTTACTTTCTTTCATTTCTTTAACCAAATTTCTTATTTAATCTTTGTCCTCTATTTTTAAAGTATATATTGCATCTACTATATTAGTTATTTGATTCATTTTCTGTGGATATGCTTGTTTATCACGTATTATTAATTTTTCTAGTTAGACTTCTTATATTCTCAAATTCTTATTTTTCTTATTTTTCTTTTAAGTACTTATTATGCTTATAATTTTTTTAATACTTTTGTTAATATTATTAACGCTATTGGCTCAGTAGGCCTTTATTAATTTCATCGATAATTTTATTGATGTTATTGGCTCGATACCATTTCACTTAGGGGTTCAAAGACTAATCTAGTTAATCGAGAAAATTTAGTCAATAAAAAAATGGAATTATCTAAAATAGAAGAAATTAATTAAAATGGAAGATATATTATTATCCAAAGATTGAGTACATGATTTGTATAAGTATGAAAGAGACTATTTATAGGTATTTACAAACGAACTCTATGTATATAAAAATTTTTATTGGTGGTAAAAGCTGTTTATGTTCAAACATCATTATCACTGTCTACTTGTTCCCATATTTCCATCTGCTATTCTAATTGTATATTAGTCTCTAAATTTCAAGTTCTTGATTTAATTGTATCATATATATTTCTTTTTGTAAATTATCAATTTCAATTTGATTTATTATTTTTCTTTCTAACTCATTAGGTAATCCTATATTTTTTATTGCTAATAAAGCTTCTTTTGATACTAATTTATTTTTAGAAAACAGATATGATTCATATTTCCATGTTCCATAATTAAATCCTATCATTAAAATTTTATGATTATATAAAATTTTTGTTTTATCATTTATCCAAAATATTTTATCTACTCTAGTATCTTTACATATAGTATTGTGAAATCTTTCCATATTAAAACTATATATCCAAGATCTCTATCTCTTCCCATCAAACAACAATATCTTTAATAAACCTTTACCACCAAAAGATAAGAATTTGGAATTATTACCTCTATCATTTTTTTTGAATAAAAGGATTTTCCTATACACCGGCGGAGTAACCTTCTGCCTTAATGACCTCGTCCTTAACTCACTCAACACGTCTTCACCTATGGCTAACACAGAAAACCGGATACCAACCGCTTCACTGTATCCTTTGGTGTTTTGGAATTTCCTTATATCCAATATTAGATATAGGTTTCCTCTTCCTTTCTTATGTGGTTATTTGGTTTATCGGATGATATGTTTTTTGGCTTGAGATTGGATACAAAGTTTTTTATTTTTGCATTGGAATTACTCGTAGAGTTTTTGAGAATGAAGATGATTGTAAGGTAGATCGTGAGGTACCGATCTAATTTATTTCTCTTGTTTATATAGAGAATACATCATGACTCATTATCCTTTTCCTTTACAGGTGTATGGTTGAGGAAAAGGATGATAATTCTTTATCTTTCTCCTTTACAAGTGTACGGTAGGAGAAAGGATAAGAATAACTAAAACCCGACATATTCACATGGGCTGAATTAATGGCGGAAACATTATTACAAATGAAAAATT
This sequence comes from Murraya koenigii, assembly GCA_025617385.1. NCBI lineage: Eukaryota > Viridiplantae > Streptophyta > Magnoliopsida > Sapindales > Rutaceae > Murraya > Murraya koenigii. The sequence goes on from CM046812.1 coordinate 6,197,894, forward strand.
TATAAAGTAAAGTTTACATTATTTATTTCTACCGACACAAACGACAAAACTCCTATTTACTTTACCTCCATCACTCGACATGCTTGCTGCAACGTGGCTGCACTTGATGGAAATTTCATGGTTGTTATTTCGTGTATGAAATCCAAGCAAGTATTTCGATAGTGACTCTCCACCTTTTGCTATCAAAATAATGTAATTATTGAATTTTATTATCGTCTTGTATTTTTTATTGTACATGTCTTTTGCTATGCTCCGGATCGCTTTTATTCCCGAGCTCTTCTTATTCTTATTCATGCTTTATTGAACTATGGGGCTACTGTGTATTCTGTTCCTACTTCATGTTGGTAATTTCTGGTAACATGACCTATTGTGATCATATAGAATGCTTGATATTCTATGTTATTGGTGTATTCAGGACTAATAGTATAGAATTTAAGGTATATTTGTCTCTTTTAGCAAACTTAGAGACTTCTTTTACAAGGAGTTCATCAAACTCGGCTAGATCCTTTAGGTTTATGTTAGGGTATATCATATCAAGAAATTCATATCTTGCTATTTTTCCAACAAGGATTGGATCTGCATCTTTTATGTCTATCATTCTAGGATATACATTCTTCCCTCGAGATTTATGGATGGTGTTTTTATAGTAACAAATGGAATAAATCTAAGTGGTTACCTGTTTATAGTCTTCTTCTTTTAGATTTAAAAGGAGATTATATTCTTCAGAGACAAAATAGTTTATACTGACAGTTCTTTTATTTTCTTCACCTATCGCACAGATGGTTATGGTTTTATTTTTTGAAATTATTGGATCGCTGATAGGATCCGAATTTATTGGATCGTTGATAAGATCCTTGTTTATCGGATCTCCGGTAAAGTCCCGGTTTATTGGATCATTGATAGGATCCCGTGGAACAGGTCCACTCGCTGCTTCCAAGATTTATTGTGTTTATTTGGAGTTTCATCGATGAGACTATTCTAAGAGGATATTAGCCTGCCTACTCCATCATTACGATTTTCAAATATATCCCTTAGACAGTCTATAGCGTCCAAGGCTTCGATGAGCATCAAGCATTCAGATCGATTTATTTCAACATTTAGTTTAGAGATTTCTTCCTCCATTATTTATGATTCTTCAACGAAATTCGTATTCCTAGATAAAAATCTGCAAGATAATTATCGTAACCTTTAATATAATTAACTTTAAAAGTATATAAAGATAAAAATACTCGCCATCTATGGATCCTTCAATATTGAGGCTCATTTGGTAATTTATTAAATATCAATTATTTAACTTGTGTATTATCGCTTTCATCAGAAATTCCTTAGCAATTAAAAATAATGAAATTTTTTAACTCATTTTAATATTGCTAATAATTCTTTTTCATGTGTTGTATAATTTTGTTTTGCTGAATTTAGTGTTCCATTAGTATATCTACATATTTCATTTAAATCAGTTTTAAATTATCTGTTGGTTCTGGTAATCTTAATTTAAGTAAATTTTTACATTCTTCTTTTAGTTATTTAACTGCTTTTGTATGTTCTTTTTTCCATCCTTGGAGATTAATTTTCTTTAATAATTTTTGTAAGAGATTTCTTTTCTTAGCTAAATTATCTATAAATCCTTCTACATAATTTAAGCATCCTAAAAATTTTTGTATTTGCATTTTGTTTTCTAATCTATCGTGAAAATGTTTTATTTTTCACTTATATGGGATTGCAACTTTATGCCTGTATTATTAAGTACCATTCCTAAAAATTCTATTTCATTTTGACATATTTTAGTTTTTTTCTCGCTTAATGCTATTCCTTTTTCTTTACACGTTTGTGCAAAGTCTTTTAAATGTTCAATATGTTCGTTATATGTTTTTGAACTTATTAAAATATCATCTACATAAACTGTTAAATATGTTTTATTTCTTAATAAATAATTCATTATTCTTTGGTATATTTGTGGTGCATTTTTTAATTCAAAGGGCATTACTAATCATTCATAATGTCCTTGGGGTGTACTAAAGGCTGTATATTTTATACTATCTTCTTCCATTTTTATCTACCAAAATCCTGATTTGCAATCAAATTTAGAGTAATAGGTATTTCCTTTTACTAAATTAATTAGTACTCTATTCTTTGGTAAGAAATATCCATCAAATTTAGTATATTTATTTAATTATTTATAATTTATGACCATTCTGGCTTTTCCTCTTACTTGTTCACTATGTTTCATGACCATAAAGGCTGAACTTGAATGAGGACTAAAGCTTTGTCTTATTAGATTTAGGCCTACTAATTCTTTAAGTTGTATTTTGAATTCTTTATATCTTCCTAGGTATATACCATTGGTCTAATGGTTACTGGTTCTATCAATTTTATTTTAGCTCTTAAATTTTTAGGATTCCATAAGGCTAAAGGATTTTTATGATATACTTCTTGTAATTATTTTTTCATTTCATCTATAGTTATTAAATTACTTTGTATTGTTGTTTATCAAAAAAGATCTGATAACTATAATCACCACACTCAGCTGCAACTCTGTATAGTTTAAAGATACGAGGCAATCTGAGAAGATGACCACATGGTGTTTTGAGATTGATGTTATATAAAGTTTATTGATAACTTTGAAATTGACTAAGTAAATCTTGTTTTAAGGTGTTATATTGGATAATATGTTTTAATAGTATGATTTTATTACCGAGAATAATTGAAACTTGAGATTTATAATATAGTAAAAGTGTTTGAATATTTATTATTCCTATAAATTTTATTCCAGAGCCTGAGAATTTATGTCATTCTTTTAGTAAAAATGATTTACCTAATGTAATTTCACTTCCTGTCTCTATTATTACACATATAGTTATATTAGTTTCAAGAAAAGTTAGTTCTATATAAGTACCTAAAGGGAACTTTATAATATTCATTTAAATATCTTTCCACATTGCTATTTTAGGGCAAAACTCTGTTGTTTCATTATCCATTTTTATATATATTCCTTTAGAAGTAATTTATAATTTATATGTTTTAAGAAACTCATTAATAATAGTATATCATATATTTCATTTTGAGCAAATCCTGAGTCTATGAAACATGGTATTCTAAATAGTAACCTTTCTATATATGTTGGGACAGTTACTTCTTTTGTGTAGATTCTTATGTTTCCATTGAAGTCTTTATATTTATATTTATTAGTTGTTTCATGTTCTGTTAATCCTTTATTTTTAGTATATTTAAATGGTTATGACTTGAACTCAGTATCTATTAATATTTTTGACCTTCTATAAATTCTATTCCATTAAAATATTTTCCTATTATTACTAAATTTTCTCTAGATGTATTATCAAGTATTATTATTTCTTTGTAAACACTATAATCTAGTTGTTTTCCTTTATTTTTAGTTCTTTTAATAAGTTGTTTGTTGCCAAATTGAATTGGTACCATTTGGCTCCTATTATCTTCCTCTAATTCAGGTTTATTATATTTTATATCTAAATTATATGTTATTGGTAAGTTAGGGGTTTGTAATATTGGTTCTATACTTTATCCTAAATCTTGGAATTCATTTCCTATTTCTATATATGGTTTATTGTTATATATTTCTCCATAATTGCTATTACAGAAAGAATATAAATTACAATAATAAAATGTCATAATTTTATTTCTAGGTTTAATTATATCTTTTCCTTTTAATTCAAAATGTAAACTTAAAGTATCATTTATATTTTTGTCTTTTATATGGACACAATATCTAGGGTAACATGTAAATAAAATTTTTTTATAGCATAAATTTCCTTCTATGGTTCCTAAGTGTGCTAATTCAGGATCTATAAATCTCTGATCATGTAAACTAAGTATTATAGGTGAATTTATTCATTCTCTAAATAATGATTTTACTAATATTTGTATTCCAGCTAAATATACATATTGTATCTTATCTCTAATTTTATCACTTTTAATTTTATTTAAAGTGCCTTCTATTCCTCTAGAGTTTAATAAACTTAATTTAATATTTTCTCTACTTTGTGTTATATCTATAGCTTTTTTCTGTTCTTGATATTCATGAATGACTATATTTTTTTTCTTTTAAAGAATTGTTGTATATTTCATAAAATCGTATTATCTGGATTTCTCAAATTTAAAGATATTCTTGAAATTTCTTTTAATTTTTTCTGATTTAATTGTACAATTAATAGATATCCATCTCTATTTTCTTATTGTTCTATCTCTTTTTCTATTTCTATTTCTTCTATATTTTCCATTTCAGAATTTTGATTCTGATTCATCTGATGTTGAACTTTTTCATGATATTCTATCTCAGCTATCCTGACCTTTTTCTGTTTACATTCAGGGCTTATATGTCATTTTTGTCCATAATTCCAACATCTACATTCTTTAGGGTCTTCTTTAATTTCTCCATTATGTTTTCTTTTATAATATCTCATATAAGGTTTTCTTTTAAATGCCTTATTTTTCCAATATTTTCTATAATAATTTTTATATCTTCTTTTATTTTTATATTTACCTTTATATCCTTATTTACGTTTTTTATGTTATTTATAATATGATTTACATCCCCATTGGTTAGGTGCATCTACTTGGTCACAACAGATTACCATTGCATTTTTTTATACAATTGTCTTTCTATACATATGTCTTTTAATTTTCTTATTACAAATTCTATTATGGATCCTAAAGTATTTGGTATTAATTCTCCTGGTTTTGTGAATCTGTATAAATTTCATTCTTTCATAAAGTAAGTATTTCATGGTGATGGTAATTTATTTATATACATATCATAATAAATTGTTTGATCATCATTACTATAAAATTGTTTATAATAATATTTCTGAAATTCACTTGTATAATTTTTTATGTTGCATAAATTACCTATTTGAAGATTCATTAAATGTTGCCTTGCTAAGAGTTTTTTTTTTCTATTTCCTTTTGTTTGAGATCTTCCCAATTTTTTCCTAAAAATTCATCTCTTATATAATTTGTGAATTTATCTAAACCTTCACTAATTCCTTTTCTAAATTCTTGTTTAATTGCTAATCTTATTAAAAATTTTGTTTCTTCGATTATTCCATCCCACTAATTTTGTACATTGCCAATGAAAACTTATTATTAATAAATCAATCTATATATCAAATTTTTCTTCTGTATTTTTTGTTTCCCGATCATCATTTGATTTATTAAATATAAACATCATTTTCATATTGTTTGACCAACTTGTTAATATTTTACTAGGGTCTTTTCTACAGTCTATATCTAATTTACTTTCCATAGGCTTAATGAGATCATTTTCAGATCCTATATTCTAGTATATATTCTTCTGGATACATTTTATAATAAGGTTTTTGGATGACAATATTTAATGTTGTGTTCTTATCTTTTTATTACTATAAGGAACCTCAGGGGTTTCAGTTTTTATACTTGGGTTCGATGAGTAGTGCTCCAACATTTATATTTACATCAAATTCTAGTGTTTCTATGTCTAAATCTTCTAATGATAATTTATCAAAATTTTCTTCTAAATTATCCATTATTCACTATCACTTGATTCTTTAAGTTCATCAATTTTTATCCCTTTTGTTTTGTACTAGTTTTTTCTAATTGTTTCTGATATTTTTCTTCTCTTCTTAATATTTCTGGCATGGCAGCTGTTCTTATTCTTTCATCAAATGATCCTTTGACTACTTCTCCAAATTGTATTTTTTCCTTATGTCTAATGGATTCTTTTAATTCTCTTTGTGCTTATAGAATTGTTGATTTTTTTACTAACTTAGTTTTTATTTCAAAAACTTCTATTTTAAGAAGTCTTATTTCTTCTACTATAGTTTTAATATATCCTATCATTTGCTTATTTAATTCATTAATTTCTGTAATATTTTTGTCTATTTTGTCTAATAATAATTTTTTTGGATCTTATTGACATTTTCATTTAGCTCACAAATTTTTATGAGAATGGTATTTTTGTTATTTTAATATTTTTTGGTTATTTTTGAAAGAAATAAATAAATAAAATTTTAATAGTTATTTATGTAGATTTCCATATATATGGACGAAGTTGACATTTACTAATGACAAAGGTACCTTGGGTGTCCTTCAGTTTCTTCTCTGGAGTAAAATCTGAACGACATAGCATATATCATGTCATACATATCCCTGAAATAATTTCATTATGTCGTCTATATAAACAGCATAAGACCAAAGATTTATTCTCTATTTTTATTTTCTCTCGTCCCACTTAATTTATAATGCACACTTAAATAATTTAGTGTTGGAATTATATGAACATTTTAAAATATTAATGTCCCACATTGGAGGGAAGTGAGAGCACTTGTCTTTATGTTTGATATATTATTACTTTTATTTGAAATAAGTCATTTATTAGAATTAATTACAAATTAGAGTTGAATAAATCAAATCTACGTGGAGTTTAGATTATTCAAATTGAATTGAATTATGAGAATTATGGATGACTAGCTCAAATTAAAGTAAGAAAGTGGGTGACTAATTCAAATTGAAGTAGAAAAATTATTTTATAGAATTTCTCTATATAGGAGAAACATACGATCCATTTTGTCCTAATTATCGCTCTCTACTTTATTCTCACATTTTTTCATCAACTTTATTATTTTTTTTTTTTTTGTTCTAAACTATTATGCTTGGGAGTGCAATCTTCCGCTGCTGTCATTATATCCTAGACACCAAGCTGCCCTATTTGTCCTTCTACTGAGAAATCTTCCTTTCAAATGCAGAATTTGGTCTTCAGGACATTGCACGCCTTGACAAATCTATTTTCACTAGCTGGGTACAACTCTAGATTAATTAACAAGGAAGCTAAACTCAAGCCATTGTTCTTCGTCTTTCTGTTTGTTAATTAGAGTCATTGTTCTTGCCGATCTCAGAGTTCAAAGAAGTAATATTGACTCTTATTTCCAACATTTATTGTTAAATATTTCAGTTCCGCATAAATGTCAGCTCAAGGCTTAAAAAAAATGATTGTTTTGAAGTGAAAATGAGTTCTTTCTTGCTAAAATTTTTACATCAACATTTAGGACCGGGAAAAATAGAATTCTGGCATAATAGAAATAGTTCATTACCTAAAATATTTTTATTGAAAATAAGAGGTCTTATATTGGAACCAAACTAAAATAGCAAAAATAAGTTCTAAGCGGTCTTATGTTTGATACTAATTATTCATAACATATGGCCAGTTATGTGCCCCTGATGAACAGATGTATTTTAATATTGTACAAATTATTACACAAGTCTAGTTTTAGATTTTAACGGGTCAAATTCTATAAACAGAAAACGAAAATTTCTCTAAAGGAACAAGTGGTTAATCTAATTCCATGGACAGTTGTCATTTTCCCAAATCCTCTATAAATTTTCTCAACCTTTTATTAACTCTCAATTGCTTGCTTTTCCTCTTAATAAGACCAAAAACAAAACAAAACAAAAATTAAACAAGAGATACATCAAAATGAACTACTCATACTCCATAATCTTGGCCAACATTATGGCTTTGTCTTGTGTCTTTTTATTGTATAACGTTGAGGCCAATTCTGAGATCGATAAATTTTGTTACAATGTTGAATTCCAAGCGGATTGCTCCACCTCCATTCCTGCGAAAGTTGGCAATGTAGTCAACGAAAAGGAAGTCTTTTACGCTGCTGTAAAAATTCTTGAGGAAAGGGCTAATGCAGGAATTGATGAGGCTACAGAAAAGGGACCGTCAAGCCAAGGCGATATTCAAGGTATGCTTATGGCTGCAATTAGTGATTACACCAATGTGGTGGAAGCTTGTGAGAAAGCAAAAGGATCTAAAAATGTTGCTGAAGTTGAATCTGCACTTAAAGAAGCTGGTAATAGTATTTCTAATGTTAATGACATTTTTGCTATCCAAGAAAATCCTTTGCAAGGTATCAATTACAACATGCATATGGCAGCTAGGACTGCAATTCAATTAATCCCAAAGTCACTTGGTTAATTAAATGATTTGAGGATTCAAAGAATAAGGAGACTGTATTTTGATTTTCAAATTGTTGGGAATCATGAATGCTCCTTGAAGCAGACGGTTTTGCTCATTGTGTATTGAATTTTTTTTCAATTAATAAAATGATCGATGTATTTTTGAATTTACTGACGATCGAGATGCATTCATAAACGACATAAATAAAATTTATCTTGGGTTAAATAAATGATATTTGTATTTGAAAGACAATGTATATGCCCAAGAGGACATTTTGTTTATCAGGTCTTCATGCAAAGATAAGTTTAAACATTCCTAGGCATCAGATATTAACATCCCGACTTTGTCTCTGTTTACTATTAAGGTGTTATAGTTTCGAAGTTGCTTTAGCTATAGAAAAAAAATTGTAATTATGGAATAAAATTTAATAATGTGTAATAAATTTATATGATTTTTAAATAATAATTTTAATAAAAAAATATAAAAATATTATAGGTTTTTCATCATATTAACATATGATTAAATTATCTTAGCTTTTAAGTCACATCAACAAATGTCTACCAACATACTCTAGTGCTAGTGCTGTAACTTTTAAATTATAACCATATAATTTGAATACTAAACAAGGCCTTTGTTTAGTTTTTGATGCCATGCTTGATCATCCAATTTTGGGCAATCAAAAAGGTAATGTGGTGTAGGTTAGAGATGGCAATGGGGAGGGAGGGAGGGAACCAGTGTCCCTGCACTCCATCCCCGATATTTTGCATATGTCTTCATCCTCTCCTCGCTCCGTCAGAAATACTTGAGGAAATTCTCCGTCCTCTCCTCGAACAATTACAGGCTATCCCCGAGGGTCCCTGCTCCCCAAATAAATTTTCAAATAACTCGATCTATTTTAGTTTCCACATTTAATTTTACTATATTAAAATAAAAAATTAAGGAAAAATAAAGTTTGACAATATGTCTTACATTAATATTAATCTATTATAAAAGTCACACTATAAAATATAAATTATCAATATAATTGTCTTCATCAATCTTCATAATAGTATAGTAAAAAGAAAAAAATACTTTCAAATCAATAAAAATAAATAAATAAAATGGATGAAAATATTAAAATTAATATTTTTAACTAAGCTCGAGGTTTCATGATATATTTGTATAAATATTTTGATATTTGCTATTTATGCTAATATTTAATATCCTATAATTTAAATTTATTATTTATTTATTAATAATTTTAAAAATAGAATTAAATTTAAAAATTAAAATGGAGAAATGGAGAGGGATGGGATTCCAGCTCATTCCTGTCCCTCCCCAAAGTAGTAATTAGGTAAAAATCATTCATATCCCGTCCTCGAATAAAAATTTGAGTATCAAATCATCGTCAGTAGCCTCCCAAATGGGAAAAATCCCGAGGGTCCCCATCCCCTTAGGAAATTTTGTCATCCCAAATGTTGGTCCATTTAGAAGAATTTTAATATAGCTTGTAACCATATTAAAATTTTGATTTTCTTTCAGCAACTATGCAGCTTTTCCCTGAAAAAGTAAGGAGATTTGGAACGGATGGGAAATTCGGATACTAGTTTTAGTTTCCCTTCTTCCCAAACCATCCTCACTATAATTGGTTCCAGGAAAAAATTCACAGCAGGAATTTGGAGCAGAATTCTTTTAGGCAACCTTGCCACGAGCAGCGATCTCTGTTTCTGCATTAGTTGCCTTCTCAATCTTCCTTGATTTTCAGTCATACCAATTAGTTGACATCTTCATAGCATACTACTAGTTAGTGCTCTGGATCTTTATGCATTCATACAAATTTTTTTCTCCTGTTGAACAAAGCTCTACTATTTGTCCAAGTACACTAACACTATCTACCCTAAAGTTTTTTGATGCTATGTCTCTTGATCATCCAATTTTTCAGCCACAAATGGTGGTGGCCTGGGATTCATGGATCAGTTTAATTTAATAAACTTTTGCCTCAAAGACAAAGAGCTAACTGCTTGTTCAGGAATCTGAAGTTACTTGCCATGGACCAATTGTTGGAGAATCAACAGTAACAGACATGGGCAAAAGTGAGTGATGATTTGAAAGAACTGATCTTCAGAAAGCTGGTGGATATAGTTATTGGAGAGGTGATTAGTACTGGAAGAAAGGCATAGTATCGATATTCATCAACCTAATATGCCATGGTTCTACTGCTTCAGAACCTTATGACCGTAGCCTTCTTGCTTGGCGCATAGCTACTGATCTATTTTATTATGATGATCTTGATAAACATTGCAATGGAAATGCTGATAATCTTCATCCAAGATGCAAAATCAGCAACTGCAATTGCAGGAATCAAAGGATGATTGGGATTATGACAAGAAATTGAGAATGATACGTGAAGTTTGGGTTGAAATGTTAGCGTATGCAGCATCTCACAGTGCATAGAATGCACATGGGCAACACCTTAGGTTAGGCGGTGAGCTGGTAACTCACATTGGCCTTCGAATGGCACATCTTTGCCTAAGTACACAATACGGGTTTGTTAGTATTGAAGGTTTATCAAGAGGTTAAGTAATGAGTTAATTAAAAGAAAAACAATCTTTGAATACCAAGCAGACACTATGAAGACATAAACGACAGCACTGTGCGCATTTTTGAATGCTACGTTGCCATTGTAGAATGAACAGCAACACTATTTCTATCTTCCTACTATTCAAATATTGGAACTCTAATTAGAATTTTACTCAATAGTATTTTTGTAATTTAATATAAATTTATTTTCTTGTTTGTAGGATTTGTTACATGAATCGTTTTTGCTTGTCTTCTGCATTCTGTATCTAAAATGACAGAAGGCTTCTCCGTTTTGACTGCAAAACATCTCATAGTAATTATTAAATGGTGATTGAGTAAAGAATTAACTAACCATGACACAAAATGGAGTTTCTAATTGAGGGAAGATGTGCTGCGTCTCAGGCATTTTCTTTTATTTGTTGGTCATCATTGGAAGCGTTACCTACTGTGCAAGTGGACTTTTGGTTCTCAGGTTTTCAAGCAAAGACAAATTTTAACATTCATTCCAAGGTATCAGATATTTGAGAATAAGGGTACTTTATTGCTTTGTTCAACAGCGCCCGAATGGGAGTTCGCCATGCTAGAAGTAACGCACCATAAGGTGCTCGACCTGTCACACTAGAACACTCTTCTTGTTCAAATTTTGATGCTATGCTTCTTGATCATCCAATTTTAGGCAATCATTTAGAAGAATTTTAAGACCTGTTTGGCAGTGAGGTGCTGTATGGTAACCCAGCTGTTAGGCAATGGAAACAAACGGGACCTAATTCTAATTTGGCTAATTCGAGTAGTATTTCAATTAGTCTACAACAAACAATATCATAATCTCGTTAGTTTTCAATGCTTTCATTCAATAAAATCTCGCGTTATCGAGTCATTTGCATACATGCGCTGACTGATGACCGCCTCAAATGGCACATCTTGATAATTTAATCCACAATTGGTATATTAAGTAAACTATATCACATAATATTTTTCAAAGTTTAAAATGCATTTATTTTCTTGTAATATTCCAATTGTGGAATGTGCTCAACGCTGTGTTCTTGTTTTAAAATGAACCTTCACTCCTCTGTTTTGACTGATGAGCGAGCTGACTGTAAACCAAACACAATAGCTTTGAATTCAACTAGAATTGCATTGATCCAATGGTACAAAAACTTTAATTCTCTAATTTATATGAAAGTTTGTGCCAGTCAACACATTCCCAGAAGAAGAGCCTAAAATATCAATTCAGAAATAATTGGGACACATCTGAATGGTCATCTTAATTAATCCATAAAAGATCTTGTAGTGTACTTGCACAACTAAGATAGCACGAGTTGAGTGAATTCAATTCCTAAAATGTACTACTATCGAGAATTAATTGTACTAACCCACAGCCACAATAAGCATGCTCTTCCAGGGGTCACAATCTACTGCCTCAGCCTAACACCAACATCGCAAATAGAGAAGAACAACCGCTTTCCTGACATTGAGGTGACACAGAAGTCAGAAAAAGTGAATTGAGTTCACTCTGCTCTATTTTTCGATTCAATGAGTGAAGAGTGATATGATTTGATAAGTGAACTCTTACACCTGCCTAGCAGGAGCCCAGCGTCTTGAACGTAAAAGCTTCTGTCACACCGTGAGAGATGCACCATTGTCTGCTCCTGTAAGATTGAGTATCGTCGTAGCCGCCTTCAAAGCCCTGGTCAATAGATGATATGAAAAAAACATCTGCTAGGTCAATCAATATGGTAAATAATATTAACCACATATAAAACTAAGAAACAACCAAGATTTATTATGTAATAACAGAAGTATTGTATCTACGAATTTTCTGCAGGACTGTTGAGTTCAAGAAATATGGCCTTAAACTCTCAGTCTTCTACTGGATTGCTGTGTTCTTTTTTCTATTCATAACTATACATTATGAATGCTTAGCAGGGCATCAAGGCAGTCTAATGGTTGTTTTATACAAGTAGCGAATGACTATGACAACATACGTAAATTGGCAAATAGTTCAGTCTTATATTAAAGAATGAACAAACAATGTCATTGTATTAAAATTAAACAGACTTAAGACAGGATCTAATCATTGCCATTGAAATAAGATCCATTATTTTACCAGAAGATTCCTTCTCTGATTTTGTTAAAGAGGTTATTTGTATTCAACATTTTGTCGATTCATTTTCAATTGGGACCCAGAATAACTTGATTAAAGAATCCTTTACACATTTTTTTTAGTTCATTTGTTTGCATAAATGACTACTTATTAGAAGCAAGTTTCCTAAGAAATCAGCAGCAGAACCAAACAAATATAGAAAGAAAACGACATTTTTAATTTTTTTAAAGAAGAAAGAGAGAACTACATACCATGCGTCAGGTGCCTGGTATGATGCAGCAGAAGTGCCAAAGCAGGACATAAGCATGTCAGTGTTTATAACGCCTGGATTTAAAGCAACAATTGCCATCCCATCAGGCACCTCCTTTGCCACTGATCTGGACAACCCTTCGACAGCCCATTTTGAAGCACAATAAGGTGCTACCTGTTGAAATAAAAAGTGGTCTTAAGCATAGACTATCAGAGTTGTAAGGGAATTCAGAAATGTCAACATCACTTGGATACAGATAGTAAAAGAAAAAATGAGGTCATTACACAAACCTAAGATTGCAGTCTCACAGACCACATTCTTTCAACCTGTAATAGTAGTTTTGTTTCAAAGGAGTTGATAGTAATATTGAAGAGAATCCACAATGTGTAAATACAGAAAAGACAAAACCTACTTTTACCAGAGTTTTGGCAGATGAAAACAAATCTAAAAAGCATATTTCGCTTCAGATACCCATAAATTCCTCGAGCTTCACATGTTCAGCGAGTTCTGATTTGGGGACTACTACAAAACCAATTTCACACCTCAACTGTAATTACCATTGATGGCGTGCTAACTATATAATCTCCATGATTTATGTCCCTAAAGAAATGCCTGCTTCAATGGATAACTTCTCAAAAAAGAAAACCCATTTTCTGTGGTTGTTTGTCTTAATGAACTCCATCTATAAGGTCCACTAACCATAAGGACTAGCTCCACTGGTTAGTGAGCAGCCTTACCAAGACTTAGGTTTTGGGTTCGATTCTCATGTAATGTGCGTGAGTGTTTAATTAATAAAAAAAAAATGAAAAACAGAGCAAAAGGCAGGGTGAGTTGGGAGAAAAGGCAACAGAGAAGAGAAAGAGGGGACAAATAGGAAACCAAGAGAGAAACAAGGAGACAAAGAATAGGCAAGGAGACGATATAAAGAAAAATAGAGGAAGATGTGAAGGAGAGAAAGGAAAAACTAATAATTGTCTGATAGGACTTAGGGTAAAATTAGAGCTAAATTTTATTGATAGAATTAAAATAAAGAACAATCCCGACCTACAGCTCGAGAGGTAGGTCAATCTCTCCTAAGACTCCTATTACTTCTAATACTTTGATAGAAAACTCCACAAACCCTAAATGACTCGCTCATCTCTTTATTTATACTAATAAGTAAATAAGCAAATTTACTAAACTGCCCCTACCATTAAAAATACTAAATTGCCCCTGCCCTTTAATACTTATGTCTAACATAAGTTTTCACGGTCTAACATTGTCATGACATTTGAAATTTCAGCTCATCAAGACATTTGACTATTACATTTTAAGATACCTGATCATTAAACATATTGGCCACATTCATTCAACATTTGGCCAAATGTTTGAAATATCAACAGGAAATTGTCTATATAAGTACACTAATCAGCTAATTTCAGTGTAATGTAGACCAAACTGAATCAATCACAGTACTTAAGGAGCAAACTAGGAGGACTAGAATTATAGTTTATTAAGGAAAAAATGTTTAAAATTTCATGCGAATCTAATCATATACTCTGAATGCAAGCAATATTAAGCTAATTTATAACTCAATAATTCAGAAAATACTAACATATTTCAGATAAAGTACAATGAACATGTCAAATTACCAGGGCAGCACCAGATCTTCCCCAACCAGAAGACATATTAACGATAACCCCTTGCTTCTTTGGAATCATCAAAGGAATGAAGTGACGCAACATATTTGCTATGCCTTTCACATTAGTATCAATAACAGTATCGAATTCCTCTGGGGAAACATCCCAAATCTTGTTATTTTTATTAATAGTACCTGCATTGTTTACTGGATATAAATTCAAGTTAGCCTTCTGGGCAAAGCAGTTTTACATTAAGAAGGAATAAAAGTAAAAGAAAATGATAGAACCAATACTCTCCAATTGTTGCACAAGCCATCATATTTCCACAATATAGTAATAAGTGACTGAAAACAATCAACAAAATGTCATTTCAGAACCAGAACAGATGCATGATGTATTGAATCAACATTCAAGCATATTTAGACAGTAAAATCAAAATGAGATGAGAAGCAACCACCAACCACATTAATGCAATGAGATGAGAAGCAACCACCAACCACATTAATGCATGCACAGGCAAGAGTCAATTACATTCCAAGTCAAAAACTTGTTCTCATTGTCCTGAACTATAAACTGCTAACTACTCTTTTCTTTTCATACGTAGCACCATATTCGTGTGACATCATACATCATCATTAATTTGAGGAGTTTGAAATATTTCTAACACCTAAAGTTATGTTGAATGCTAAGAACAACGTACCAAACATTGAAAAGTAAAAGTAAAAATCATAGTCATATACCTATAATATCAGGAACGCCCTTCTTCTCCACGACAAGACGCGCTAGTTCTTCAACACTGCTATTTGACCTCTGCAAAACTAATCTCAATACACTCATTAGTAATCCCATAATCACTCCCAAAAATTAAAAACAATTCAGCCAACACACATTGCAACACCCATATCCAATACTATTACATTTCTTCTTCAACAACGCACACAATGCTACGCTCAATAGTCAATACTGCTATGACAATATTAATGACATCATCCAACTCAATTATTACATATTTTGTTCCATCTTAATTTAAATACATTTTAATTTTTCTTGCTCAGTGGTAAAATTAAGACAAAGAGGCAATTACAGACAATTGATACAAAATAATAATAAGTTTTAAATAAAAAATTAAAATTTTCATTCATTGTTATTACTCATAAAGCTTAATAGAAAATAAATAAATGAATGAATAAATGAAGAGGCACACAGAGCACTGACGACGTCGACATTGAGGAAGAGGTGGTGGTCGGGATTGGGGAATTCTGATTGGAGGTAGGTGAGCTTATCCTGAGTGCGGGAGCAGCCGATTACGGTGTGGCCGCGCTTGGCTATCTCTAGAGCTAGGGCTCGTCCTAATCCTCTGCTCACTCCGGTTATCAGTACTATTCGCGGTACGCCTTTCGCTATTCCGTTAAACGGCGTCGTTGCGGCCATGGTGGTTGATATTATTATTAATTCCCTCTCGAATTCTCGATTTCGCTCGCTTTTTCGTTTTCGTTATGTCTGTCACTTTGTAGGCTTTTATATGATGCGGTCAGTGGCTTCGTTTGTGTACACGTGGCAAGATTAGCTGTGGGACGTTGTGGATAGACCCATTTTTTTGTTATATAATGTTGGAGGTAGTACATAAGATACAAAAAATGGCGAAATATTTTCGCGAAATGTTTAATAAATCTAATCATTTAGTAAGGGTATAAAGTAAAACAGTATTTAAAATTTATTTTAGAGTCCAAATAGGTCATAAATTTAATTTATTTTAGAGTGCAAATAGGCCATAAATTTATAAAGCATAATGAAAAAATAAAGAAATATAGAATGTAAAAACTTGGTTAAAAAAATGTCTTACTTACCAAAAAATATGCTACGACCTGACTCAAACTTTGTCAATCTTAGATTAAATTCGATATTTTGCCATTCTCAAAATTAATTTATAAGCAATTTATAAAATAATGTCGATAATCAACTTATCAATTGATTGACAAAAATATTATTTTATTGATAAGGAATATTTATTTTCTATCTTTAATTATTGGTAATTTCATTATATAAAATTTTGGATCAAATTCATAATGTCTCAATATATGTTCTAGATATGTCAAAATTTTATTAGTTTGTTTTATTCTTGGTATCATTATAGTTATTGATGATGCTAAAATCAGATCATCTTATGCTCGAGCAAATTTCTTTGCTAACGATTGAATTTCCTTACTTTAGGGGATGGATGTTGCCTTTGAGCGTCCACACACAAAGTACTATTAGAGATCATCGGATATTTTTTTCGGATATAATCTTTTAATACTCAAGTCAGTAATCGAATTTTTTTTTCTAGAATTCAAAAAACCTAAGTGTTAATACTCTTATGGTTTAATCTATGGATATGAATTATCTCAATCAATAATTAGATAATAGGCTAGCTTTTTTTTCTTCCAATTTCCGCTGGATTCTCCCCCATTCCTTTTCCGAAATTTCTTAGATATTTAATAGAGCTCCTTTTTTCTCACGTTCGTCGCCATTCATTGCAGTTACCACCCCTCAGTGTGTGTCTTTAACCTCTTATTGATATGTCTGTTATTACACAATTATTGAGTTATCGTTATAAATTTATTCGTGTGTGGGGATTGTGCTCCAATTCTGGGAGAAGATCATTAAGCAAGTTTTCACAATGGCCTCAAGTTAGCCATGTTTAAATTTTGCTCGAGTATCGGCTTGGATGTGCTCCAAGAGATGCCTATAACTTGACGAGAGCTTATCCTGCTTGTGACAAATGACATTGCTCTTGGCTAGCTGGAGCAAACTAATTCTTAGCTAGCTCGAGCAAACTTACTCTTAATTTTCCAAACATCAGTCCCTCAATTTCTAGTATTATGAGTGAAACGAGGTAAGACTAGAAATTACTGATCTGACCATGATTTGAATGTCTTTTCTTTTCAACTTGCTGTTTTGTAAGTCGAGTTTTTGGTCACTTTTTCTTAAATGCAAACAACATGGATCGATCTCAGCCACTCGTTCGAAGTTCAAAGTGGCGGTTTTTTGGGTAGATGCATTGTTCCAGTAATGTGTCGTTTCTCGAAACGACTTTTTTACCCCTTTTTTATAAATCTCTAAATTCATTTTTTTACCTTTTCGCACTCCACCGTATTACACAAAATTAACTTTTATTGTCTGCAAGAAATTTCCTTTCTCATTGTGATTATCGCGATTAATGTTATGTTCACCGATCTAACTTCAGGTACTGATCCCCGCACTTCTCCTTTTTTTACTCTTCTTGTATTTCTTTTTCTTGGTTCTTTGATTTTTATTACTAAGGACCGTAATTTAAGTAAAGCCTAGGGAAACCATCGATCCTTTACATATTAGACAAAACCCCAAGAAGATGACCCCTGCAGAATCTTATTCTTTTAGCGAAACTCAATCTAGTAAAGAGAATGTAGAGGAAAATCCAAGTTTTGGTCATATCATCAGTATAGATAATGATAGTGGTACCGAGGATGATCTGAAGCAAAAAGTCAGCCACAAAACTGATAAATCTAGGCTGACTAAGAAACAGAAGGTCAGTTACAGAACTGAAGCTGATTTATATGTTACTGACGATAAGAGGTGTGGGACTACACAAAAGGATTTAGATAGACTTAGGAAAATGTATAACATCCCTAGTAATATTGATCTCCGGGTTCTTGACTAGAATAACACTCCCAATCCTCCTAGAGGATATGTTACTTTATACTTAGAATGCTTTAAACTGAGTGTCAAGTTGCCATTGCAACCTTACTTTGCTTGGATACTATCGTAATTGCATTTAGCCCCATGTCGCTTAAACCCAAATGAGTGGAATGTTTTATCTAGTTTATTTATTTTATAGAAGTGGTGTAACATGGGTCAACTCATTGTGGACTGAAATAAAGAATCAGTATCAATTGAAGAATATTCCAAAAACGTAGGATGATATCATTTTATGTCTAGTTCAAAGAAAAGAAGCTAATTATCAGGCTTCACACATGACAAATGAAAAGTAATTCTTTTGTCAAGGGCAATTGGGGGAATAATTTCTACATTTGATGAAGATACCCAAATCCCTTTCGCTTTTGTACTCTAGGTTATTTATCGCTAATAACATTTTCTTATTTAGTTTTTGCTTTATATCTTCTTATTCCTTTTTCTTGATTCTTCAGTTTCTTGGAGTGTATCTTATAAGATCGGAAAGGTGCTTGAAACAGACAAATAGACGCTGCTTTGGACAACGTTAGGCCGTGTAAAGAATTATCGACCTTAAGCAACTGTGTCGAATTTGGTCTAGTGTCCGAAGGAGAAAAGATGAGCAGCAGTATTCTTGCTAGATTAAAGAAGCATTCTAGTACTATCAACATTCCAACCAACTCTACTATGCCATCGAAAAACCAAGAATTGACCAAACTGCTTCCTTTATTAGAACTCTTCCTCCTCCTCCATTAGAATTGGGAATGTGGTCTGTAAGACCTCTTCAAAAGATTCAGCTGCCCTAATTTTATTGCTTGTTATGTCAAAGAGTTTACAAAGTATGTACAAGAGGATTACCTCGTGTAATTAGATGCTCATAGCCTTAATGAATTGGCTAACACCTTCCAACGTTCTACATGCCAACTTGCTGCCTCCTGAACTGCTTTCAAATTCAAAATCTCTAATTATGTCAAGAGACTTTAGGATGAAAATCAAAGCTTGAAGAAATAGTTGGAGTAAGAAAAGAACAATCAACAAAGCTTCAAGTCGAGGTCTCGTGATTCAAGGAGAGAATTGTCATCATCGATTCAAAAGCATTTCAACTTGAGAAGGAATTATATGAAGTAAAGGATGAACTCTTAAATGCTAAGAAAGATTTTCTTTTGAGAGGTCTATGGAAGCAGAGACATCACGTCTTCAAAGTAGACTTGATGTTTTGAAGAAATAACTTGCTGATGAATACAGTAATGGAATAACATTATGCTATGATTGCATTATGTCTGTTTTGGGAAATGAATATCCAAAGCTGGACATGTTTAGGCTTAAAGCTGGCATGGATGCCTATATGAATAAGTAGGATAAAGGGTCTTAAGTTGTTTTTGATATGGACCAGACTACTAAGGATACTGATCATGCTATGAAAGCTGTTAACCAGTCTGCCAAAGCTTCTTAGATTGTCATCATTTCTTATATATATATATATATAAGAGCTTGTAAACCATGGTCTTCTTTAAAATGAATGCAATTTTTTACTTTTGTTTTGCTTCAAGCAGGTCTTGAGATTTTAAACTTATTGATTTATTTCATGTACATTATTTCTTTGAATATGCGAGCTTATTCCTCGTAATAACTTAAGTACTTGAGTCCCCTAATTTTCCTTCAAGACTTTTTTTTCTTTAACTAAACCAGATCAAGTCAACCAAATTTTGACTCATGTTTCACCTCAATCGTAATTTGGAACCAAGGTTTTTTTTTTTTAAGACTTGCTTAAATACATTTCGACACACTTCGACTTTTATCTTATCTTGAGTAGGATTCGAGACTTTTAGCCTTTATATTCACTTTAGAATATATTTTAAAAGCTTACATCTACTCGCACGGGTTATGGTAAACTTCAACTTTTGTCTCACCTCGAACAAGTTTTGAAACTTCAAGCCTTTATATTCACTTTAGAATATCTTTTAGAAACTTAGATATGCTCGTACAGGCTATGGCAAACTTCGACTTTTGTCTCGCCTTGACCAAGCTTAAAGACTTCAAGTCTTTATATCCGCCTTAGAATATTTTTTAGGAGCTTAGTTTTCGAATAAGTTGTGGTAAACTAACTTTTGTCAAGTCTTGAACAGGCTTTGGGACTTCAAGGCTTTATATTCATCTGAGAGTATCTTTTAGGAGCTTAGATCTGCTCGCACAGGTCGTGGTAAACTTTGAATTTTGTCTTGCCGTGAACAAGTTTTGAGACTTTAAGTCTTTATATTCGCCTTAGAATATTTTTTAGGAGCTTAAAGAAAAAAAATATATATAACTCGTTGCATTATTATTCATGATCAATTCATTATATGCTTTGAATTCAAGAAAATTAGATTCATCAATTGAGGCAACATAATTTTATAAGGAAGCTTACTGGAAATATTTCTTTAAACGCTCCACATTCCAAGTTTCTTGACTTTTCGCTCGCTCTAGATAAGCCAACCTATACGTTCTCGAATTAGCTTCTTACGTAACCCTATACAAAAATTTCCAGCTTAGACCGAGCACTCCTTGATTTGGATCCCTAATGCCTTAATTCACCCTTCTGAGCATCCAATCTCTAGCTTTGAATTACTAAACACGTAAAGTTTGGTTGTAATAATGAGCATCCCTCTGTTGATATTCAGTTGTCTTATTCGATGACACTTCTCTATTTTCTTTTAACATATCAAGGTTCATACAAATTTTCTCATTATTCTGCTTTTTGTTAAAGTGCTCTATCCAATGTGTGTCCAACCTAATTTATGCTGGGATAACAGCTTCATGCCCAAACACTAAGGCAAATGGCATTTTTCCTGTGTCGGTTTTCCCTAACCTGGGTTTTCAAAAGCCTATTTATGGTTTTATTAATAGCCTCTACCAGTACATTTGCCCGCAGATGCGCCAAGAGTAGAACTTTAACTCTATGCCTATGTTTTTACAGAGCATGCCCATGTTTTAACTCTACCTATCAAATTGCCTCCCATTATTAGTTACCAGAGCATATGGAATTCTTTATTTGCATACTACATTTCTCCAAATGAAATCGGTTATTTAGCTTTCTGTAATCTTACTCAAAGCCTTAACTTCAACCCACATCGTGAAATAATCAATCGCAACCATAGCATGAGTCATCACGCTAGCCTTTTAGGTAAAGGTCCGATCAGATCAATTCTCTAATAGATAAATGGTCATGGCGAATTTATCACTATGAGATTTTCTGGTGGTTATGCTCGGAAGTTAGCAAAGCTCTAACAGCTCTTACAACTTTTGGTTTTTTCTTGTACATCCTAGTGCATTTTAGGCCAAAAATATCCCTACCTAAAGACTTTGAAAGCTAATGACCTTACACACGAATAGTTTCCACAAATCTCTTCATATATCTCCTTGAGTACATAGTTAGTTTCCTTTTCACTCAAATAATGTAATGGTAGCAGAGTATACCCCTATCGATATAACAATACATTAATTAGTGTATATCGCGTAGTTTGGTATTTTAATTTTCTTAATTATTTCTTACCGGCAATATTTATCCCCTCTTTAATGTAGGAGATAAATGGATTTATCCATGTGCCCACTACAGTTACACTAATTTTTTCTACTTCTTGTTCAATACTCAAGCTAGTTTTATCTCTACATGAATTGATTTAGGCATTTTAGAATTTGACACTACAGCCATTCTTGCTAACATATTTGCTAAAAAATTTTCTGTTCTAGAAATTTGCTCTATCTCTATAACCCGAAATTGGTCGATCAGCTTCTTAGCCTTACCCAGATAAGCCTCCATCTTTTCTCTTCTCGACTGGAACCTTTTATCGAGGTGGTTTACCACTAGCGGATAATCTGCTCGGACTTTTCGGACTTTCACTTATTCCGCCTTCGACGCTAATGCAAGCCTCATCTCAGCAACGAAGACTTCATACTCATTTTGGTTTAAACTCAAGTTTAACTATATAAGGAATCTTTACACTTTTGGGGCTAAATAAGATCACCCCTACTCCTACTCTTTGTTCTTTACATAATCCATCCACTGTGATAGTCCGAACTCTTCCAGGACCCTATTCTCCTATCATTTGCCTAATATCTACATCTTTATCTACTTGTGCACACTCGGCAACAAAATCTGCTAAAGCCTATAATTTGATTCATCGCTCGAAGTTGATAAGTAATAGAAAACTCACTCAGTTCTACTAGTCGAGCAGAGGCTTCTGGTTTGTGTAAGACTTGTCTAAGTGGTTGGTCTATCAACTCAATTATTGAATATGCTTGAAAATAGAGCTTTAATTTTCGAGCAGCAGTAACTAGGGCAAGTGACTACTTTTCTATTTATGGACATCTGGTTTCAACTTCAAGCATAGCTTTACTTGTGTAATATATCTCCTGCTTGTAGCATTGATAGTAACGGGGTCTCGAGCAAATAATCCTTCAGTTCTTGAAACTTGCCCGAGAGATCTTTGCTTTTCGTTGAGCTCTTTTCATTTCCATTGTGTTTAACTAGGCTAGAATCATAATAACCTCTTTACTTAAAATCTCTCCTCTTCAAAAGGCGAACACTAGAAGGCTTCACCCTCATCATTAGTAAGAGAAAAGAGATTGATACTTTATATGGTCCGATTTTTTGTCATCCTAAAGTAGCATCATGGAAATCAGCAGAAGGAAATAATAATGATTGCTGCTCATGGGATGGTGTCCAGTGCAATGAAACATAGGTCGTATCATCAATATTGACCTATCTAATAGCTGTCTCCACGGTTTTATCAACTCTAGCAGCAGCCTTTTCAAGCTTGCCCATCTTGAATGGCTTGATCTTGCTTTTAACAACTTTGATGGTTCTGAAATCCCACCACAAATTATTAACCTTTCGAGTTTATCTTATCTAAACCTCTTCTAAACCTCTTCATCGGATTTGCTGGCCAAGTTCCATACGAAATCCTAGAGCTTTCCAACTTGATGTTTCTTGATTTATCACACAATTCATATTATGATCCACTTGAGCTCAAGAAGCCAAGTCTTGAAAATCTAGTTGACAAGTTAACTAACCTCAAAGAGCTTGCTCTTGGTGATGTGACAATTTCTTCTCCAATACCTCATAGCTTGGCATATCTATCTTCTTCGACTTTTTTTATCTCTCACTGGTCGTGAATTGCAAGGTAACTAAATTTTTATTTGCTTAATTTCTTACTTAATGTGTTACACCATCAATGATTTCACCGATTCTAATTTTTTTCTCTTTCAAAATCTTAGGAAGAATTCCATCTTCATTCGGTAACCTAACGAATCTTATCCATCTGGACCTTTCATCTAATCAATTATCGAGTGAGTTGCCTACTTTCATTGCAAGAAATCTAAATTATAATTTTGCTTAATTTTCTCTTTAATATGTCATCACACCATCCAGTATTTAGCTAAGTTTGATTTTTATTTTCGTTTCAATTTTCAAAATCTCAAGGAAGAATTCCATCTTCATTAGAGAACATCACGAAACTCATCCATTTGGACCTATCATTTAATAAATTATCGGGTGAGCTGCCATCATTCATTGGAATCCTTGGCTCATTGAAAGGACTAGATCTAATTTATTCGGTGAGTTGCCAAATTCCATTGGAAAGCTTGCTTCTTTAGAACTACTTGATGTTTCATTAAATAGATTTTAGGGCAAAGTGCTATCTTCATTGGGTAATTTGACCCAACTATATTGGTTGTCTCTTGCATCAAATGATTTTTCTGGAGAATTACCTGCTTCTTTTGGCAATCGTAGATCATTGAAAAGATTGGATGTCTATGAATGCAAATTTTCAAGTCAAATTCCATCTTCACTCAGTAATCTTACCCAACTCAGATTCCTCGACTTTTCTTTGAATAATTTTAGTGGCAAAATAGATCTCGATATATTTCTCGTTAATCTCAAGCTCCTATATCATCTATTTCTATCACCGAACAAGTTGTCGTCGCTCACCAAAGTTACATCTAATGCCACTTCACATAAATTTAGGTCTGTAGCATTAGGTTCATGCAACCTTACTCAAATTCCAAATTTCTTGAAAAACTAACATCATTTGGAGTCACTTGACCTTTCCTCCAATAAAATACATGGGAAAGTACATAAATGGTTATTAGACCCAAATATGCAGAATTTCAACTACATGAACCTTTCCTATAACTTTCTAACGAGGTTTGATCAACACCTCGTTGTTTTTCCATGGAGTAATAATGGCTTTTCAATTGATCTTAGCTCTAATCGTCTACAAGGACCACTCCCGGCTCCACCCTGTAATCACCGTGAACTATCTAGTTTCAAATAATAGCCTAACAGGGGAAATTCCAATGTGGATATGCAATTTGAGTAACAGCCTTGAAAGCCTTGATTTGTCTTACAATAACTTAAGTGGCTTACTTCCTCAGTGTTTAGGCAATTTCAGTGATTGGTTGTCAATATTAGATTTACAACACAATAAATTTTCTGGAAGCATTCCTCAAAACTTTTTGAAGGGGAACATCCTGAAGGTGATTGATTTAAGCGACAATCTATTAGAATGAAGAATTCCAAGGTCTTTGGCCAATTGCTTAAGTTTAGAATTTATTGATCTTGGGAATAACCAAATTAGAGATACTTTTGTTGGAGAATTTGAAGGATGAAACACAAAGTTTATAAAGAAAAGTTCAAGAACATTACAAGAACAATTCACACACTCTCACAAATCACTCTCAAGGGCTTTGTTATACTTCTTATGCTTTCTTAGTCTTAGACTTATATCTCATAACACAATAGCATAGGTATTTATAGTGAATAAAACACAAACATAATCATAACAATACACATCACCTAGTACATTCCACCAACCTTTTATCATAACACCAAACATATTCCACTCACCTAACATGCTCTAAAGGAATCCTTTAATGGCATCAAATGTGTAAAGCTAGCCTTCACTCAACATTATAGACCCATGATGATGAAGCATGATAATGGAGGGCCATGTACAACTCAACACCTTATTATTTTATAAACAAGTTTATTGTTTTCAACACTCCCCTTTAAACTTGTTTATGTGACTCTAAGTCTTCTTGCTCGAGGAGTTTAGTGAAATTATCACCAACTTGTTCTTTGGTTTTATTATTCTTATTTTGATTGAACAATGCCCTGTAGGAATATGCATTTAATCTTCTTTTTCGTACTTGTACTTGTTATCCTTCACTTTTGTCGTTAATTTCTTTGATTTCCACATCCAATTGTTTCATAACACCCAATGAATTTCTCAATATGATAAAATCTTCTTGTTTCAATGGTTTAGTAAATATATCTGCTGCTTGATCTTGAGATTTGACATACTTTATTTGTACATCATTTCTTTCAATACACTCCCTTATGAAATGGTAGCAGGTGTCAATATGCTTACTTCGATCATGGAAGACTAGATTCTTTGATAGGGTAATTGCAGACTTGTTGTCGACAAATATCTCAGTTGGATCTATTTGGAACAAACCCAACTCCTTCAACAAATTTCTTAGCCAAATTGCATGGCAAACACCAAGTAGCAGCCTACATACTCAGCTTCACGGTGGAAAGTGTGACAATTGGCTACTTCTTGACATCCACGTGAAAGCAAGTGTTTCCCATGAAGAATACAAATCCGTAGGTACTCTTTCGATCATCTAAATCTCCACTCCAATTGCTATCGCTATATCCAACAAGCTTGTAACCATCGTGAGAATGAGTATAATAAGCCAAAATCAATTGTACCTTTTATATAGCGAATAATTCTTTTTGCAGCTTTAAAATGGGTGATTGTTGGATTCTCCATATAACGACTAACGAGCCCAATCGCATAGAAAATATCCGGCCTCGTGATATGTCAAGTAACGCAAACTTCCAACAAGGCTCTTGAAAAAGTTGGATCAACTCTTTCTTCTTCGTCATATTTAGACAATTTGACTCAAGATTCCATCAGGCGTACTTACGGGCTTGCAATCATGCATCTTGAACTTCTTGAGTATTCCCTTGCATAGCATTCTTGAGAAATTAATATGCCTTCTTCCTTTTGTTTGACTTCAATGCCCAGGTAGTATGCCATTAGTCCAATGTCAGTCATCTCAAACTCTTTCACCATCACTTTCATAAACTCTACAAATAAGTTTGGATTGCTTCCAGTGAAAATGAGATCATCCACGTACAGGCATACAATCAAGATGTCTCCATCTTTGACATTGACGTAGAGAGCATGTTCATGTGGGCATTTGGTGAAGCTATTCTCTTTGAAATATTTGTCGATTCTGCTATTCCATGCCCTCGGTACTTGCTTCAACCCATAAAGTGCCTTCTTCAATCTCAGAACTTTGTCTTCATATCCTTCTACCACATAGCCCAATGGTTGTTTGATGTAGACTTCTTCTTTGAGAAATCCATTTAAGAAAGCGGACTTTACATCCATTTGATGAATCTTCCATCGCTTTTGGGCTACTAAAGAAATGATTAGTCTTATAGTTTCCATTCTGCCACAGGAGCAAATACCTCATCATAGTCGATGCCACTTTTGATCGTAGCATTTTGCAACTAACCTCGCCTTGTGCCTTTCAATCTCACCCTTGATATTTCTCTTCGTCTTGTAAACCCATTTGACACCGATGGCTTTGTGACTTTGGGAAGTGTAGTAAGTTCCCAAATGTCATTCTTCACTACTGACTTTGATTTCTTCATCCATTGCGATTCTCTATTTTTCATCTTGTACGACTTCTTCAAGTAAACCGGCTCACAATCAGCAAAGAGGCAAAATAGAGTGAGATTATCATGTCTCTCGGCCACTCTCATAGAGATATTGAAGACTCCTCGTGCGTTCTTCAGTTCTTTCATTTAAGAAAGATGGTGGTGAATCTCCATGTATGGTTAATGCTGGTGAGATAGGTGGACTAACCGGCTCTTGTTGTTCTTCTACTACTTGCTCCTTCATTGTTCTGCTCATTTTCTTCAAAAGGAAAAAATTGAAGTCATCCACACAGAGCCAAAATCTCATTCTCCTTCTTCCTCAAAGATTACATCTCGGCTAATCATGATCTTTCCATTGTCTGGATTGTACAACTTATATCCTTTAGAATTGATGTCATAGCCGATGAAAATGAACTTCTCACTTTTATCATCCAGCTTGACTCTTCTCTCGTCCGGTACATGTACATGGGCAATGCTTCCAAAACTCTCGGATGGGTTATGCCGGCTTTCTTCCACTCTATGCTTCTCATGTGTCTTGCCCCACACACTTTTGTTGGAGATCGATTGGATAAATAGATTACACAAGCAATGACTTCAGCCCAAAATTCTTTGGGTAGTCTTTTGCTCTTGAGCATACTTCTCGCCATGTAGAGGATAGTTATGTTCTTTCTTTCGCAACACCATTTTGTTGGGGATCTCTGAACTCGTCAAAGGGCATCGTATTCCATTTTCGTCACAAAGCTTCACAAATTCTTTGAAGTGAATTCTCCACCTCGATCGGATCTCATGGCCTTGATTTGATGTCCACTTTCTTTCTCCACTGCAGCTTTGAACTTGTTGAAAACTTCAAAAACTTTTGATTTCTGCTTTAAAAAATACACCCAAGTTTTTCTTGAAAAATCATCTATGGAAAGAATGAAGTAGTTACTTTTACCAAGAAAGGTTGGCTTGAATGGACCGCATACATCAGTATGAATAAGCTCGAGTGGCTTCCGAGCTCTTGAGTTTGACTCCTTTGAAAAACTCTTTCTAAATTGCTTGCCAAGTAAACATCATTCACAAACTTGATTGGGATGATTGATTGAAGGTAGACCTTTCACCATGTTCTTTCTTGATAGTAGCTCTAGTCCACCAAAGTTGAAATGTCCATATCGAAGATGCCAAATCCAGGTTGGATCTTTATGACAAGCCTTGAGACACTTTGCAACATCATTTTGAATATTTAAAGGAAGCATTCTATTCTTTGACATTCTCACTTTTGTAATTAGGTTTCCTTTGTCATCTCTTAAAAAAAGACTATAATCTTTAAGATGAATATCATAGCCTTTTTCTAAAATTTGACCTAAACTTAAAATGTTGCTTTTCATATTAGGCACATAGTAAATATTTGAAATTAGTTGGTGGCTACCATCTTTTATGCGAAAAAGGATGTTACATTTTCCCTTCATCGGTACTTTTGAATCATCTCCAAAAGCGACGCTACCATTCATCGATTCATTCATCTCCACAAACATGCTTCTGTTTCCGCTCATGTGATTGCTAGCACTTGTGTCAAGATACCAAGTATTTTCTTGACCTCCATTGTTGTCATTACGTGCTAGTAAAAGTGTGCCATCTCCATCATTCTTCTCTTCAACATAATTCACTTTTTCATCTACTATGTTGCTTGGAATTCTGCACTCGAGGCATAATGCCCAAACTTTTGACAATTATAAGCATCGCACTTGAGATTTTTCATACCTCGATCTTGGATTGTTTCTTCCTCGCCCTCTGTTTGAGCTTTCTCCTCTTTCATTATTGAAGGAGTTTTTGTTGTTGAGATTCCAGCCTCGTCCATAACCACGACCTCTACCTCGTCCTCGGCCTCTTCCTCAGACATAGTGCCTTCTCTCGTTGCTGAAGCTTTCTTCTCTTTTCTTTGGATTGATTTCCATCTTGAAGAGTTGTTCTTGGATCCCTTGCTTCTTCTTCAGTTTTTCTTCATAAGCTTGCAACCTTCCTCGAAGTTGCTCGATCGTCATAGCCTCCAAATCTTTAGTCTCCTCTATTTTTACTACCATGTGGTCAAACTTGGAATTTACTAATCGAAGTATTTTCTCAATAATCCTTAGTTATCTCAACTCTTCACCATTTCTTTTTAACTCGTTAGCAACAGTCACAACTCTAGTAAAGTAATCAAAATTGATTCTGATACTTTCATGTGTAATGACTCAAATTCACATCTTAGTGTTTGAAGACGCACTTTCTTAACTTGTTCCGCTCTTTTGTAAGAGGTTTCTAACTTCTCCCACGCTTCCTTTGAGGATGTCACGCCAATGATCTTTTCAAAAGCACCTTCATCTAATGATTGAAAGATGAGATACTTTGCTTTGTTCTCTTCTTCTTTAAGTCTTTCAAATTCTCCTTTTGTGCCGCAGCTTAAAGTACCTTCATTTTCCGGTACTATAAAGCCCGCTTCCACAACTTCCCACACATCGTGTGCACCCAATAGAGCCTTCATTTTAAGCTCCAATTGTCAAATTTGCTCCTTTCAATTGTGGAACTTGAAATGACATCATACCACCATTTTCCATATCTCACAAATCGAGTGAGAATTTGGAGATTCTGAATGCACGAATGAATCAAGAACGTCGAAAAATCTTTGGGAGGTCTTGGGTCAACTTTGGTCAACGGTCAACGCCTCAACACGTTTCAACTTTGGTGTTAAAATTGTAAAAGAAAAGGCCACGTTATGAAATCAAGCTAATGCAATCCCACAATCATTCACTTGCATTTCCCAAATAGATGTTGTCGGTCAGTTCAGTTCAGTTTTGAAAGCAAAACAAGAAATTAAAAAAAAACAACAACGTTGTAACAGAGGAGCTACTATTACGGTCACGTGGTTCCAGCCCAAAAATGGTCCAAGGACATGAGCCAAGATGTGCTAGCTTGGCCCGATTCCAGAAACTTCCGTAAAATTCTAGCAACTAGCACACTTGTACATAAGACTAGATTTCTCTAGGATATTGCACATGTACATAAAATTCTCTAAGTTAGAATTCTCTAGAGCTAGTCAAGCTTCCCTATAAATATGGGTGAGCACTAGGCATTTGAGCATCAACCAAAATCAACTCATCCAATAGCTTATTTTGCTCGGACCTTTAATTGGCCACTCTTGGCACCGTCCCTCCTTAAACTAGGCTTTGGGACTTCTGGCCTTCGCGTTCTTTTTCGCGAGCTTATCTTGCTTGAGCCTGCAATTGGCTCATGCTTGGCATCGTCCCGCCTTAAGCTAGGCTTTAAGACTTCTGGCCTTTGCATTGTCTTCATGAGCTTATTCTGCTCGGGCCTACAATTGGCCACGCTTGGCATCGTCCCACCTTAAGCTAGGCTTTGAGATTTCTGGCCTTTGCGTTCTTCTTCGCGAGCTTATCTTGCTCGAGCGTACAATTGGCCCACGCTTGGCACCATCTCGCCTTAAGCTAGGCTTTGAGACTTCTGGCCTTTGCGTTGTCTTCATGAGCTTATTCTCGCTCGGCCTCGCAATTGGCCACGCTTGGCACCGTCCCGCCTTAAGCTAGGCTTTGGGACTTATGGCCTTTGCGTTGTCTTCATGAGCTTATTCTGCTCGGGCCTGCAATTGACCACGCTTGGCACCGTCCCGCCTTAAACTAGGCTTTGGGACTTCTGCCCTTCGCGTTGTCTTCATGAGCTTCTCTTGCTCGAGCCTGCAATTGGCCACGCTTGGCACCGTCCCGCCTTAAGCTAGGTTTTGGGACTTCTGGCCTTCGCGTTGTCTTTGCGAGCTTATTGGCTTCAACTTTCTTATATTGAATTACACTGGAAACACTTTTTTGCTTTTACATGTGCTCGAGATTTTAAACATTTCTATTTCGGAAGGAACTGCATCTTAATGCTTACAATACAAGGGAACTTACTGGAAGTACTTCATCAAATATTGTGCATTCCACGGCCTCTTGACTTCTCTTCCGTCTGGGTGGATGAGCCTGTATGCTCCCGGCCCGGCTACTTAAGAGACCCTGTAGGGACCTTCCCAGTTCGGTCCCAGCACACCTTGCCTGGGATCTTTTGTGTTCTGATTGACTTTTCTGAGTACTCAATCTTTTACTTGAAACCGACGGATGTGCACACTTCGTTTGTAATAGCGAGCCACTCTCTGCTGGTACTCTATAATTTTTACAGCGACCCTTTCCCTCTTCTCCTCTAGCAAGTCCAAGCCTGCACACATCTGCTTATCATTTTGCTCTTCGTTAAAGTGCTCTGTTCGGTGTGTTCCCATTCCTATTTCAGCTGGAACAACCGTCTTATGTCCAAATGCCAAGGAGAATGGGGTTTCTCCTGTAGCCGTTTTGTGTGTGGTTCTGTAAGCCCACAAGACATCAGGCTGCTCGTCCACCCAAGCTCCCTTCTGCTCGCCGAGTCTGGTCTTCAGGAGACGTTTTATAGTTTTGTTCGCGGCTTCTACTTGTCCATTGGCCTGCGGGTGTGAGGGAGAACAAAACTTTAGCTCTATTCCCATATTTTGGCAGAAGTCTCTGAACTTGTTGTTGTCAAACTATCTCCCGTTATCCGTGACCAATGCATGGGGAATCCCATGCTTGCAAATCACATTTTTCCAAATGAAGTCAGTGGTCTTACTCTCTGTGATACTACTCAAAGCTCCCACTTCGACCCATTTGGTGAAGTAATCGATTGCCACTACGGCATCTGTTGCAGATGCTCTCCCCTTCGGCAGTGGCCCGATCAGGTCAATTCCCCATTGAGCGAATGGCCATGGTGAATTCATAACCGTAAGGTTCTCAGGAGGCTGAGTCATTTAGTTGGCGAAGCTTTGGCAACTCCTACAGCTCTTGGTCTTCTCTTGGGCATCCTGATGCATGCGGGGCCAAAAGTATCCCTGCCTTAAGGCCTTGAAAGCCAAGGACCTCGCGCCCGAATGATTCCCGTAAATTCCTCCGTGTATCTCTCGGAGGACATAATCAGCTTCCTCCTGGTCTAAACACCGCAGCAGGGGGAGAGTGTATCCCCGCCTTTACAAGACCCCATCGATGAGAGTATACCGGCCGCTTTACACTTCAATTTCCTTGCTCGCTTTTAC
Organism: Murraya koenigii; assembly: GCA_025617385.1. NCBI lineage: Eukaryota > Viridiplantae > Streptophyta > Magnoliopsida > Sapindales > Rutaceae > Murraya > Murraya koenigii. The sequence goes on from CM046812.1 coordinate 6,229,896, forward strand.
TCCAGTAACACTCCTTCCTTAAGGTAAGAAACAATTGGCTCTATCCAGGTGCTGCTCGCTGACAAACTCATCACTTCGCCCTCCTGCTCGATGCTAGAGCAGGTCTTGATTTCCAAGGGAATAGACCTCGGCATTTTGGGGTCGGATGTAGCGGCCATTCGGGCTATCATATCAGCTCAGAAATTCTTCTCCCTCGCGATCTGCTCCACCTCGACTGTTTGGAAATTCTTTATTAGTTGCTTCACTTTCCGAAGGTAGGCCTCCATCTTCTCACCCTTTGCTTGGAAGCTTTCGTTGAGGTGATTTGCTATCACCGTGAACTGCTCAAGCTTCAACTCTTCTGCCTTTACTACCAACGCGAGCTTCAATCCCGTAATTATAGTTTCATACTCTGCCTGATTGTTGGTGACCTCAAATTCCAGCTTCATGGCATACTGCATCTCTGCTCCTTCAAGACTGAGAAGTACAACTCCTGCTCCTGCTCCTGCTCCTTGATCTCCACATGACCAGTCGACTGTGATTGTCCATGCACTGGTTGAGGCCGAGGGGTCTGGTGGATGCTCGCTTTCCATTTTTTCATTCCTTTCTGTGCATTCGACCACGAAATCATCTAAGGACTGAGCTTTTATGGCTGTTCGAGGTTGGTAGCTGATGTCGAATTCACTGAGCTCCACCGACTATTTTACCAACCTTCCAGAGGTCTCTGGCTTGTGCAGAGTCTCCCTAAGTGGCTGGTTCGTTAGAACCGTTACTGAATGCGCCTGAAAATAAGGTCTCAACTTTCGAGATGTCGCTACTGCGGCTGCCCATTTCTCCATCAACGGATAACGAGTTTCAGCTTCCAGTAAAGCTTTGCTCGTGTAATAAACGGGGTACTGCACCCCTGATTCTTCCCTTACCAGAACCGAGCTTGTGGCCCATTGGGATACAGCTAAATACAGAAACAGTACCTCCTATGCTTCAAGTGTAGACAGCAACGGGGCTTTCAGCAAACACTCTTTCAACTGTTGGAACGCCGCTTCGCATTCTGGCGTCCATTTTGTCTTCCTGCTTTTCCTCATTTCCCAGAAAAAGACTCGACATTTATCCGTAGCTTGAGATATGAACCTGTTGAAGGATGCCAATTTGTCGGTAAGACTTTGTATCTCCTTGAGGGTACGGGGGGACTTCATTTCCACCACTGTTCTTATCTTTTTCGGATTTGCCTCGATCCCCCTGGATCGACCATGAAGCCCAAAAACTTTCCTGAACCGACCCCAAAGGCACATTTCTCAAGGTTGAGCTTTATCCGATATTTCCTTAAGAGTGCAAAGGTTTCCTCCAAATGCCTTACATGCTCCTCCGCCCTTTAACTTGGTGATCATGTCGTCCACGTAAACCTCCATCATTCGACCAATCAATTGCTTGAAGACCTTATTCACCAACCTTTGGTATATTGCCCCCACGTTCTTCAGGCCGAAAGGCATAACTTTGTAGCAAAACAGACCCTGATTGGTAATGAAAGCTGTGCACTCCTCATTTGGTTATAGCCTGAGAAGGCGTCCATGAAGCTGAGCAGGCCATGACCTGCTGTGGAATCCACCAACTTGTCTATCTTTGTTAGTGGGAAGCTATCATTTGGGCAAGCTTTATTCACGTCGGTGAAGTCCACACATTCTCCACTTTCCACTTGCCTTCTTCACCAATACCACGTTCGAAATCTATTCGGGTAAGAAACTTCTCTTATGAATCCCGCCTTCAGCAGCTTTTCCACCTCGCAATTTGTGGCCTCGTACCTCTCTTGGTTGACGCACCTCCTCTTCTACCTTACTGGCTTAGCGCCCTTCTTTATCACCAACCTGTGTATGACTATGCGTGACAAAGGCTCATGGTCACGGCAGACATTGACTCGAGACTGGTGAGAAGTCTGCTTTTAATAAGTAATTAAGTATCAGACTCTCGGGACAACCATAATTTATAAGTCAAAGTCAAATAAGTCTTCGTCCTCTTCCTATTGGAAAGTGATTTTAGCATTTAAGACTAACGGGAAAAAATCGTCAACCCAAAAAAAATCATAAATAATAAATAAAAATGCAGGAATGGCGTGAATGTAAAAGTAATGGGTCAATAAATTTGTTTGCTTCTTTTTTCTCCTTTCCCCACTTGAATTTCCTGCAAGGCGAGTTGAATACTCGAGGGTGTGCCATTGTCTTGATGACTTTCAAACTACAACTTTAAAATTTTTCTCCATGGCATGTTGAATATTCTGTGCTGACTTAGGGCATTCATCATTGATGTTGATATATTACTGTCTAGCGAGGGAAGTCTTAACATAATCAAATTTTAATTAAAAGTTGTTCCGCCAATAATTAAACGTCTCTTTCGAACACATTTCGCCATTAAAATGATATAGTTGAGTTGAAGCTTTGGCTAGCAGGGGCTCCACTCGAGAGTGTATTCTTTGCAAGCTACGCACTCATTGGTTGAGAGTTAGATATGACACTTGGGCTTAATTTTACTATTAAAGTCTGAATTTGATTTGATTTAATTTAATATATTTTAATATTTTAATTTTTTGTTTAAAATTTTATTAAAACTTATTTTTATATGAATTAAAAAATAAAATTTTATAATTTTTATTTAAATGATAAAATATTTGAATAAAAAATTAATTTTTTTCTTCACAAATGCCTTCATTAAAAGTATTTATTTCATATCTAACTATTAGATATCATATTAGAATTTTTTTGTCTGAAATTTTACTTGGTTTTAAATTTTTAAAATACATTTAGTTTGAATTTTTAGGAAATTCTTTTAATATTTGATAACAATTTTTTATATATCAATAAATAGGATGTTAAATTGTAAAAAGATAATGTTATCAAAACTATTTTTCATAAATTGCATATCAAATGCTTCCCTTATAAATATTTATAATATATAAAAACTATTGTACTAGATAACACCGTAAATATATACTTATTTAAACTTCAAGTATGTATAAAACTTTTAAGATCATAAATTTAAAAATATTAAATTAAGATGTTTTGAATATATAAAATTAAATAATTTTTCACTTACACTCAAATATCAAAATAATATATTCTGACATATCCATTTAGACTCATTTAGACCTTATTAACATTCAAACTTTTGGCAAATACGGGCTTGGGCCAGGTTTTCCAAGCCTAGGCCCAAGCGCATTGCAGAGAAAGTGTAAGGGCTTGGCCATGAGCTTAGGCTTTCATTTATTATTTTTTAAAAATTTTTTAATTATTGTAAACTTGAAATAAATTTATAATCAACATAAAAAACAGAACATAAATATTTCAAAATAAAATAATAAATAAAGAAAATAAAGCTTAGAGATTTAGTTTTTAAATATTAAATTCTCTAATTCAAACATACTCTTAATTAATTAACAGTTAAGAAAAGTTTAGTACTATAATTTTAAGTTTTTGAATCCTTATTGATTTGCGAATTAAGGATTTAAGTTTTTTTTTTCTATTTTTTTAAATTTTAATTTATTATTCTAAGTTATAAATTAACTTCTTAAAAATTACCGAGTTTAAGCCTAGCCGGATTTTTTTTTTCTTTAGACACTTGTTTAGGCCCTCACGCATGTGGTCGGGCAAAGCTCACAGTGCTTGGCCTATTTTTGCCCACTCTATTCAAACTCATTTGATAAAAATATAAACGGCACTTTCCTCTATTTAACTATTCTCAAGGTCAAGAATTTCAGTTTTACTCCCGTGTACTCGAAGGAGTATATTTCCTTTAGATTTCTTAGTGAGCTATTAATTCACCAATTTGCAATGAGCTTCAACTGATAATTTTCTGAGATGGGCTTCAATGCACCTAAATTTCTTACCAAGGATGTGCAAGATTTCCATTCATATAAATTTAGCTATCTTTTGTTTTTCGTTTCACTAATGTTGTAATTTATCTATGCTAATTGATAAAACTTTGCAAGGGTTTTCCCGCAATGACTGATTTGGGAATTCTTGATGAGCCAAGAACACCGATACAAACTCAAGTATATCATATTATCATTTTCTTGAATGGTTTCACTCGATTTGCAGCATTTTCCAAGAAATTGTCCATTCATCCATTCTTCTAGCAACCGTTTGATATCCATATCTGTATATATACATCTTGGAAGTGCAATACAATTAATCTAATAAAATTGGAGCAGTAAATCATAAACACAAAATTAGTCATTCAATCAAAAATAAATTTCCCAAAATTAAAAAAAAAAACCAATATCTCACATTAACAACCCAAAATTCCATAAATTCATGCAAAACCTGTTGGGATTATGTGCTCTTTAAAGCATATTGATTTTTTTATTAATAAAATATTTCAAGTATTTATTCAGATATTTTGAATTGCATTAATATTTTGAGTAAAGTCAATTTAATCATATTATATGTATTTATGTGATTACCATGTGGATTCGCAGAAGACATAAATATAAGTTATCTTATGACTAAATATATTAAGTTTGCAGTTGATAAATAAAGTTGAGCACTTTATTTAGGTATAGACTGTAATAAATTAATTGAGTGATGTGTCTTAATCTTGTATGAATTTATTGATGTAGTATGTCTACATTGAACTGGATCACATATGAGATGTAATTAACCTAGTAATAACTGTCAGACTTATTAAATCTCATAAGCATTGATTTACTGTAATCTTAATCTTGAGTTAGTTATGATTTCATGATTGTAGTTGTTATTTCATTTGAGTTACCAATGGGCATGACATACACATGTAGTCTAGATTACCCGGTATCTTGGTGGGAGCAATTATAAGTATTGAAATTGTAGATTAACAATATAGAATTTGTACGACACATCTCTTAATAGGTTTTCAGTACTTGATCATAGAATTCTCTAGTCAGAGTATCTCAACATAAATAAGTATGTTGAAAATGATCGTTAGAGAAAATTAGTAAGTATCAAGGAAAAGAATGTAATTAAATTGATTGGACAGTTGAGATATCAATTTAAATTAACGATGTGGTACAAAGGATTGTGCAGTAAAGAAATCAATGTGGTTTGGGCGAATTATATTCGAGCATACAATTATGGAGGTCAGTTCCAATCTTATAGTAGAGTAGAATTGGAATTAAATAATTATATTTGTTTAATTACAAATTTAATTATTGTAGCCACTATTGTATGTTCCAAAATGATCCCTGGGTTAGCTCATTTAATTGACAACACCATTACTGAACCCAAAAGCAAGAAAAACTGGCATATTAAATGAAAATCATAATTATAATATTTGTTAAGGCCTAGTATGTTATATTTAAGTGTAAATGGGGGCTTGTAATATTTTACAAGGTGGTCTCCTAATTAGTTACACATTCTTTCCACTTTTACTCCTAATTAGTTACACATTCTTTCCACTTTTACTCCTAAATAGTTACACATTCTTTCCACTTTTACGTAAGTGGAGAGATAGTTAAAAGAGGAATTCTATTTTAAATAAAAATCCTAATCCTAACATACAAGGGCCTTTCATAAGATATTATAAAAGGGACATTATTCTCTTAAGAGAGAAGAGAATCCCAGGGATTTTAAGAAAAATAAAGAAGACATCTGAGAGGTGCCAGTTACAATTGGGGAGAGGTGAAACAGACACCCACACGTCCAGTGTTGATCAAACTTGAGTCATAGCCTGGAAGATCGTTTGGAAACGAATCTACAACTCTCAATTATTCATCTTCTCAAAACATCAAGGTATGAATTTCTAGATTACTTAATTCTTATATGTTATATTAGATCGGTCCTAAAAGGTTTTAACTGAAAAATTGAAAAACCTAGTTTTATTCCCTGCAATTGGTATCAGAGCCATCTCATAATAATATATAAGAATTTCGTAAGAAATCTATCTTGTTAATTATGTATTAGAGTGGCACAATTTATTTAGATATATATTATTTATTAATATATGAATAAAGCATGCTTGGATTATCTCAATTCATGGTTAGAAATTTATTTGTATTTTTTTATTAGATTGATAACAAAAGGGGTGGTCTATTATCACCATGTTTCCCTTTTGATTTAATTTTATATTTTAAAATTTTTGTAAGTCTTGGGGATTGTAATATGTAAAATAATAAAAAAAGGAACAGATTTCTACAAGAACGCACAGAGCCAGTAAAACCTGGAGCAATAGGCCGCGCATGCGGCTTGCAAGAAGCTCCGCGCACCGCAGCCAAGACGGGCCGCTCGAGCAAGAGGACGCCAGCAAGCAGCAAAGACTCGGCCTCCCGCACTGGCGGTGGAGTATCTCCGCTTGACAGCTGGAGGTGCCCATCTGAAAGAGGGACGAACGAAGCTCTGCGGTTTCTTTGGTGACTGCGGCTGGAGAAAAAAAAGAGATTGGGGTTTTGAGTGGTAATTATCACTCGGGGCCCTAATTTCTGTATTATTTTCATAATGGGTAAAGTTAGTTTACTATAATGCGTTTAAGTCCAAAAACAGTTTTGGGCTTGGTAAATCCTAGTTTTAAGTCCAATAAAATTTAGGCTTAATGGATTAAAATACATGGATATAGTTTAAACAAATTAAGTTTATTATAGGTCTAAAAGTTTTATTTAAAATTTTAGTTTCTTTAAAATTAAAAAATTTGTACCAATAATAAATTTAAAGCACATATTAGCCAAGGCCATCAACAAAGATAATCTAAGAGAAGAAGATATTGACATGAAGCCCAATGAAGATTAGGCTTAAGGTTAATATTTTTTATTAGGAAAACCATGAATTGAGATTATTTAGTTTTTCTATATGTTGTGTTTTGGATATGAACATACCATGATAACATGTCATATAGAATAGGTAGTGTCACTCTATGCATAATAATATATGTCATTCATATAACATGAATTCATGTATATTATTTGAAATTTACAAATGCTTAATAATATAAGATATCACTTAGATAATATTATAAGAAGCATGCAATTAACAATATATGTATGTTTTAAAAGGAAAAACCAACTTTAAAATATTGAGTGGGAGTGGGAAGATTCAAGATAATTTTCTCACGGGATCCATTGTTAGTTCAATAATAAAATTATATATATACCTCGACTTCATGATACGGTAATGCTCCCTACGAAGGGTATATATATTAGACTTTTTATTTAATGAACTTCTTTAAAGATAAAATCGAAATATTTTTCAATCTGTTGATCACCCTAATGGTGGCTACATGATATAAGAAATACGTAGATTAAAACAATGGTTATATACTCAACAAAATTTGTTATTAACCTTCCCAATGAAGCTCTGTTAACAAAATTTTGGCCCTAAAAGATAATGATAGTTATTTATCATGTTATGACATGAAAGTAAATAATCTAATGATTAATTGGGTCTGGTAAGTGGCGGCATGACTTTCCCAACTGGATAGCTTACTAAAGCGGTACTAGATTATCGTTACAATAAAATAAAATGTATTTATGGTTTTTTTCATGTTAGAATTTTATTGTGAATGTTATATCAATGTATTTATGCATGTATGTTTTATTTTTTTGAAAATGTCTTCCATCAACCCACTATTAATCATCCTGGTTAAAAATGAACTCACTAGTGAAAATTACTTAGACTAGAAACGCAATCTATTTAATATTCTCACTGCTAAAGACTACAAATATGTTCTGACCCAGCAATGCCCTCCAGTACCAACGTTATATGATTATAAAAATCGGAAGGAGTTTTATGAGAAATGGTGTGAGGCTAACAAAATGGCTAAGCGCTATATATTGACTTCGATTTTTATGGAACTGCTGAACAAATTTCGGATCATGGAAACAGCCACTGAAATATTGGCTAGTCTCCATCAGATGTTTGGCAGAACACTAATTCTGCAGAGAAGCAGCGTTAAAACGTGTCACTAATACCAAGATGGAAGAGGGTACAAGAGTTCGTGATCATGTCCTCAAAATGATGGACTATTTGAATGAAGTTGAGATTCATGGTGTTGAGATCGATGATAAAACAAAGATCAACATGGTGATTGAATCTTTACCTGATACATTCAGAGAGTTTAAGGTTAGCTATATCTTAAGCAACAGATATACGACCTTAGTTCAATTGATGTACGAACTACATGCTATAGAAGAATATTATCATAGCAAAGAACTTCCTAAATAAGAATTCTCTTTAAAGCCTAAGTTGAAAGACAAGGGTAGGCAAAAGAGAATTGACACAAGGAATCTGTCTACCAGAAAAAAAATGGCAAGTCGAAAGACAAGTGTTTCAAGTGTAGACAGAAGGGTCATCGGAAGAAAGATTGTCCTAAGATTATTAAAATCAGGTATAGGAAATCTTTAAGCTTCCTGATTAGTTCAGTTTTCTATTGATTAATGCAATAGTGAATTCTGAGATAACTAATTTTATTTGTAAATTCATTTATTTGGTTTTCAGGAAACCAAGAGATCAAGTAAAGAAAGCTTTAAACGGCAGTAGAGAAATATACTAGTTTATATCAGCTGAGAGGACTAGATCAATTTTATGAAACTTTAAGTTTTGATATTTGTCTTTGTATTCCAAACATTAGAGGAATTTAATTTCGGTGGCTTGTTTTTAATAAACAGAAGCACACTGTTATTTTTTAATCCTCTGTTAACAACTCATTTTTGTACTTTACAAAGACAATTAATATCATATAAGTCTATTGATCTATTCAAATCAAAATATAATGATAAAAAGTATATGCATTTATCTAAGAAAAGAAATGTTTTTCCTAAACCAATGGCACCTCTAATATTTATGCTTAAATCATATAAACTATAAGAAGATTTCATAAGAATGATTAATAATAGGTCTTTCCTGACCTATTGAGGTTGATCATTGATACTTTACAAATCTTATTTAGAAAAGTAATACGACAAGGTAGCTCATTTTGAGCTAAAAGAGAGCGTAATATTATATTGCATGGAATTAGTACATACAAATGTATGCGGACTAATTAGTTTACATGTAAGTAGAGGTTATGAGTATTCTATCAATCTAAACTTTAGGTCTGCTAGTTTGTTGAAATGTTGGGGCATGGGCTATTGTAGAGTTGGTGGTAGTCTCTTCGATCTCTGCTCAGGGATCTGTGGAATGAAATGCGACCTAGTCGAGGATGAGGTGGCCTTTGATAATGTTGGTAGAGAGCAGCTCGACTACCTATTCCTCTTAACTGATGATGGCCCTTGACCTTGTCTGATTGATTCTCCTCCTTTCAGGATTCTCTTTTTCCTACGCCTCATTCATTCCATTTGTTCGCTTTTCACCCTTGGAGTTTTTTCCTCATCGATCTCAATATCCCTCTTCACCTACCATATGCAGCAAAATATGAATGAATTTATGAACTTCTTAAGTTATACCATAGCCATCCTATTTTCACACTTTCTTTAAGCCCTTTTAATGCCTGTAGGTAGTTGAATGCACCGAGATTGAGAACAGCTCATTGGTATCTCTTAATAAACTCTCAAAGAGACTCATCCTCTTTCTGTTTGATCTCTACCTGCTTCATCATATCATCTTCAAGGGCTACTGTCCCCATAAAAATGCTCTGTAAACTCCTCGCACATTTGTTCAAAACTCTGGATACTTCATCATGGCAACCTGCGATATTACTCATGTGCTCGTCCCTCCAAGGTCAGTACAAAAACCATACATATTTGCATTGTCGTTAAGCATAAACAGGTCACCTTTTCCTAAGAATTTAAGGTCAGGAAAGCAAAAATTTATCGGGATTGTAACGCTCATTATCTCTACTGAAAGTAGGGACTTATTATCCAACATGATCCTTCAGCTTGGGGCTTTCTCATGCCCTCGTACCTCGTCAATGACTTGGGCCAACCTCCACACCTCTCCTTTCAACTCCTCAACACAAGAGGGATTCTACGCTGCAACTTACTCACATACTTGTTTTAGGCCTAACTCTTTTAGGCCTGACTCTCATGAGCTGTTGCCCTTTATATTCATTTCTATGATATTATTTTGGTATAATTGACTTTTTGCTTAAATTCCCTGCAAGTGGCGCCAAAATGTTGATGTTGAAATCTAGTTGTCTTATTATCGAGCAGATCTCCTGGCCAACTCTTGAATTTGCTTAACTTAGAGGATGGATATTGCATTCGAGCTTTTACACACAATGTATTGTTAGAAATTGTCGGATGTTTTTTTTGGCGATAACCCACTAACGATCACATTAGTAATTGGGTTTTCTTTCTGAAATTCAAAAAAATACAAAGTGTTACCACTCGTATGATTTAATCTATGGGTATGAATTACCTCAATCAATAATTAGATAATAGGCTAGCTTTTTTTTTCTCCTAATTTCTACCAGATTCTCCCGTTTCCCCCCTTTCTAGGATTTATTTGCTATTTAATAAAGCTCTATTTTTCTCATGTTTGTCGCTGTTCATGGCAGTTACCACCCCTCAATATGTGTCCTTAACCTCCAATTGATACATCTGTTATCATACAGTTATTGAGGTACCGTTATGAAATTTAGCTGTGTGTGGGGATTATGCCCCAATTCTTGGAGAAGATTATTAAGCATGTTTTCACTATAGCCTCGGGTAGTCATGTTTAAACTTTCTTGAGGATTGGCTTGGATGTGCCCTAGGAGTAGCTTATAACTCGATGAGAGCTTATCCTGCTGCTCTTAGTTAGCTTGAGCAGACTTGATCTTAACTTTCCAAACAGTTGTTATTGCTACTACTATTTAGAACCATTACAATAGTTATTATGGAGTGAGAAAATAATTGAAAGGTACCATTAAGATTAGAAGGGACATGTAGAAAAGATTCACATCAAAGAGTCTTTTTAATTCTTTGGGCAGGCTAGGATGTAACCAGGTCTAGTCTATTTGTAGGTAGGCTTAAAGGCGTAACATAGTACATGTGATTCTAAAATAATTTTTTTTATAGAGTAAATAATTTTCTTATTTTTGTTTTTTTTTTTCTCTTGAAATGCTATTTTAAATTGGGAGACGAGTATAGATTCCATAAGTGATGTAGCCAATAAAGATCTTGTTTTGTACGGTAGTTGGACAACTACAATTTAAAAATTATTAAACTAAAATATTTGATAAATACTATCTATTATAAATTTAAAACTAAGTTAATTTGATAGATTACTTGTATAATAATAAATAAAAAATATTTTTACTATATCTATTAATTTAAAAAATATATATTTATTATACATTAATAATTTTTATTTTTTAATTATATTTTTTTTTGTAGCAGCATCAACTTAAAAGCTGCACATCCGTACTAATTAGAGCTTAAATGAAAAGATGTGATATAAAAAGAATAATTATTATTATTGTATTGAAGCAATATCTTTCAACCAACTTGCTCGAAATAGTATAAAGGGCAATCATTACATAGAAAAAAAATGGTTTCACAATTTTCGCTATGCTCATCATATAGCTAAAGAATGGTTTCACGGAGTGCTTGACTAAAGAGTGACTTGACTTAGACTTATATGTGTTGAATAATTGCATTCGGAATTAGGGAACTAAAATGATATTGCCTATAAAACGAAACCAAGATCCTAATATTTTCTTCACATTCATAATAATTGAATCTATTGTCAAGAAACTATGGGTGGTTTATTATTTACAATATTTATAGAGTTAGTAATTTCTCTCGTCTTCTTTAATTTTACAATTGCTAACTTCACTTCTTCTGTGTTGTCGCCAGTTTGTCATGATGATGAGCTCTCTGCTTTGTTGCAATTCAAAGAAAGCCTGATCATTAGCAAGAGTAAAGAGATTGATACTTTATATGGTCCGATTTTTTGTCATCCTAAAGTAGCATCATGGAAATCAGCAGAAGGAAATAATAATGATTGCTGCTCATGGGATGGTGTCCAGTGCAATGAAAAAACAGGTCGTGTCATCAAGCTTGACCTATCTAATAGCTGTCTCAACGATTTTATCAACTCTAGCAGCAGCCTTTTCAAGCTTGCCCATCTTGAATGGCTTGATCTTGCTTTTAACAACTTTGATGGTTCTGAAATCCCACCACAAATTATTAACCTTTCGAGTTTATCTTATCTAAACCTCTCTTCTACTGGATTTGCTGGCCAAGTTCCATACGAAATCCTAGAGCTTTCCAACTTGATGTTTCTTGATTTATCACACAATTCATATTATGATCCAGTTGAGCTCAAGAAGCCAAGTCTTGAAAATCTAGTTGACAAGTTAACTAACCTCAAAGAGCTTGCTCTTGATGATGTGACAATTTCTTCTCCAATACCTCATAGCTTGGCATATCTATCTTCTTTGACTTTTTTTATCTCTCGCTGGCTGTGAATTGCAAGGTAACTAAATTTTTATTTGCTTAATTTCTTACTTAATGTGTTACACCATCAGTATTTCACTGATTCTAATTTTTTTTTTCTCTTTCAAAATCTTAGGAAGAATTCCATCTTCATTCGGTAACCTAACGAATCTTATCCATCTGGACCTTTCATCTAATCAATTATCAGGTGAGCTGCCTACTTTCATTGCAAGAATCTAAATTCTAATTTTGCTTAATTTTCTCTTTAATATGTCATCACACCATCGGTATTTAGCTAAGTTTGATTTTTATTTTCGTTTCAATTTTCAAAATCTCAAGGAAGAATTCCATCTTCATTAGAGAACATCACGAAACTCATCCATTTGGACCTATCATTTAATAAATTATCGGGTGAGCTGCCATCATTCATTGGAATCCTTGGCTCATTGAAAGGACTAGATCTAATTTATTCGGTGAGTTGCCAAATTCCATTGGAAAGCTTGCTTCTTTAGAACTACTTGATGTTTCATTAAATAGATTTTAGGGCAAAGTTCTATCTTCATTGGGTAATTTGACCCAACTATATTGGTTGTCTCTTGCATCAAATGATTTTTCTGGAGAATTACCTGCTTCTTTTGGCAATCGTAGATCATTGAAAAGATTGGATGTCTATGAATGCAAATTTTCAAGTCAAATTCCATCTTCACTCAGTAATCTTACCCAACTCAGATTCCTCGACTTTTCTTTGAATAATTTTAGTGGCAAAATAGATCTCGATATATTTCTCGTTAATCTCAAGCTCCTATATCATCTATTTCTATCACCGAACAAGTTGTCGTCGCTCACCAAAGTTACATCTAATGCCACTTCACATAAATTTAGGTCTGTAGCATTAGGTTCATGCAACCTTACTCAAATTCCAAATTTCTTGAAAAACTAACATCATTTGGAGTCACTTGACCTTTCCTCCAATAAAATACATGGGAAAGTACATAAATGGTTATTAGACCCAAATATGCAGAATTTCAACTACATGAACCTTTCCCATAACTTTCTAACAGGGTTTGATCAACACCCTGTTGTTTTTCCATGGAGTAATAATGGCTTTTCAATTGATCTTAGCTCTAATCGTCTACAAGGACCACTCCCAGTTCCACCCCAGAATACTGTGAACTATCTAGTTTCAAATAATAGCCTAACAGGGGAAATTCCAATGTGGATATGCAATTTGAGTAACAGCCTTGAAAGCCTTGATTTGTCTTACAATAACTTAAGTGGCTTACTTCCTCAGTGTTTCGGCAATTTCAGTGATTGGTTGTCAATATTAGATTTACAACACAACAAATTTTCTGGAAGCATTCCTCAAAACTTTTTGAAGGGGAACATCCTGAAGGTGATTGATTTAAGCGACAATCTATTAGAAGGAAGAATTCCAAGGTCTTTGGCCAATTGTTTAAGTTTAGAATTTATTGATCTTGGGAATAACCAAATTAGAGATACTTTCCCCTCCTGGTTAGGAACTCTTCCAGACTTGAATGTTCTCATCCTGAAATCCAACAAATTTCGTGGCAAAATAAGGGATCCTAAAAGAGATTGTTGGTTTCCTAAACTGCGCATTGCTGACATCTCTGAAAATAGATTTATTGGGAAGCTTCCATCAAAGTATTTCCAATGTTGGAATGCCATGAAAGTTGTCAATGCAAGTGAGCTAAGATATATGCAAGAAGTTATTCCTTACAGTGACGGCAATGGCATTTATGATTACTCATTGACAGTGAGCAACAAAGGTCAAATGATGTCATATAAAAAGATCCCAAATATTCTCACGGGCGTTATACTCTCAAGCAATAGATATGTTGGAGAGATTCTGACATCTATTTCCAATTTAAAGGGGCTTCAAATTCTCAGCCTCGCCAACAATAGTCTCCATGGTCATATTCCATCTTGCCTGGGCAACCTGACAGATTTGGAATCGTTGGATCTATCAAATAATAGGTTTTCAGGGCAGATTCCTCAACAGCTGGTTGAACTCACATTTCTCGAGTTCTTCAATGTCTCGGGCAACCACCTTACAGGACCCATACCACAAGGAAAGCAATTTGCTACATTTGATAAGACTTCTTTTGATGGCAACTCAGGACTGTGTGGAAGGCCTTTGTCTAATGAATGTGAGATTTCCGAAGCTCCTACAAATGAAGATCACATTGAAGGCTCAGAGGAGTCTCTGTTGTCAGGTGTATTTGATTGGAAAATCATTCTAATAGGCTATGCGGGTGGACTTATTGTTGGAGTGGTTCTCGGGCTCAACTTCAGCACAAGAATCCTTGAATGGTTTTGGAGAAATTTGGAATGCAGTCAAAGAGGAGGAGGAGATTGAGGAGACGCAGGAACTGAATGTGATCCACAGAAACATGTGGAGTTAATTACCTTTTGTTGTACTGAAATAATTTTGATTGAAGTAATAAGTAATACAATCCTATAAATTATGCTCATTGTCAAAATTAACACATCTGGTTATTGATCTTGAGTTATATAATTTCTCTTATAAAAAAAATATATTTGAGCTTACTTACAATACCAAAAGTACACTGTTACGGTGATGTGCTAGGAGGGATGTAGAAGATTCACAAATTATAGTTTCGTTGTGTGTTAAAGCAATCTTTTAACGGGAAAAAATAATTAATTATTATTCATTTAACCAAATCAATTGAACTCGAACAAGACAATAAATAAACTTATGATACATAAATGATATAGAAGCTTAGAGGGCTATCTAATTCTCAAAATCTAATTAAAGGTTGTATTTTAACAAGTTTCCCTTCATATGAATCCACCTATCTTTTGTTGTTGGTTTAACTAATGTTACAATTTATATCTGCTAAATGATAAAAGCTTTCCTAAATTTTTTGCATAACTGATTGGAAATTCCTCATCAGCCGAGAACTACCATACAAAAATTAAAGAGTATATCATATTATCTTGTCCAAGAACATTGATCGGTTTCGCTCACATTTGCAGCATTTTCCAATAAATTGTAATACTTTATACATCATGGATTTATAACTAATAGAATCACGTCCAATCGTCCATTCTTCCAAAACATTCATTAGATATCCATATATGGATGTATACATCTTTCAAATGCAATAAGATTAGTCGAATAAAGTTGGGGCAGTAAATCATAAACACAAAATTAGTCATTTGATCAGAAATTTCGAACTTCCATGAGTCACTCCCAAAATTTGAAAACAATTCAACCAAAATACATGTGTCGGTGCTAATCACATCTGTTATTACAGATTCTGTTCCATCGTAATTTATATAAAATTTAATTTGCCATGCTCAGTAGTAAGATTAAGAAAAAGAAGCAATTATAGCTATAATTCGAATAAGTTATTTTTTGAAAAAAATTTATCACTCAATATTGTCACTCACGTCACACGAAAGCTTAAACGACGTCGTCGTTGCTGCCACAGTTGTTATTATTATTTCCAATCCCTGTGTACATGTGGTCGATGGACAATGATTTTGTGTGAAAGTATTCGAATTAAAAGGGTTAAATGGTATGGGTTTAAAAGAAAAAGAAAGTTTATAGAATTGTCCATAAGTTTTAGTTAATTTATAAAATACTGTAATCATAACTTAAAGTTGTTTTTTATGTTAAAAAAAGAGTACTTTAGACAATAATACTCTAAGTTGGCAACACGTCGACAAAAGTTTTTTTTAAAACTTAATTAATAAGGAATGTTTGACAATTGGCCATTTCATTCCATTAAATTTTGAATCAAATTCAAAATTCTTAAATGTTCTGCTGATCTCAAACGTTTATTAATTGTTATTATCATTATCTTTGTTATTACTATTATCATGATTGTGTGATTATTAAGTGAGAAAAAGCATACTTCAGAAGAGGAGAAAAAAAAAATCAAATAATTCATTATTGCTGTCGGTATAAGGACAAAAAATCACATTAAATTCTGTATGTGTTAGTGAAGAAAGAAATGAAAAAAAAAAAAAATCCTAAAGAAAGAGATTGAAGAGTTGATATAAAGAAAGAAAGCCCATAAGAAATTGGATGCATTTTTTTTTCTAAACATAATCGGCAGAGACAGTTGTCAAATAAAGAGAGGTGAATCTAATATGAGTAATTTTGTTTTTGGTTTGGGCCTGGTGGGCTGTAACTAGGGATGGCAAAAAAGTCCGGCCCGTTTTTTTAGGGCTTAGGCCCGAATTTAAGGGCCCAAATTCGGGCTCGAGCTACACATATCAAGCTCGTTTAATTTCGGGCCGGGCTCGAGCTGCTATAAAGCAGCCTGAGCCTGCCCGAGCCCGACCTTACTTAAAAAATATATATACACTAACACATTACACACGCTGACATCAGCATCATCTGACGACCACACCCACACCCACACGGCACGCAGCACACACTCGAACTCATCAAGTCTCTAGAGCCACAAAGCACACACAAAAACCCTAAGACAATCTGCTGCGATCCAAAGCATTCCAACTCTGCTGCTGCTGCTGCCGACCTCCAACCCTCCACGATCCACAGCAGCTGCCGCCGACCTCCATCCCTCCACGATCCACGATCCACAAGCCAAACGACTCTCGAGACAACTCCACCAATCGCTGCCGCCACGATCCAGTATTGCTGCTGCCGCCACGATCCACTGCTGCGCCGACCTCCGACCCTCCACGATCCACAAGCTGCTGCTGCCACCTCCATCCGTCCACGATCCACGATCCACAAGCCAAACAACTCTCGAGACAACTCCACCGATCGGCTGCGCCACGATCCAGTGCTGCTGCTCGCCACGATCCACTGCTGCGCCGACCTCCGACCCTCCACGACACCACCAGTCACGCCACCTCCGACCCTCCACGACACCACCGATTGCTTGCCAGCCTCCCGATCATACTGCTGCCGACCTCCCGATCATACTGCAAGCCTAATATTCCAAGCCTCCACCACTCGCCACCACCTTACCGCTAATCTGCCGGGCTCCACAACACTGCCGCAAGCCTCCACCGGACTCCACAATATCGCTTCGACCATCGCCCGCATCACGCCACTCCGCCAGCCAAACACCCACCCATCACTTTGGTAACTTATTTATTTTAATTATTTTGTGGCTTAGTTTTGTGATGATTAATATAAATTCAATTTAACTTAGTTTTGTAGCTTATTTATTTTAATTAATGTAAATTCAATTAAATCATGTTTTAAGTTTACAAATTATTTATTAAATTCAATTCAATTAAATCATGTTTTAAGTTTACAAATTATTTATTAATTAAATTCAATTAAATCATGTTTTAACTTTTAAGTTTACAAGTTATTTATTAAATTAAATTCAATAAAATCATGCTTTAAGTTTGCAAATTATTTATTAATTAAATTCAATTAAATTCAATTATTATTGTTAAACTAATGAACTTCTTGTTTAGATATAATTTTATGTTTATGTTATTTTAAAGAGGTTTTAAAGTTTTAAAATATTAATATATTATAGAATTTTAAATTAAAATTATTTAAATATAAAAAAATTGGTCGGGCCTGAAAAAAGCCCTAGCCCGGCCCTAATTTTAAACATTAGGGCTTTTACAGGGCTCGGGCTTATGTCTGTATTATCGGGCTCGGGCTCGGGCTTGGTCAAGCCCTGTCTAGGCCCGGCCCATTGCCATCCCTAGCTGTAACCAGATCAACCGAATTAGCGATATTTTCCCTCTTGGTTAAGAACAGTTCGAGAATTGAACGTTCTCATCCTAAAATCTAATAAATTACATGGCATGATAAGAGAACCTAAAAATGATTGTGGGTTTCCTAAACTCCGCATTATTGACCTCTCTAACAGCTAGATTCTATCGGAAGCTTCGACCAAGTATTTCTTGTGTTGGAATGCTATGAAACTTGTCAATGCAAGTGAAATAACATGTATGCAAGATATGTTATACAATATATGCAAGATATGGTTATTCATTGACAGTAAGCAATAAAGGCCGAATGCTGTCATATGGCAAGATCCCGAATATCCTTATTTTGAGTCCCAAATAATTTTTTTCAGTAACTTGTTCGATCTTTGGTGTTAAAATTGTAAAAGAAAAGGCTGCGTTATGAAATCAAGCTAATGCAATCCCACAATCATTCACTTGCATTTCCCAAATAGATGTTGTCGGTTAGTTCAGTTCAGTTTTGAAAGCAAAACAAGAAATTAAAAAAAAAAAACAACGTTGTAACAGAGGAGCGGCTTGTTACGGGCCGCGTGATTCCAGCCCAAAAATGGCCCAAGGACATGAGCCAAGATGTGCTAGCTTGGCCCGATTCCGGAAACTTTCGTAAAATTCTAGCAACTAGCACACTTGTACATAAGACTAGATTTCTCTAAGATATTGCACATGCACATAGAATTCTCTAGGTTAGAATTCTCTAGAGCTAGTCAAGCTTCCCTATAAATATGGGTGAGCACTAGGCATTTGAGCATCAACCAAAATCAACTCATCCAAGCAAAGCATCAAGCATCAAAGCACTCTTGTAAGCTTTCTTTCGAGTAATACAATTTCCGCATTTAGCTACATTGCTCGCTAGCTCTCTCTTTTCTTTAGCATTTCGGGAAGCCTATTGGCTTAGCTATTGAGAAGCTCAAAGACTTACTTAGCAGCATCCCAACATAGGTTGTCTAAATGCCTGCACTGATTCATCACAAGAAACACTCATCTCGTGATAGGCTACTGTTTTATTTCATTATCCTCTGTTTTTGAAATACTTTTAGTTTTCTAAAAACAATATTCCTTGATATAAATTTTATGATTTTTTGTCACTGTTTTATAGCTAGGAACAAAATGAGATACTAAAAAATTTTCATGAATTCAAGTGGTAAAAACAAGTTTTTGAGTGAGGATGAAAGTTTCATTCTTTATCAAAAGACACCTCAATCACCCCGGTTGACAAAGAAATTACCACCCCTGTGTATGACTATGCGTGACAAAGGCTCATGGTCACGGCAGACATTGACTCGAGACTGGTGAGAAGTCTGCTTTTAATAAGTAATTAAGTATCAGACTCTCGGGACAACCATAATTTATAAGTCAAAGTCAAATACGTCTTCATCTCTCCCTATTGGAAAGTAATTTTAGCATTTAAGACTAAGGGGAAAAAATCGTCAACCCAAAAAAAAATCATAAATAATAAATAAAAATGCAGGAATGGCGTGAATGTAAAAGTAATGGGTCAATAAATTTGTTTGCTTCTTTTTATCCTTTCCCCACTTGAATTTCCTGCAAGGCGAGTTGAATACTCGAGGGTGTGCCTTTGTCTTGATGACTTTCAAACTACAACTTTAAAATTTTTCTCCATGGCATGTTGAATATTCTGTGCTGACTTAGGGCATTCATCATTGATGTTCATATATTACTGTCTAGCGAGGGGGAGTCTTAAAATAATCAAATTTTAATTAAAAGTTGTTCCGCCAATAATTAAACATCTCTTTCGAGGAAATGTCAAAGTTACGTTTAGCTTACAACTTCAAGTGAAAAATATCATATAATATCCTTAAAAAATTAAATAATTATAAAAATAACGTTAATAAAGTTAAAAAAAATATTATTAATCCTAAAAGAGGAAATAAAAGAATTAAAACAATAAATAAAAAAATTAAAAATAGAAATAACACTTATGTAAGTAAGTAAGAAAAAGAATAAAAAATTAGAAAAATATACTTGTGAATTTAGTAAATACTATTATGCCAAATATTATAGTAATAAAGACCAAGATATATACCTTAATTTATATTATTCGAAATTACCACCTCCTTGGAATACATATTTTGTAAATGAATTTGATAGATATAAAGCAATAAATCCTATGTTTGAAACTTTAGGATCAAGAATTAGATTTTTAAATCAGAGATTACGTGAAATATGTATGCAAAGAAATATAATTAAAGAAGTAGGACAATTGGAGACATATGTTGTCATAAAACAAAAATACATACACAATGGGGATGTCAAACCCTTATAAAAGTCATAAAAAGCATCCTAAGCTAAGAGGAAAGAAATTTAAAAAATATAGACATTTTAAGAAAAAATATATCAAGACACATAGAAAATTCTACAAAAGAAAATATAAAAAACAAAAGAAACAATTTGATAAGAATAAATGTAAATGTTGGAATTGTGGAGAAATAGGACATCTAAGTACGGAATGTACAAAGAAAAAGGTTCGAATATTAGAAAAAGAATTTAATAATATAAAAGATGAATTAGATTCAATAAGTGACTTATCTGAATATGAAGGAAGAGAAGTATATATGGCAGAAGAAACTACAACTAATGAATCAGATGGATCAGAATAAAGAAATAGAGATTAATCCCACTGTAGAAGAAAATAAAGAAATCTGTGAAATAGAAAAAGAGGAAAATATTAATGGGTATAGTTTAGTGGCAACATTTGATAAAAATAAATATAATAAACTCTTAAAAGCCAAATTAGAAAAACCAGATTATGGGATCTTATATAAACTCGTAGATATATTTAAAAGAAAGAAAATAATATTACATGAATACTATGAACAAGAAAAAGCTATAACAATAAATCAAGCTGAAGGAAATATAAGACTAAGTTTAATAAATAAAAGAACAATTGATTTGGCACTTAGAAAAAAAAAAAAAAAGAATCAGTTAGGGAGAAAATACAATATGTATACTTAGCAGAAATCCAGATATTAGTAAAATCTTTGTTTAAGGAAGAAATAGATAGCCCAATTGTATTATCATTACACTATCAACGATTTAATGATCCAATGGTAGGACATTTAGGAACCATATAAGGAAATTTATGTTATACCAAATTATTATTTACATGTCATACAAAGTATTGTGTACAAAGATAAAAATATAGATGAAACATTAAGCTTTCATTTTAAATTATTAAAAAATAACTTAATGAAAGAAGGAAATAGGTTAATGACATTTCATTATTCAGCTTTGTATAATTTTTGTAATTCCAATTACGGAGAAATATATAGTAATAAACCACTAATAGAAATTAATAAGGAATGTGAAGAAATAGCCACTTTAATTGACCCAATGGTACAAGATATTAAAATACCTATGAATTATAGATTAAGTATTGATGATAACAAAGAAATAATAAATACAGAAAGTAAAGAATCATCTATAATTCCTATAAGTTTTAAAGAAAAAATATTATTACGAGGAAATTCTTTAAATCAAACTTATACAGCAGGTAACATTTAATTAATACTCCGGTAATAGGAATAATGAAAATATCAGGACAATATTTTGATGGATTAAACTATATCAAAGGACCATATATAATAATAGATACAGGAGCTAGTCATAACCATATGAATCATAGTAAAAATAATGGACTAATAGAAAAAGAAATAAATGAACCTTATAAATATATAGACTTCAATGGAATTAAACATATATGTAAAAAGCAAGTAAAAGTACCAATAATAATTGAACGAATAAGAATCATAGTAACTTGTTTTATAGATTCAGATATATATAATGAAAACCATATATTATTGGGAAATAGCTTTTTAGCAGACTTAGAATACTATAAAATTGAAAAACATGGAATAAACTTATCCTTAGAAGGACATGAAATCTTCTGTAAAAGATGGTAAATAAAGCATACTTTAAATATCCTATGTCCGTATATATACAAGTTCATACCATTGAAAAAAATATCCATACATGTGCACTGATAGATACAGGCAGTGAAATGACTATCATGAAAACCTTTCTTTCTAATCAATGGCGACCTAACGGTCAAATTAAAATAACTGGTATCACTGGTGATAAGCAACAAGTCAGTCACACTGTCCAAAAATATGAAATAATTTTAGGTAGTAAAAATATCCCTATTCCTCAAGTGTATCAATATAACCAAATGGATTGTGATATACTCTTAGGTAATGACTTCCTTCAACACTTTCAATATTATCAACAAACTTTATTTTTAATCACATTAAAAACCCCTTGTAACCATATTCTTCGCATTACTCGAGAATTTCGTCTTTACAGAGTTTAGCCAGTCCAGCGTAGTGATACATATAAAAATATTATTTAATACAAAAGGACGAGATATACAATATAAACTTAGAAACCATTAAACAATAACTAAAATAAGTTTACAATGAAAACCTTTTACCATTATGGAAACCTAGTCATCCTCGAGCAACAATAGAGTTGACTGAAAATAAAATAATTTGAGTAAAACCTATGATGTATACGTTAGAAGACAAGGAAGAATTTAAAACTCAAATAAATAAATTATTAAAACTAAATTTAATACAACATAGTAATAGTCCTCATAGTAGCTCTGCATTTATGGTAATGAAAAGAGCAGAACAAACTAGAGGAAAAGCTAGAATGGTAATAAAATATAAAGAATTAAATAAATACACTAAATTTGATGGATACTTTCTACCAAACAAAGAAGTATTAGTAAATTTAGTAAAAGGAAAAAATTATTATTCTAAATTTGATTGTAAATCAAGATTTTGGCAGATAAAAATGGAAAAAGAAAGTATAGGATATACAACTTTTAGTACACCACAAGGACATTATGAATGGT
>CM046812.1:6252890-6489511 GCA_025617385.1 Murraya koenigii
ATATAAACATGTCATAAATAAATTTTTATGTAATAAAAATTAACCGATAGTACATAAACATAAATTAATATTTCTTTATCAAATATTGACTTGTCTATTTTGTATATTGCTGTATTTTTTAACTGATGCTGACCATACTGATAGGTTCCCATCAAGTTTTTTATTTATTGTCTTCCAGTGTTTTGAATTTTCACATATAATGTTATCTGTATTAAATATACTAAAATCTTCGTATATTTCTATTAAATCTTTTATTCCTTTTTCTACGTAAGTTTGTATTATCATACTCTTAAAATTTTCCCATTCTATATGTTGTATTATTTTTCTTTTTAATTCTTTGGGTATATTTATACTACATACAGCCTCCAATTCAGTTTTTGGTATGAAATCTTTTATTTTGAACAGCATACTATGATATTGATATGTTTTACACTTAAATCCTATCATTAATTGTTGGTCATTATATATAATTTTTGTTTCATTATTTAACCATTTCTTTTTTATCATACCCATTTGTGTACATAATTTTTTATGATATCTCTCCATATTTTATTTGGTTAGTCAACTCTAGAGATATAAATATTAAATTCTATAACTTATTTTATCTGATTTAAGATTCGTTTTTCCATTATTAACTGTACCTGATTTATAAACCTTTGATCCATATTGACTGGATTTAAATTCCAGCTTATATTTTGTATTTTATTTTCTAATTCATTTTGCTATTTGTTCTAATTGAACTACGTTTTCAAAATTTATGTTTTCAATAGAACTTATTATTTGGTGAGCTTTTTCCATTTAAAATAATTCTCCTCCTCAGTAAAACATTGATCAACAAGAATCTCCACCAACAGATATAGGTTCAGAATTATCACCTTTATACCTTCAAATCTTCTGGAACTTTTTAATCCTGTTGACTGGTCACCTTTCCCCTACTGCTATGCTTTGACTGCCGTAACGCCTACCTCGGCTACACCGGCACAACGAGCTCAGCAAACAGGATCACTATGTGTCTATAGGACCTTTAAACTCCAGTAGATTTTTGGGTTTAGGTTTCTTTCCCTATTCTAGAAGTGTTGATGCTTTTGATTTCTGTTTTACGATTTGGAGAGAGAGTTTTTTATTTTTTTTTTTCATTTGGAAAATACTTGAGATGAGTAAAAATTGGCTTCTATGATTCTCTGCCAAAGATCTGATGCCCTTCTATTATTTATAGAATTTTACATGATAAGGTTTACAACTGTTATCACTTTTCTAAAGTGATATGATACATGATCTTAAGTGATAAGATTTTGTAATGATATCTTATCACTTATCTTATCTGACCCGACATTGGGCCCTTTCCTTTTGGAAAATTTACATCATGACATTTGACAGGTGGCCTATATTTATTGAAAAATACAAATGACTTTATTTTATCATGACCGACATATGGCCTACTTCTTTTGACAAAATAAACAGTTTATATGACTTTAAGACATACACGCCAAATGCTCCATCTTTTCGCATGCGATACGTCTTGTACTGGGCCTACATGGAATATGATGGCTGTCGATATCAGAAATGAAGCTGGCTAGCACTCCAGATTTACCGACACCTGTACCTCGTGTACAGACGATAAAATTGTCCTGTTGTATGAGAACTTTGTATCCCCTTTCATACAGGTTTGATGCAAGTGACTTTATAACAGTTATACCAACTGCTCTTCTATACCCAGCCCATTCTCTGCTGAAGACGGGTTCTTTGCTTCTATTTTGACCAACTTCTAAATTGAAACTGTTGGTTACAATATTAAGACTGATCAGATGGATGGCTTCATATTCTTCTTCATCGTCATACTCCGGACTTATAGTGTAGAACTTTAAGCATACATTTTTCTTCTGAGCATACTGGCTTATTTTGCTTACAAGTGTTGGATCAAAGCAAAATAATTCACTTAGATTTACATCAGGATATATTAGATCAAGGTATCCAAAATCTGCTAATTTTTTAACAAATTCCGGATCTGATCCTTTTATACATACAACTCTTGGGTATATGGATTTACCATTACTTCTGAAGCTACTTTCTGAATATTTTATTTTACTGTAGATATATTCAGAAAAAATCATATATTCTTTTTCTTTTGGTAAGAGGTTTACCTGTTCAACTCCTCCCAAATTTACTCTTTTTACAGCTGCAATGGTTTGTCCTTTTACTGGAGGTTTACTGGGATTTACTGATGTCACTTTTTTACCTGATGGGATTTGTACATAATCCTCATCACAGGTAGCCTTTCCATGTGGGTGTGGTCCACCACTGCTTCCACTTGGAGAGTTTACATCAAGGTGTACTGAGTGCCCACTTAAGGGATTTACTTTTTTACTTTCCTCAAACTCTTCTTTTAAATTTTTTATAGAGAGTTTGAGATTATTTACAAAATTGCCAAGGATGCTGACAACCTCTTCAAGATCTACAAGATCTGTTTCCAAATCTGCTATCCTTTTCTCCATGCTTTACTAGGAGAATTCTACGTTTCTACTGAGAAAATCTGCCAGAAAATTATTAGCACCTTTCATATGTATGATTTTGAAATTGTAATAAGATAGATACGCTTGCCATCTATGTAATCTCCTATATTGAGGTTCATTTGATAAATTTTTATATATTAAAGAACTTACCTGAGTATTATCAGTTTCCACAATGAATCTCTTTTGTAATAAGAATAATGAAAATTTCTTTATTCCTTTATAAATTGCTAATAGTTCTTTTTCATGAACTGGATAATTTATTTGTGCTTTATTGAAAGTTCCACTAGTATATCTACAAATTTCATTTAAATCTGTTTTAAGTATTGCTCCCCAGTATGAGTCAGAAGCATCAGTTTGTAAAATTAAATTATCATTTTCTTCTGGCAATCTTAATTCTGGTAAATTTTTACATTGTTCTTTTAGTTCTTTTACTGCTTGTGTATGTTCTGTACTCCATCCTCGTGTATTATTTTTCTTAATAATTTTTGAATGATATTTCTTTTTCTTGATAAATTTTCTATAAATCATTCTGCATAATTTAAACATCCTAAAAATTTCCGTATTTGTTGTTTATTTTCTAATTTATCAGGAAAATCTCTTATTTTTCGATGCGATATGATTTTGTAATTTTATTCCATTTTTATTTAATATCATTCCCAAAAATTCTATTCTTTTATGCTCAATTGAAGCTTTCTTTTCTGATAATACTATTCCTTCTTTGATACATTTTTGTACAAAATCTTTTAAATATATTCTATGTTCTTCTAATGTGTTTGATGCTATTAAAATATCATCTACATAAACTACAATATTATTGTCTGTTTTAAATATTTTATCCATCCTTTTTTGAAATATTTGTGGGGCATTTTTTAACCCAAAGGGTATTACTTACCATTCATAATGTCCTTGTGGTGTACTAAAAGTTGTATATCCTATACTTTCCTTTTCCATTTTTATCTGCCAAAATCTTGATTTACAATCAAATTTAGAATAATAATTTTTTCCTTTTACTAAATTTACTAATACTTCTTTGTTTGGTAGAAAGTATCCATCAAATTTAGTGTATTTATTTAATTCTTTATATTTTATTACCATTCTAGCTTTTCCTCTAATTTGTTCTGCTCTTTTCATTACCATAAATGCAGAGCTACTATGAGGACTATTACTATGTTGTATTAAATTTAGTTTTAATAATTCATTTATTTGAGTTTTAAATTCTTCCTTGTCTTCTAACGTATACATCATAGGTTTTACTCAAATTATTTTATTTTCAGTCAACTCTATTGTTGCTCGAGGATGACTAGGTTTCCATAATGGTAAAAGGTTTTCATTGTAAACTTATTTTAGTTATTGTTTAATGGTTTCTAAGTTTATATTGTATATCTATCCTTTTTGTATTAAATAATATTTTTCATATGTATCACCACGCGGACCTGGCTAAACTCTGTAAAGACGAAATTCTCGAGTAATGCGAAGAATATGGTTACAAGGGGTTTTTAATGTGATTAAAAATAAAGTTTGTTGATAATATTGAAATTTTTGAAGGAAGTCATTACCTAAGAGTATATCACAATCCATTTGGTTATATTGATACACTTGAGGAATAGGGATATTTTTACTACCTAAAATTATTTCATATTTTTGGACAGTGTGACTGACTTGTTGCTTATCACCAGTGATACCAGTTATTTTAATTTGACCGTCAGGTCGCCATTGATTAGAAAGAAAGGTTTTCATGATAGTCATTTCACTGCCTGTATCTATCAGTGCACATGTATGGATATCTTTTTCAATGGTATGAACTTGTATATATACGGACATAGGATATTTAAAGTATGCTTTATTTACCATCTTTTACAGAAGATTTCATGTCCTTCTAAGGATTAGTTTATTCCATGTTTTTCAATTTTATAGTATTCTAAGTCTGCTAAAAAGCTATTTCCCAATAATATATGGTTTTCATTATATATATCTGAATCTATAAAACAAGTTACTATGATTCTTATTCGTTCAATTATTATTGGTACTTTTACTTGCTTTTTACATATATGTTTAATTCCATTGAAGTCTATATATTTATAAGGTTCATTTATTTCTTTTTCTATTAGTCCATTATTTTTACTATGATTCATATGGTTATGACTAGCTCCTCGTATCTATTATTATATATGGTCCTTTGATATAGTTTAATCCATCAAAATATTGTCCCGATATTTTCATTACTCCTATTACTGGAGTATTAATTAAATGTTACTCATTGTATAAGTTTGATTTAAAGAATTTCCTCGTAATAATGTTTTTCTTTAAAACTTATAGGAATTATAGATGATTCTTTACTTTACGTATTTATTATTTCTTTGTTATCATCAATACTTAATCTATAATTCATAGGTATTTTAATATCTTGTACCATTGGGTCAATTAAAGTGGCTATTTCTTCACATTCCTTATTAATTTCTATTAGTGGTTTATTACTATATATTTCTCCGTAATTGGAATTACAAAAACTATACAAAGCTGAATAATGAAATGTCATTAACCTATTTCCTTCTTTCATTAAGTTATTTTTTAATAATTTAAAATGAAAGCTTAATGTTTCATCTATATTTTTATCTTTTATGTGTACACAATACTTTGTATGACATGTAAATAATAATTTGGTATAACATAAATTTCTTTATATGGTTCCTAAATGTCCTACCATTGGATCATTAAATCGTTGATAGTGTAATGATAATACAATTGGGCTATCTATTTCTTCCTTAAACAAAGATTTTACTAATATCTGGATTTCTGCTAAGTATACATATTGTATTTTCTCCCTAATTGATTCTTTTTTTTTTCTAAGTGCCAAATCAATTGTTCTTTTATTTATTAAACTTAGTCTTATATTTCCTTCAGCTTGATTTATTGTTATAGCTTTTTCTTGTTCATAGTATTCATGTAATATTATTTTCTTTCTTTTAAATATATCTCTGAGTTTATATAAGATCCCATAATCTGGTTTTTCTAATTTGGCTTTTAAGAGTTTATTATATTTATTTTTATCAAATGTTGCCACTAAACTATACCCATTAATATTTTCCTCTTTTTCTATTTCATAGATTTCTTTATTTTCTTCTACAGTGGGATTAATCTCTATTTCTTTATTCTGATCCATCTGATTCATTAGTTGTAGTTTCTTCTGCCATATATACTTCTCTTCCTTCATATTCAGTTAAGTCACTTATTGAATCTAATTCATCTTTTATATTATTAAATTCTTTTTCTAATATTCGAACCTTTTTCTTTGTACATTCCGTACTTAGATGTCCTATTTCTCCACAATTCCAACATTTACATTTATTCTTATCAAATTGTTTCTTTTGTTTTTTATATTTTCTTTTGTAGAATTTTCTATGTGGCTTAATATATTTTTTCTTAAAATGTCTATATTTTTTAAATTTCTTTCCTCTTAGCTTAGGATGTTTTTTATGACTTTTATAAGGGGTTTGACATCCCCATTGTGTATGTATTTTTGTTTTATGACAACATATGTCTCCAATTGTCCTACTTCTTTTAATTATATTTCTTTGCATACATATTTCACGTAATCTCTGATTTAAAAATCTAATTCTTGATCCTAAAGTTTCAAACATAGGATTTATTGCTTTATATCTATCAAATTCATTTACAAAATATATATTCCAAGGAGGTGGTAATTTCGAATAATATAAATTAAGGTATATATTTTGGTCTTTATTACTATAATATTTGGCATAATAGTATTTACTAAATTCACAAGTATATTTTTCTAATTTTTTATTCTTTTTCTTACTTACTTGCATAAGTGTTATTTTTATTTTTAATTTTTTTATTTCTTGTTTTAATTCTTTTATTTTCTCTTTTAGGATTAATAATATTTTTTTTAATTTTATTAACGTTATTTTTATAATTTTTTAATTTTTTAAGGATATTATATGATATTTTTCACTTGAAGTTGTAAGTTACGCTAAACGTAACTTTTGACATTTCCTCGAAAGAGATGTTTAATTATTGGCGGAACAACTTTTAATTAAAATTTGATTATTTTAAGACTCCCCCTCGCTAGACAGTAATATATCAACATCAATGATGAATGCCCTAAGTCAGCACAGAATATTCAACATGCCATGGAGAAAAATTTTAAAGTTGTAGTTTGAAAGTCATCAAGACAAAGGCACACCCTCGAGTATTCAACTCGCCTTGCAGGAAATTCAAGTGGGGAAAGGAGAAAAAAGAAGCAAATTTAATTGACCCATTACTTTTACATTCACGCCATTCCTGCATTTTTTATTTATTATTTATGATTTTTTTTTTGGGTTGACGATTTTTTCCCTTAGTCTTAAATGCTAAAATTACTTCCCAATAGGGAGAGATGAAGACGTATTTGACTTTGACTTATAAATTATGGTTGTCCCGAGAGTCTGATACTTAATTACTTATTAAAAGCAGACTTCTCACCAGTCTCGAGTCAATGTCTGCCGTGACCATGAGCCTTTGTCACGCATAGTCATACACAGGGGTGGTAATTTCTTTGTCAACCGGGGTGATTGAGGTGTCTTTTGATAAAGAATGAAACTTTCATCCTCACTCAAAAACTTGTTTTTACCACTTGAATTCATGAAAATTTTTTAGTATCTCATTTTGTTCCTAGCTATAAAACAGTGACAAAAAATCATAAAATTTATATCAAGGAATATTGTTTTTAGAAAACTAAAAGTATTTCAAAAACAGAGGATAATGAAATAAAACAGTAGCCTGTCACGGGATGAGTGTTTTGCGCAGTAAATCCGTGCGGCATTTAGACAACCTTTGTTGGGATACTGCTAAGTAAGTCTTTGAGCTTCTCAATAGCTAAGCCAATAGACTTTCCGAAATGCTAAAGAAAAGAGAGAGCTAGCGAGCAATGTAGCTAAATGCGGAAATTGTATTACTCAAAAGAAAGCTTACAAGAGTGCTTTGATGCTTGATGCTTTGCTTGGATGAGTTGATTTTGGTTGATGCTCAAATGCCTAGTGCTCACCCATATTTATAGGGAAGCTTAACTAGTTATAGAGAATTCTAACCTAGAGAATTCTATGTGCATGTGCAATATCTTAGAGAAATCTAGTCTTATGTACAAGTGTGCTAGTTGCTAGAATTTTACTGAAAGTTTTCGAATCGAGTCGTTTAGCACATCTTGGCTCATGTCCTTGGGCCATTTTTGATCTGGAATCATGCTGCCGTAATAAGTCAGCTCCTCTGTTACAATGTTGTTTTTTTTTTTTTAATTTCTTGTTTTGCTTTCAAAGCCGAATCGAACTCGACCGACAACATCTATTTGGGAAATGCAAGTGAATGATTGTGGGATTGCATTAGCTTGATTTCATAACGTGGCCTTTTCTTTTACAATTTTAACACCAAAGATCGAACAAGTTACTGAAAAAAATTATTTGGGACTCAAAATGAGGATATTCGGGATCTTGCCATATGACAGCATTCGGCCTTTATTGCTTACTGTCAATGAATAACCATATCTTGCATACATGTTATTTCACTTGCATTGACAAGTTTCATAGCATTCCAACACAAGAAATACTTGGTCGGAAGCTTCCCAGTAAATCTGCTGTTAGAGAGGTCAATAATGCGGAGTTTAGGAAACCCACAATCATTTTTAGGTTCTCTTATCATGCCATGTAATTTATTAGATTTTAGGATGAGAACGTTCAATTCTCGAACTGTTCTTAACCAAGAGGGGAAAATATCGCTAATTCGGTTGATCTGGTTACAGCCCCACCAGGCCCAAACCAAAAACAAAATTACTCATATTAGATTCACCTCTCTTTATTTGACAACTGTCTCTGCCGATTATGTTTAGAAAAAAAATGCATCCAATTTCTTATGGGCTTTCTTTCTTTATATCAACTCTTCAATCTCTTTCTTTAGGATTTTTTTTTTTTTTTCATTTCTTTCTTCACCAACACATACAGAATTTAATGTGATTTTTTGTCCTTATACCGACAGCAATAATGAATTATTTGATTTTTTTCTCCCCTTCTGAAGTATGCTTTTTCTCACTTAATAATCATCACAATCATGATAATAGTAATAACAAAGATAATGATAATAACAATTAATAAACGCTTGAGATCAGCAGAACATTTAAGAATTTTGAATTTGATTCAAAATTTAATGGTATGAAATGGCCAATTGTCAAACATTACTTATTAATTAAGTTTTAAAAAATACTTTTGTCGACATGTTGTCATCTTGGAGTATTATTGTCTAAAGTACTCTTTTTTAAACATAAAAAACAACTTTAAGTTATGATTACAGTATTTTATAAATTAACTAAAACTTATGGACAATTCTATAAACTTTCTTTTCCTTTTAAACCAATACCATTTAACCCTTTTAATTCGAATACTTTCACACAAAATCATTGTCCATCGACCACATGTACACAGGGATTGGAAATAATAATAACAACTGTGGCAGCAACGACGACGTCGTTTAAGCTTTCGTGTGACGTGAGTGACAATATTGAATGATAAATTTTTTTCAAAAAATTACTTATTCGAATTATAACTATAATTGCTTCTTTTTCTTAATCTTACTACTGAGCAAGGCAAATTAAATTTTATATAAATTACGATGGAACAGAATCTGTAATAAGAGATGTGATTAGCACCGACATATGTGTTTTGGTTGAATGGTTTTCAAATTTTGTGAGTGACTCATGGAAGTTCCAAATTTCTGATCAAATGACTAATTTACATGTAATTAAATGACTAATTTTGTGCTTATGATTTACTGCCCCAACTTTATTCGACTAATCTTATTGCATTTGAAAGATGTATACATCCATATATGGATATCTAATGGATGTTTTGGAAGAATGGACGATTGGACGTGATTCTATTAGTTATAAATCCATGATGTATAAAGTATTACAATTTATTGGAAAATGCTGCAAATGTGAGCGAAACCAATCAATGTTCTTGGACATGATAATATGATATACTCTTTAATTTTTGTATGGTAGTTCTCGGCTGATGAGGAATTTCCAATCAGTTATGCAAAAAAATTTAGGAAAGCTTTTATCATTTAGCAGATATAAATTGTAACATTAGTTAAACCAACAACAAAAGATAGCTGGATTCATATGAAGGGAAACTTGTTAAAATACAACCTTTAATTAGATTTTGAGAATGAGATAGCCCTCTAAGCTTCTGTATCATTTATGTATCATAAGTTTATTTATTTTCTTGTTCGAGTTCAATTGATTTGGTTAAATGAATAATAATTAATAATTTTTTCCCGTTAAAAGATTGCTTTAACACACAACGAAACTATAATTTGTGAATCTTCTACATCCTCTCTGAGCACATCACCGTAACAGTATACTTTTGGTATTGTAAGTAAGCTCAAATATATTTTTTTTATAAGAGAAATTATATAACTCAAGATCAATAACCAGATGTGTTAATTTTGACAATGAGCATAATTTATAGGATTGTATTACTTATTACTTCAATCAAAATCATTTCAGTACAACAAAAAGGTAATTAACTCCACATGTTTCTGTGGATCACATTCAGTTCCTGCGTCTCCTCAATCTCCTCCTCCTCTTTGACTGCATTCCAAATTTCTCCAAAAACCATTCAAGGATTCTTGTGCTGAAGTTGAGCCCGAGAACCACTCCAACAATAAGTCCACCCGCATAGCCTATTAGAATGATTTTCCAATCAAATACACCTGACAACAGAGACTCCTCTGAGCCTTCAATGTGATCTTCATTTGTAGGAGCTTCGGAAATCTCACATTCATTAGACAAAGGCCTTCCACACAGTCCTGAGTTGCCATCAAAAGAAGTCTTATCAAATGTAGCAAATTGCTTTCCTTGTGGTATGGGTCCTGTAAGGTGGTTGCCTGAGACATTGAAGAACTCGAGAAATGTGAGTTCAACCAGCTGTTGAGGAATCTGCCCTGAAAACCTATTATTTGAGAGATCCAACGATTCCAAATCTGTCAGGTTGCCCAGGCAAGATGGAATATGACCATGGAGACTATTGTTGGCGAGGCTGAGAATTTGAAGCCCCTTTAAATTGGAAATAGATGTCGGAATCTCTCCAACAAATCTATTGCTTGAGAGTATAACGCCCGTGAGAATATTTGGGATCTTTTTATATGACATCATTTTACCTTTGTTGCTCACTGTCAATGAGTAATCATAAATGCCATTGCCGTCACTGTAAGGAATAACTTCTTGCATATATCTTAGCTCACTTGCATTGACAACGTTCATGGCATTCCAACATTAGAAATACTTTGACGGAAGCTTCCCAATAAATCTATTTTCAGAGATGTCAACAATGCGCAGTTTAGGAAACCCACAATCTCTTTTAGGATCCCTTATTTTGCCACGAAATTTGTTGGATTTCAGGATGAGAACATTCAAGTATGGAAGAGTTCCTAACCAGGAGGGGAAAGTTGTTGAAAACAATAAACTTGTTTACAAAATAATAAGGTGTTGAGTTGTACATGGCCCTCCATCATCATGCTCCATCATCATGCTTCATCATCATGGGTCTACAATATTGAGTGGAGGCTAGTTTTATACATTTGATGCCATTAAAGGATTCCTTTAGAGCGTGTTAGGTGAGTGGAATATGTTTGGTGTTATGATGAAAGGTTGGTGGAATGTGCTAAGTGATGTGTATTGTTATGATTATGTTTGTGTTTTATTCACTATAAATACCTATGCTATTGTGTTGTGAGATATAAGTCTAAGACTAAGAAAGCATAAGAAGTATAACAAAGCCCTTGAGAGTGATTTGTGAGAGTGTGTGAATTGTTCTTGTAATGTTCTTGAACTTTTCTTAATAAACTTTGTGTTTAATCCTTCAAATTCTCCAACAAAGTGGTATCAGAGCTAGGTTTGGAGGATAAAATAGTCGGGTGGCATATCAAATCGAAGCTCTCGACGAGAGGAACGTAACACCGCAAGAATCATCCTGATCGGAGTTCGGATGAGCCCGGAATCGTCGTCGGAAGTTTGCTGTCCAGAAATTGAGTTGACTCACCGAGTTGAAACGTGTTGAGGCGTTGACCGTTGACCAAAGTTGACCCGAGACCTCCCAAAGATTTTTCGGCGTTCTTGATTCATTCGTGCATTCAGAATCTCCAAATTCTCACTCGATTTGTGAGATATGGAAAATGGTGGTATGATGTCATTTCAAGTTCCACAATTGAAAGGGAGCAAATTTGACAATTGGAGCTTCAAAATGAAGGCTCTATTGGGTGCACACGATGTGTGGGAAGTTGTGGAAACGGGCTTTATAGTACCAGAAAATGAAGGTACTTTAACTGCGGCACAAAAGGAGAATTTGAAAGACTTAAAGAAGAAAGAGAACAAAGCAAAGTATCTCATCTTTCAATCATTAGATGAAGGTGCTTTTGAAAAGATCGCTGGCGCAACATCCTCAAAGGAAGCGTGGGAGAAGTTAGAAACCTCTTACAAAGGAGCGGAACAAGTTAAGAAAGTGCGTCTTCAAACACTAAGATGTGAATTTGAGTCATTACACATGAAAGTATCAGAATCAATTTTTGATTACTTTACTAGAGTTGTGACTGTTGCTAACGAGTTAAAAAGAAATGGTGAAGAGTTGAGATAACTAAGGATTATTGAGAAAATACTTCGATTAGTAAATTCCAAGTTTGACCACATGGTAGTAAAAATAGAGGAGACTAAAGATTTGGAGGCTATGACGATCGAGCAACTTCAAGGAAGGTTGCAAGCTTATGAAGAAAAACTGAAAAAGAAGCAAGGGATCCAAGAACAACTCTTCAAGATGGAAATATTCAAAGAAAAGAGAAGAAAGCTTCAGCAACGAGAGAAGGCACTATGTCTGAGGAAGAGGCCGAGGACGAGGTAGAGGTCGTGGTTATGGACGAGGCTGGAATCTCAACAACAAAAACTCCTTCAATAATGAAAGAGGAGAAAGCTCAAACAGAGGGCGAGGAAGAAACAATCTAAGATCGAGGTATGAAAAATCTCAAGTGCAGTGCTATAATTGTCAAAAGTTTGGGCATTATGCCTCAGAGTGCAGAATTCCAAGCAACATAGTAGATGAAAAAGTGAATTATGTTGAAGAGAAGAATGATGGAGATGGCACACTTTTACTAGCACGTAATGACAACAATGGAGGTCAAGAAAATACTTGGTATCTTGACACAAGTGCTAGCAATCACATGAGCGGAAACAGAAGCATGTTTGTGGAGATGAATGAATCAGTGAATGGTAGCGCCGCTTTTGGAGATGATTCAAAAGTACCAGTGAAGGGAAAATGTAACATCCTTTTTCGCATAAAAGATGGTAGCCACCAACTAATTTCAAATATTTACTATGTGCCTAATATGAAAAGCAACATTTTAAGTTTAGGTCAATTTTTAGAAAAAGGCTATGATATTCATCTTAAAGATTATAGTCTTTTTTTAAGAGATGACAAAGGAAACCTAATTACAAAAGTGAGAATGTCAAAGAATAGAATGCTTCCTTTAAATATTCAAAATGATGTTGCAAAGTGTCTCAAGGCTTGTCATAAAGATCCAACCTGGATTTGGCATCTTCGATATGGACATCTCAACTTTGGTGGACTAGAGCTACTATCAAGAAAGAACATGGTGAAAGGTCTACCTTCAATCAATCATCCCAATCAAGTTTGTGAATGATGTTTACTTGGCAAGCAATTTAGAAAGAGTTTTTCAAAGGAGTCAAACTCAAGAGCTCGGAAGCCACTCGAGCTTATTCATACTGATGTGTGCGGTCCATTCAAGCCAACCTTTCTTGGTAAAAGTAACTACTTCATTCTTTCCATAGATGATTTTTCAAGAAAAACTTGGGTGTATTTTTTAAAGCAGAAATCAAAAGTTTTTGAAGTTTTCAACAAGTTCAAAGCTGCAGTGGAGAAAGAAAGTGGACATCAAATCAAGGCCATTAGATCTGATCGAGGTGGAGAATTCACTTCCAAAGAATTTGTGAAGCTTTGTGACGAAAATGGAATACGATGCCCTTTGACAGTTCCGAGATCCCCCCAACAAAATGGTGTTGCAGAAAGAAAGAACATAACTATCCTCTATATGGCGAGAAGTATGCTCAAGAGCAAAAGACTACCCAAAGAATTTTGGGCTGAAGCTGTTGCTTGTGTAATCTATTTATCCAATCGATCTCCAACAAAAAGTGTGTGGGGCAAGACACCGCAAGAAGCATAGAGTGGAAGAAAGCCTGGCATAACCCATCTGAGAGTTTTTGGAAGCATTGCCCATGTACATGTACCAGACGAGAGAAGAGTCAAGCTGGATGATAAAAGTGAGAAGTTCATTTTCATCGGCTATGACATTAATTCTAAAGGATATAAGTTGTACAATCCAGACAATGGAAAGATCATGATTAGCCGAGATGTAATCTTTGAGGAAGAAGGAGAATGAGATTTTGGCTCTCGTGTGGATGACTTCAATTTTTTTCCTTTTGAAGAAAATGAACAGACAATGAAGGAGCAAGTAGTAGAAGAACAACAAGAGCCGGTTAGTCCACCTATCTCACCAGCATTAACCATACATGGAGATTCACCACCATCTTTCTTAAATGAAAGAACTGAAGAACGCACGAGGAGTCTTCAATATCTTTATGAGGTAACTGAGAGACATGATAATCTCACTCTATTTTGCCTCTTTGCTGATTGTGAGCCGCTTTACTTCAAGAAGTCAGTACAAGATGAAAAATAGAGAATCGCAATGGATGAAGAAATCAAAGTCAGTAGTGAAGAATGACATTTGGGAACTTACTACACTTCCCAAAAGTCACAAAGCCATCGGTGTCAAATGGGTTTACAAGACGAAGAGAAATATCAAGGGTGAGATTGAAAGGCACAAGGCGAGGTTAGTTGCAAAAGGCTACGATCAAAAAGTCGGCATCGACTATGATGAGGTATTTGCTCCTCGTGAGTCTGAATGGAAACTATAAGACTAATCATTTCTTTAGTAGCCCAAAACAAGTGGAAGATTCATCAAATGGATGTAAAGTCCGCTTTCTTAAATGGATTTCTCAAAGAAGAAGTCTACATCAAACAACCATTGGGCTATGTGGTAGAAGGATATGAAGACAAAGTTCGAGATCGAAGAAGGCACTTTATGGGTCGAAGCAAGTACCGAGGGCATGGAATAGCAGTAATCGACAAATATTTCAAAGAGAATGGCTTCACCAAATGCCCACATGAACATGCTCTCTACGTCAATGTCAAAGATGGAGACATCTTGATTGTATGCCTGTACGTGGATGATCTCATTTTCACTGGAAGCAATCCAAACTTATTTGTAGAGTTTATGAAAGTGATGGTGAAAAAGTTTGAGATGACTGACATTGGACTAATGGCATACTACCTGGGCATTGAAGTCAAACAAAAGGAAGAAGGCATATTAATTTCTCAAGAATGCTATGCAAGGGAATACTCAAGAAGTTCAAGATGCATGATTGCAAGCCCGTAAGTACGCCAATGGAATACTGAGTCAAATTGTCTAAATATGACGAAGAAGAAAGAGTTGATCCAACTTTTTTCAAGAGCCTTGTTGGAAGTTTGCGTTACTTGACATATACGAGGCCAGACATTTTCTATGCCGTTGGGCTCGTTAGTCGCTATATGGAGAATCCAACAATCACCCATTTTAAAACTGCAAAAAGAATTATTCGCTATATAAAAGGTACAATTGATTTTGGCTTATTATACTCATTCTCTGATGGTTACAAGCTTGTTGGATATAGCGATAGCAATTGGAGTGGAGATTTAGATGATCGAAAGAGTACCTCTGGATTTGTATTCTTCATGGGAAACACTGCTTTCATGTGGATGTCAAAGAAGTAGCCAATTGTCACACTTTCCACCTGTGAAGCTGAGTATGTAGCTGCT
The DNA here is from genome assembly GCA_025617385.1 of Murraya koenigii. Taxonomy (NCBI): domain Eukaryota; kingdom Viridiplantae; phylum Streptophyta; class Magnoliopsida; order Sapindales; family Rutaceae; genus Murraya; species Murraya koenigii. The sequence goes on from CM046812.1 coordinate 6,268,366, forward strand.
ACTTCAGGTGTTTGCCATGCAATTTGGCTAAGAAATTTGTTGAAGGAGTTGGGTTTGTTCCAAATAGATCCAACTGAGATATTTGTCGACAACAAGTCTGCAATTACCCTATCAAAGAATCCAGTCTTCCATGATCGAAGTAAGCATATTGACACCTGCTACCATTTCATAAGGGAGTGTATTGAAAGAAATGATGTACAAATAAAGTATGTCAAATCTCAAGATCAAGCAGCAGATATATTTACTAAACCATTGAAACAAGAAGATTTTATCATATTGAGAAATTCATTGGGTGTTATGAAACAATTGGCTGTGGAAATCAAAGAAATTAACGGCAAAAGTGAAGGATAACAAGTACAAGTACGAAAAAGAAGATTAAATGCATATTCCTATAGGGCATTGTTCAATCAAAATAAGAAGAATAAAACCAAAGAACAAGTTGGTGATAATTTCACTAAACTCCTCGAGCAAGAAGACTTAGAGTCACATAAACAAGTTTAAAGAGGAGTGTTGAAAACAATAAACTTGTTTACAAAATAATAAGGTGTTGAGTTGTACATGGCCCTCCATTATCATGCTTCATCATCATGGGTCTATAATGTTGAGTGAAGGCTAGCTTTACACATTTGATGCCATTAAAGGATTCCTTTAGAGCATGTTAGGTGAGTGGAATATGTTTGGTGTTATGATAAAAGGTTGGTGGAATGTACTAGGTGATGTGTATTGTTATGATTATGTTTGTGTTTTATTCACTATAAATACCTATGCTATTGTGTTGTGAGATATAAGTCTAAGAGTAAGAAAGCATAAGAAGTATAACAAAGCCCTTGAGAGTGATTTGTGAGAGTGTGTGAATTGTTCTTGTAATGTTCTTGAACTTTTCTTTATAAACTTTGTGTTTCATCCTTCAAATTCTCCAACAAAAGTATCTCTAATTTGGTTATTCCCAAGATCAATAAATTCTAAACTTAAGCAATTGGCCAAAGACCTTGGAATTCTTCATTCTAATAGATTGTCGCTTAAATCAATCACCTTCGTGGATGTTCCCTTCAAAAAGTTTTGAGGAATGCTTCCAGAAAATTTATTGTGTTGTAAATCTAATATTGACAACCAATCACCGAAATTGCCTAAACACCGAGGAAGTAAGCCACTTAAGTTATTGTAAGACAAATCAAGGCTTTCAAGGTCGTTACTCAAATTGCATATCCACATTGGAATTTCCCGTTAGGCTATTATTTGAAACTAGATAGTTCACGTGATTCTGGGTGGAACCGGGAGTGGTCCTTGTAGACGATTAGAGCTAAGATCAATTGAAAAGCCATTATTACTCCATGGAAAAACAACGTGGTGTTGATCAAACCTCGTTAGAAAGTTATGGAAAGGTTCATGTAGTTGAAATTCGCATATTTGGGTCTAATAACCATTTATGTACTTTCCCATGTATTTTATTGGAGGAAAGGTCAAGTGACTCCAAATGATGTTAGTTTTTCAAGAAATTTGGAATTTGAGTAAGGTTGCATGAACCTAATGCTACTGCACCTAAATTTATGTGAAGTGGCATTAGATGTAACTTTGGTGAGCGACTGACAACTTGTTTGGTGATAGAAATAGATGATATAGGAGCTTGAGATTAACGAGAAATATATCGAGATCTATTTTGCCACTAAAATTATTCAAAGAAAAGTCGAGGAATCTGAGTTGGGTAAGATTATCGAGTGAAGATGGAATTTGACTTGAAAATTTGCATTCATAGACATCCAATCTTTTCAATGATCTACGATTGCCAAAAGAAGCGGTGTAATTCTCCGTAAAAATCATTTGATGCAAGAGACAACCAATATAGTTGGGTCAAATTACCCAATGAAGATAGAACTTTGCCCTAAAATCTATTTAATGAAACATCAAGTAGTTCTAAAGAAGCAAGCTTTCCAATGGAATTTGGCAAGTCACCTAATAAATTATTATGCAAAAGATCTAGTCCTTTCAATGAGCCAAGGATTCCAATGAATGATGGCAGCTCACCCGATAATTTATTAAATGATAGGTCCAAATGGATGAGTTTCGTGATGTTCTCTAATAAAGATGGAATTCTTCCTTGAGATTTTGAAAATTGAAACGAAAATAAAAATCAAACTTAGCTAAATACCGATGGTGTGATGACATATTAAAGAGAAAATTAAGCAAAATTAGAATTTAGATTTCTTGCAATGAAAGTAGGCAGCTCACTCGATAATTGATTAGATGAAAGGTCCAGATGGATAAGATTCGTTAGGTTACCGAATGAAGATGGAATTCTTCCTAAGATTTTGAAAGAGAAAAAAATTAGAATCGATGAAATACTCGATGGTGTAACACATTAAGTAAGAAATTAAGCAAATAAAAATTTAGTTACCTTGCAATTCACGACCAATGAGAGATAAAAAAGTCAAAGAAGATAGATATGCCAAGCTATGAGGTATTGGAGAAGAAATTGTCACATCACCAAGAGCAAGCTCTTTGAGGTTAGTTAACTTGTCAACTAGATTTTCAAGACTTGGCTTCTTGAGCTCAAGTGGATCATAATATGAATTGTGTGATAAATCAAGAAACATCAAGTTGGAAAGCTCTAGGATTTCGTATGGAACTTGGCCAGCAAATCCAGTAGAAGAGAGGTTTAGATAAGAGGTTTAGATAAGATAAACTCGAAAGGTTAATAATTTGTGGTGGGATTTCGTAACCATCAAAGTTGTTAAAAGCAAGATCAAGCCATTCAAGATGGGCAAGCTTGAAAAGGTCACTGCTAGAGTTGATAAAACCGTGGAGACAGTTTATTAGATAGGTCAATATTGATGATACGACCTATGTTTCATTACGACCGGACACCATCCCATGAGCAGCAATCATTATTATTTCCTTCACTGATTTCCATGATGCTACTTTAGGATGACAAAAAATCGGACCATATAAAGTATCAATCTCTTTACTCTTACTAATGATGAGGGTGAAGCCTTCTAGTGTTCGCCTTTTGAAGAGGAGAGATTTTAAGTAAATAGGTTATTATGATTCTAGCCTAGTTAAACACAATGGAAATGAAAAGAGCTCAACGAAAAGCAAAGATCTCTCGGCAAGTTTCAAGAACTCAAGGATTATTTGCTCGAGACCTCGCATTATTAATGCTGCAAGCGTGAGATATATTACACAAGTAAAGCTATGCTTGAAGTTGAAACCAGATGTCCATAAATAGAAAAGTAGTCACTTGCTCTAGTTATCGCGCTCGAAAATTAAAGCTCTATTTTCAAGCATATTCAATAATTGAGTTGATGGACCAACCACTTAGACAAGTCTTACACAAACCAGAAACCTCTGCTCGACTAGTAGAACTGAGTGAGTTTTCTATTACTTATCAACTTCGAACAGTAATCAAATTATAGGCTTTAGCAGATTTTGTTGCCGAGTGTGCACAAGTAGATAAAGATGTAGATATTAGGCAAATGATAGGAGAATAGGGTCCTGGAAGAGTTTGGACTATCACAGTGGATGGATTATGTAAAGAACAAAGAGTAGGAGTAGGGGTGATCTTATTTAGCCCCAAAAGTGTAAAGATTCCTTATATAGTTAAACTTGAGTTTAAACCAAAATGAGTATGAAGTCTTCGTTGCTGAGATGAGGCTTGCATTGACGTCGAAGGCAGAATAAGTGAAAGTCTGAAAAGTCTGAACAGATTATCTGCTAGTGGTAAACCACCTCAATAAAAGGTTCCAGCCGAGAAGAGAAAAGATGGAGGCTTATCTGGGTAAGGCTAAGAAGCTGATCGACCAATTTCGGGTTATAGAGATAGAGCAAATTTCTAGAACAGAAAATTTTTTAGCAAATATGTTAGCAAGAATGGCTGTATTGTCAAATTCTAAAATGCCTAAATCAATTCATGTAGAGATAAAACTAGCTTGAGTATTGAACAAGAAGTAGAAAAATTAGTGTAATCAGTAAGCGGGCACATGGATAAATCCATTTATCTCCTACATTAAAGAGGGGATAAATATTGCTTAGAAGAAATAATTAAGAAAATTAAAATACCAAACTACGCGATATACACTAATTAATGTATTGTTATATCGATAGGGGTATACTCTGCTACCATTACATTATTTGAGTGAAAAGGAAACTGACTATGTACTCAAGGAGATATATGAAGAGATTTGTGGAAACTATTCGTGTGTAAGGTCATTAGCTTTCAAAGTCTTTAGGTAGGGATATTTTTGGCCTAAAATGCACTAGGATGTACAAGAAAAAACCAAAAGTTGTAAGAGTTGTTAGAGCTTTGCTAACTTCCGAGCATAACCACCAGAAAATCTCATAGTGATAAATTCGCCATGACCATTTATCTATTAGAGAATTGATCTGATCGGACCTTTACCTAAAAGGCCGGCAGCGGTGACTCATGCTATGGTTGCGATTGATTATTTCACGATGTGGGTTGAAGTTAAGGCTTTGAGTAAGATTACAGAAAGCTAAATAACCGATTTCATTTGGAGAAATGTAGTATGCAAATAAAGAATTCCATATGCTCGGTAACTAATAATGGGAGGCAATTTGATAGGTAGAGTTAAAACATGGGCATGCTCAGTAAAACATAGGCATAGAGTTAAAGTTCTACTCTTGGCGATCTCAGGGCAAATGTACTCGGTAGAGGCTATTAATAAAACCATAAATAGGCTTTTGAAAACCCGAGTTAGGGAAAACCGACACGGAAAAATGCCATTTGCCTTAGTGTTTGGGCATGAAGTCATTATCCCAAAGATAAATTAGGTTGGACACACATTGGATAGAGCACTTTAACAAAAAGCAGAATAATGAGAAAATTTGTATGAACCTTGATATGTTAAAAGAAAATAGAGAAGTGTCATCGAGTAAGACAACTGAATATCAACAGAGGGATGCTCATTATTACAACCAAACTTTACGTGTTTAGTAATTCAAAGCTAGAGATTGGATGCTCAGAAGGGTGAATTAAGGCATTAGGGATCCAAATCAAGGAGTGCTCGGTCTAAACTGGAAATTTTTGTATAGGGTTCTGTAAGAAGCTAATTCAGGAATGTACAGGTTGGCTTATCTAGACGAACGAAAAGTCAAGAAACTTGGAATGTGGAGCGTTTAAAGAAATATTTCCAGTAAGCTTCCTTATAAAATTATGTTGCCTCAATTGATGAATCTAATTTTCTTGAATTCAAAGCATATAATGAATTGATCATGAATAATAATGCAACGAGTTATATATATTTTTTTCTTTAAGCTCCTAAAAAATATTCTAAGGCGAATATAAAGACTTAAAGTCTCAAAACTTGTTCACGACAAGACAAAATTCAAAGTTTACCACGACTGCATGCGAAGCAGCATCTAAGCTCCTAAAAGATACTCTCAGATGAATATAAAGCCTCGAAGTCCCAAAGCCTGTTCAAGACTTGACAAAAGTTAGTTTACCACAACTTATTCGAAAACTAAGCTCCTAAAAAATATTCTATAGTGGATATAAAGACTTGAAGTCTTTAAGCTTGGTCAAGGCGAGACAAAAGTCGAAGTTTGCCATAGCCTCGTCATGAGCATATCTAAGTTTCTAAAAGATATTCTAAAGTGAATATAAAGGCTTGAAGTTTCAAAACTTGTTCGAGGTGAGACAAAAGTTGAAGTTTACCATAACCCGTATGCGAGTAGATGTAAGCTTTTAAAATATATTCTAAAGTGAATATAAAGGCTAAAAGTCTCGAATCCTACTCAAGATGAGATAAAAGTCGAAGTGTGTCGAAATGTATTTAAGCAAGTCTTAAAAAAAAAAACCTTGGTTCCAAATTACGATTGAGGTGAAACATGAGTCAAAATTTGGTTGACTTGATCCGGTTTAGTTAAAGAAAAAAAAGTCTTGAAGGAAAATTAGGGACTCAAGTACTTAAGTTATTACGAGGAATAAGCTCGCATATTCAAAGAAATAATGTACATGAAATAAATCAATAAGTTTAAAATCTCAAGACCGCTTGAAGCAAAACAAAAGTAAAAATTGCATTCATTTTAAAGAAGACCATGGTTTACAAGCTCTTATATATATATATATATAAGAAATGATGACAATCTAAGAAGCTTTAGCGATCGGTTAATGACTTTCATAGCATGATCAGTATCCTTAGTAGTCCGGTCCATATCAAAAACAACTTAAGACCCTTTATCCTACTTATTCATATAGGCATCCATGCCGACTTTTAAGCCTCAAACATGTCCAGATTTTGGATATTCATTTCCCAAAACAGTATATAATGCAATCATAGCAGAATGTTATTCCATTACTGTATTCATCAGCAAGTTATTTCTTCAAAACATCAAGTCTACTTTGAAGACGTGATGTCTCTGCTTCCATAGACCTCTCAAAAGAAAATCTTTCTTAGCATTTAAGAGTTCATCCTTTACTTCATATAATTCCTTCTCAAGCTGAAATGCTTTTGAATCAGCCATGACAATTCTCTCCTTGAATGCCGAGACCTCAGCTTGAAGCTTTGTTGATTGTTCTTTTTCTTACTCCAACTATTTCTTCAAGCTTTGATTTTTCATCCTAAAGTCTCTTGACATAATTAGAGATTTTGAATTTGAAAGCAGTTCAGGAGGCAGCAAGTTGGCATGTAGAACGTTGGAAGGTGTTAGCCAATTCATTAAGGCTATGAGCATCTAATTACACGAGGTAATCCTCTTGTACATACTTTGTAAACTCTTTGACATAACAAGCAATAAAATTAGGGCAGCAGAATCTTTTGAAGAGGTCTTACAGACCACATTCCCAATTCTAATGGAGGAGGAGGAAGAGTTCTACTAAAGGAAGCAGTTTGGTCAATTCTTGGTTTTTTCGATGGCATAGTAGAGTTGGTTGGAATGTTGATAGTACTAGAATGCTTCTTTAATCTAGCAAGAATACTGCTGCTCATCTTTTCTCCTTCAGACACTAGACCAAATTCGACCTGGTTGCTTAAGGTCAGTAATTCTTTACACGGCCTAACGTTGTCCAAAACGGCGTCTATTTGCTGTTTCAGCACCTTTCCGATCTTATAAGATACACTCCAAGAAACTGAAGAATCAAGAAAAAGGAATAAGAAGATATAAAGCAAAAAACTAAATAAGAAAATGTTATTAGCAGTAAATAACCTAGAGTACAAAAGCGAAAGGGGATTTGGGTATCTTCATCAAATGTAGAAATTATTCCCCCCCAATTGCCCTTGACAAAAAGAATTACTTTTTCATTTGTCATGTGTGAAGCCCGATAATTAGCTTCTTTTTCTTTGAACTAGACATAAAATGATATCATCCTACGTTTTTTGGAATATTCTTCAATTGATACAGATTCTTTATTTCGTCCACAATGAGTTGACCCATGTTACACCACTTCTATAAAATAAATAAACTAGATAAAACATTCCACTCATTTGGGTTTAACTGACATGGGGCTAAATGCAATTACGATAGTATCCAAGCAAAGTAAGGTTGCAATGGCAACTTGACACTCGCTTTAAAGCATTCTAAGTATAAAGTAACATATCCTCTAGGAGGATTGGGAGTGTTATTCTAGTCAAGAACCCGAAGATCAATATTACTAGGGATGTTATACATTTTCCTAAGTCTATCTAAATCCTTTGTGTAGTCCCACACCTCTTATCGTCAAGAATATATAAATCGCCTTCAGCTCAGAATCGACCTTCGCTTCTTAGTCACCCTAGATTTATCGGCTTTGTGGCTGACTTTTGCTTCGGATCATCCTCGGTACCACTATCATTATCTATACTCGATGATATGACCAAAACTTGGATTTTCCTCTACATTCTCTTTACTAGATTGAGTTTCGCTAAAAGAATAAGATTCTGCAGGGGTCATCTTCTTGGGGTTTTGTCTAATATGTAAAGGATCGATGGTTTCCCTAGGCTTTACTTAAATTACGGTCCTTAGTAATAAAAATCAAAGAACCAAGAAAAAGAAATACAAGAAGAGTAAAAGAAGGAGAAGTGCGAGATCGAGACTCGAGTTAGATCGGTGAACATAACATTAATCGCGATAATCACAATGAGAAAGGAAATTTCTTGCAGACAATAAAAGTTAATTTTGTGTAATACGGTGGAGTGCGAAAAGGTAAAAAAATGAATTTAGAGATTTATAAAAAGGGTAAAAAGTCGTTTCGAGAAACGACACATTATTGGAACAATGCATCTACTCAAAAAACCGCCACTTTGAACTTCGAACGAGTGGCTGAGATCGATCCATGTTGTTTGCATTTAAGAAAAAGTGACCAAAAACTCGACTTACAAAACAGCAAGTAGAAAAGAAAAGACATTCAAATTATGGTCGGATCGAGTAATTTCTAGTCTTACCTCGCTTCACTCATAATACTAGAAATCGAGGGACCGATGTTTGGAAAATTAAGAGTAAGTTTGCTCGAGCTAGCTAAGAATTAGTTTGCTCCAGCTAGCCAAGAGCAATGTCATTTGTCACAAGCGTGATAAGCTCTCGTCAAGTTATAGGCATCTCTTGGAGCACATCCAAGCCGATACTCGAAGCAAAATTTAAACATGGCTAACTTGAGGCCATTGTGAAAACTTGCTTAATGATCTTCTCCTGAATTGGAGCACAATCCCCACACACGAATAAATTTATAACGATAACTCAATAATTGTGTAATAACAGTATATATCAATAAGAGGTTAAAGACACACATCGAGGGTGGTAACTGCAATGAATGGCGACGAACGTGAGAAAAAAGGAGCTCTATTAAATATCTAAGAAATTTCAGAAAAGGAATGGGGGGAGAATCCGACAGAAATTGGAAGAAAAAAAAAGCTAGCCTATTATCTAATTATTGATTGAGATAATTCATATCCATAGATTAAACCATAAGAGTATTAACACTTAGGTTTTTTGAATTCTAGAAAAAAAAATTCGATTACTGACTTGAGTATTAAAAGATTATATCCGAAAAAAATATCCGATGATCTCTAATAGTACTTTGTGTGTGGACGCTCAAAGGCAACATCCATCCCCTAAAGTAAGGAAATTCAATCGTTAGCAAAGAAATTTGCTCGAGTATAAGATGATCTGATTTTAGCATCATCAATAACTATAATGATACCAAGAATAAAACAAACTAATAAAATTTTGACATCTCTAGAACATATATTGAGACATTATGAATTTGATCCAAAATTTTATATAATGAAATTACCAATAATTAAAGATAGAAAATAAATATTCCTTATCAATAAAATAATATTTTTGTCAATCAATTGATAAGTTGATTATCGACATTATTTTATAAATTGCTTATAAATTAATTTTGAGAATGGCAAAATATCGAATTTAATCTAAGATTGACAAAGTTTGAGTCAGGTCATAGCATATTTTTTGGTAAGTAAGACATTTTTTTAACCAAGTTTTTACATTCTATATTTCTTTATTTTTTTCATTATGCTTTATAAATTTATGGCCTATTTGCACTCTAAAATAAATTAAATTTATGACCTATTTGGACTCTAAAATAAATTTTAAATACTGTTTTACTTTATACCCTTACTAAATGATTAGATTTATTAAACATTTCATGAAAATATTTCGCCATTTTTGTATCTTATGTACTACCTCCAACATTATATAACAAAAAATGGGTCTATCCACAACGTCCCACAGCTAATCTTGCCACGTGTACACAAACGAAGCCGCTGACCGCATCATATAAAAGCCTACAAAGTGACAGACATAACGAAAACGAAAAAGCGAGCGAAATCGAGAATTCGAGAGGGAATTAATAATAATATCAACCACCATGGGCGCAACGACGCCGTTTAACGGAATAGCGAAAGGCGTACCGCGAATAGTACTGATAACCGGAGTGAGCAGAGGATTAGGACGAGCCCTAGCTCTAGAGATAGCCAAGCGCGGCCACACCGTAATCGGCTGCTCCCGCACTCAGGATAAGCTCACCTACCTCCAATCAGAATTCCTCAATCCCGACCACCACCTCTTCCTCAATGTCGACGTCGTCAGTGCTCTGTGTGCCTCTTCATTTATTCATTCATTTATTTATTTTCTATTAAGCTTTATGAGTAATAACAATGAATGAAAATTTTAATTTTTTATTTAAAACTTATTATTATTTTGTATCAATTGTCTGTAATTGCCTCTTTGTCTTAATTTTACCACTGAGCAAGAAAAATTAAAATGTATTTAAATTAAGATGGAACAAAATATGTAATAATTGAGTTGGATGATGTCATTAATATTGTCATAGCAGTATTGACTATTGAGCGTAGCATTGTGTGCGTTGTTGAAGAAGAAATGTAATAGTATTGGATATGGGTGTTGCAATGTGTGTTGGCTGAATTGTTTTTAATTTTTGGGAGTGATTATGGGATTACTAATGAGTGTATTGATATTAGTTTTGCAGAGGTCAAATAGCAGTGTTGAAGAACTAGCGCGTCTTGTCGTGGAGAAGAAGGGCGTTCCTGATATTATAGGTATATGACTATGATTTTTTACTTTTACTTTTTCAATGTTTGGTACGTTGTTCTTAGCATTCAACATAACTTTAGGTGTTAGAAATATTTCAAACTCCTCAAATTAATGATGATGTATGATGTCACACGAATATGGTGCTACGTATGAAAAGAAAAGAGTAGTTAGCAGTTTATAGTTCAGGACAATGAGAACAAGTTTTTGACTTGGAATGTAATTGACTCTTGCCTGTGCATGCATTAATGTGGTTGGTGGTTGCTTCTCATCTCATTTTGATTTTACTGTCTAAATATGCTTGAATGTTGATTCAATACATCATGCATCTGTTCTGGTTCTGAAATGACATTTTGTTGATTGTTTTCAGTCACTTATTACTATATTGTGGAAATATGATGGCTTGTGCAACAATTGGAGAGTATTGGTTCTATCATTTTCTTTTACTTTTATTCCTTCTTAATGTAAAACTGCTTTGCCCAGAAGGCTAACTTGAATTTATATCCAGTAAACAATGCAGGTACTATTAATAAAAATAACAAGATTTGGGATGTTTCCCAGAGGAATTCGATACTGTTATTGATACTAATGTGAAAGGCATAGCAAATATGTTACGTCACTTCATTCCTTTGATGATTCCAAAGAAGCAAGGGGTTATCGTTAATATGTCTTCTGGTTGGGGAAGATCTGGTGCTGCCCTGGTAATTTGACATGTTCATTGTACTTTATCTGAAATATGTTAGTATTTTCTGAATTATTGAGTTATAAATTAGCTTAATATTGCTTGCATTCAGAGTATATGATTAGATTCGCATGAAATTTTAAACATTTTTTTCCTTAATAAACTATAATTCTAGTCCTCCTAGTTTGCTCCTTAAGTACTGTGATTGATTCAGTTTGGTCTACATTACACTGAAATTAGCTGATTAGTGTACTTATATAGACAATTTCCTGTTGATATTTCAAACATTTGGCCAAATGTTGAATGAATGTGGCCAATATGTTTAATGATCAGGTATCTTAAAATGTAATAGTCAAATGTCTTGATGAGCTGAAATTTCAAATGTCATGACAATGTTAGACCCGTGAAAACTTATGTTAGACATAAGTATTAAAGGGCAGGGGCAATTTAGTATTTTTAATGGCAGGGGCAGTTTAGTAAATTTGCTTATTTACTTATTAGTATAAATAAGAGATGAACGAGTCATTTAGGGTTTGTGGAGTTTTCTATCAAAGTATTAGAAGTAATAGGAGTCTTAGGAGAGATTGACCTACCTCTCGAACTGTAGGTCAGGATTGTTCTTTATTTTAATTCTATCAATAAAATTTAGCTCTAATTTTACCCTAAGTCCTATCAGACAATTATTAGTTTTTTCCTTTCTCTCCTTCACATCTTCCTCTATTTTTCTTTATATCGTCTCCTTGCCTATTCTTTGTCTCCTTGTTTCTCTCTTGGTTTCCTATTTGTCCCCTCTTTCTCTTCTCTGTTGCCTTTTCTCCCAACTCACCCCGCCTTTTGCTCTGTTTTTCATTTTTTTTTATTAATTAAACACTCACGCACATTACATGAGAATCGAACCCAAAACCTAAGTCTTGGTAAGGCTGCTCACTAACCAGTGGAGCTAGTCCTTATGGTTAGTGGACCTTATAGATGGAGTTCATTAAGACAAACAACCACAGAAAATGGGTTTTCTTTTTTGAGAAGTTATCCATTGAAGCAGGCATTTCTTTAGGGACATAAATCATGGAGATTATATAGTTAGCACGCCATCAATGGTAATTACAGTTGAGGTGTGAAATTGGTTTTGTAGTAGTCCCCAAATCAGAACTCGCTGAACATGTGAAGCTCGAGGAATTTATGGGTATCTGAAACGAAATATGCTTTTTAGATTTGTTTTCATCTGCCAAAACTCTGGTAAAAGTAGGTTTTGTCTTTTCTGTATTTACACATTGTGGATTCTCTTCAATATTACTATCAACTCCTTTGAAACAAAACTACTATTACAGGTTGAAAGAATGTGGTCTGTGAGACTGCAATCTTAGGTTTGTGTAATGACCTCATTTTTTCTTTTACTATCTGTATCCAAGTGATGTTGGCATTTCTGAATTCCCTTACAACTCTGATAGTCTATGCTTAAGACCACTTTTTATTTCAACAGGTAGCACCTTATTGTGCTTCAAAATGGGCTGTCGAAGGGTTGTCCAGATCAGTGGCAAAGGAGGTGCCTGATGGGATGGCAATTGTTGCTTTAAATCCAGGCGTTATAAACACTGACATGCTTATGTCCTGCTTTGGCACTTCTGCTGCATCATACCAGGCACCTGACGCATGGTATGTAGTTCTCTCTTTCTTCTTTAAAAAATTAAAAATGTCGCTTTCTTTCTATATTTGTTTGGTTCTGCTGCTGATTTCTTAGGAAACTTGCTTCTAATAAGTAGTCATTTATGCAAACAAATGAACTAAAAAAAATGTGTAAAGGATTCTTTAATCAAGTTATTCTGGGTCCCAATTGAAAATGAATCGACAAAATGTTGAATACAAATAACCTCTTTAACAAAATCAGAGAAGGAATCTTCTGGTAAAATAATGGATCTTATTTCAATGGCAATGATTAGATCCTGTCTTAAGTCTGTTTAATTTTAATACAATGACATTGTTTGTTCATTCTTTAATATAAGACTGAACTATTTGCCAATTTACGTATGTTGTCATAGTCATTCGCTACTTGTATAAAACAACCATTAGACTGCCTTGATGCCCTGCTAAGCATTCATAATGTATAGTTATGAATAGAAAAAGAACACAGCAATCCAGTAGAAGACTGAGAGTTTAAGGCCATATTTCTTGAACTCAACGGTCCTGCAGAAAATTCGTAGATACAATACTTCTGTTATTACATAATAAATCTTGGTTGTTTCTTAGTTTTATATGTGGTTAATATTATTTACCATATTGATTGACCTAGCAGATGTTTTTTCATATCATCTATTGACCAGGGCTTTGAAGGCGGCTACGACGATACTCAATCTTACAGGAGCAGACAATGGTGCATCTCTCACGGTGTGACAGAAGCTTTTACGTTCAAGACGCTGGGCTCCTGCTAGGCAGGTGTAAGAGTTCACTTATCAAATCATATCACTCTTCACTCATTGAATCGAAAAATAGAGCAGAGTGAACTCAATTCACTTTTTCTGACTTCTGTGTCACCTCAATGTCAGGAAAGCGGTTGTTCTTCTCTATTTGCGATGTTGGTGTTAGGCTGAGGCAGTAGATTGTGACCCCTGGAAGAGCATGCTTATTGTGGCTGTGGGTTAGTACAATTAATTCTCGATAGTAGTACATTTTAGGAATTGAATTCACTCAACTCGTGCTATCTTAGTTGTGCAAGTACACTACAAGATCTTTTATGGATTAATTAAGATGACCATTCAGATGTGTCCCAATTATTTCTGAATTGATATTTTAGGCTCTTCTTCTGGGAATGTGTTGACTGGCACAAACTTTCATATAAATTAGAGAATTAAAGTTTTTGTACCATTGGATCAATGCAATTCTAGTTGAATTCAAAGCTATTGTGTTTGGTTTACAGTCAGCTCGCTCATCAGTCAAAACAGAGGAGTGAAGGTTCATTTTAAAACAAGAACACAGCGTTGAGCACATTCCACAATTGGAATATTACAAGAAAATAAATGCATTTTAAACTTTGAAAAATATTATGTGATATAGTTTACTTAATATACCAATTGTGGATTAAATTATCAAGATGTGCCATTTGAGGCGGTCATCAGTCAGCGCATGTATGCAAATGACTCGATAACGCGAGATTTTATTGAATGAAAGCATTGAAAACTAACGAGATTATGATATTGTTTGTTGTAGACTAATTGAAATACTACTCGAATTAGCCAAATTAGAATTAGGTTCCGTTTGTTTCCATTGCCTAACAGCTGGGTTACCATACAGCACCTCACTGCCAAACAGGTCTTAAAATTCTTCTAAATGATTGCCTAAAATTGGATGATCAAGAAGCATAGCATCAAAATTTGAACAAGAAGAGTGTTCTAGTGTGAGAGGTCGAGCACCTTATGGTGCGTTACTTCTAGCATGGCGAACTCCCATTCGGGCGCTGTTGAACAAAGCAATAAAGTACCCTTATTCTCAAATATCTGATACCTTGGAATGAATGTTAAAATTTGTCTTTGCTTGAAAACCTGAGAACCAAAAGTCCACTTGCACAGTAGGTAACGCTTCCAATGATGACCAACAAATAAAAGAAAATGCCTGAGACGCAGCACATCTTCCCTCAATTAGAAACTCCATTTTGTGTCATGGTTAGTTAATTCTTTACTCAATCACCATTTAATAATTACTATGAGATGTTTTGCAGTCAAAACGGAGAAGCCTTCTGTCATTTTAGATACAGAATGCAGAAGACAAGCAAAAACGATTCATGTAACAAATCCTACAAACAAGAAAATAAATTTATATTAAATTACAAAAAATACTATTGAGTAAAATTCTAATTAGAGTTCCAATATTTGAATAGTAGGAAGATAGAAATAGTGTTGCTGTTCATTCTACAATGGCAACGTAGCATTCAAAAATGCGCACAGTGCTGTCGTTTATGTCTTCATAGTGTCTGCTTGGTATTCAAAGATTGTTTTTCTTTTAATTAACTCATTACTTAACCTCTTGATAAACCTTCAATACTAACAAACCCGTATTGTGTACTTAGGCAAAGATGTGCCATTCGAAGGCCAATGTGAGTTACCAGCTCACCGCCTAACCTAAGGTGTTGCCCATGTGCATTCTATGCACTGTGAGATGCTGCATACGCTAACATTTCAACCCAAACTTCACGTATCATTCTCAATTTCTTGTCATAATCCCAATCATCCTTTGATTCCTGCAATTGCAGTTGCTGATTTTGCATCTTGGATGAAGATTATCAGCATTTCCATTGCAATGTTTATCAAGATCATCATAATAAAATAGATCAGTAGCTATGCGCCAAGCAAGAAGGCTACGGTCATAAGGTTCTGAAGCAGTAGAACCATGGCATATTAGGTTGATGAATATCGATACTATGCCTTTCTTCCAGTACTAATCACCTCTCCAATAACTATATCCACCAGCTTTCTGAAGATCAGTTCTTTCAAATCATCACTCACTTTTGCCCATGTCTGTTACTGTTGATTCTCCAACAATTGGTCCATGGCAAGTAACTTCAGATTCCTGAACAAGCAGTTAGCTCTTTGTCTTTGAGGCAAAAGTTTATTAAATTAAACTGATCCATGAATCCCAGGCCACCACCATTTGTGGCTGAAAAATTGGATGATCAAGAGACATAGCATCAAAAAACTTTAGGGTAGATAGTGTTAGTGTACTTGGACAAATAGTAGAGCTTTGTTCAACAGGAGAAAAAAATTTGTATGAATGCATAAAGATCCAGAGCACTAACTAGTAGTATGCTATGAAGATGTCAACTAATTGGTATGACTGAAAATCAAGGAAGATTGAGAAGGCAACTAATGCAGAAACAGAGATCGCTGCTCGTGGCAAGGTTGCCTAAAAGAATTCTGCTCCAAATTCCTGCTGTGAATTTTTTCCTGGAACCAATTATAGTGAGGATGGTTTGTGAAGAAGGGGAAACTAAAACTAGTATCCGAATTTCCCATCCGTTCCAAATCTCCTTACTTTTTCAGGGAAAAGCTGCATAGTTGCTGAAAGAAAATCAAAATTTTAATATGGTTACAAGCTATATTAAAATTCTTCTAAATGGACCAACATTTGGGATGACAAAATTTCCTAAGGGGATGGGGACCCTCAGGGATTTTTCCCATTTGGGAGGCTACGACGATGATTTGATACTCAAATTTTTATTCAAGGACGGGATATGAATGATTTTTTACCTAATTACTACTTTGGGGGAGGGGACAGGAATGAGCTGGAATCCCATCCCCTCTCCATTTCTCCATTTTAATTTTTAAATTTAATTCTATTTTTTAAAATTATTAATAAATAAATAATAAATTTAAATTATAGGATATTAAATATTAGCATAAATAGCAAATATCAAAATATTTATACAAATATATCATGAAACCTCGAGCTTAGTTAAAAATATTAATTTTAATATTTTCATCCATTTTATTTATTTATTTTTTATTGATTTGAAAGTATTTTTTTTCTTTTTACTATACTATTATGAAGATTGATGAAGACAATTATATTGATAATTTATATTTTATAGTGTGACTTTTATAATAGATTAATATTAATGTAAGACATATTGTCAAACTTTATTTTTCCTTAATTTTTTTATTTTAATATAGTAAAATTAAATGTGGAAACTAAAATAGATCAGTTATTTGAAAATTTATTTGGGGAACGGGGACCCTCGGGGATAGCCTGTAATTGTTCGAGGAGAGGACGGAGAATTTCCTCAAGTATTTCTGACGGGAACGAGGAGAGGATGAAGACATATGCAAAATATCAGGGATGGGTACGGGGACACTGGTTCCCTCCCCTCCCCTCCCCATTGCCATCTCTAACCTACACCACATTACCTGTTTTGATTGCCCAAAATTGGATGATCAAGCATGGCATCAAAAACTAAACAAAGGCCTTGTTTAGTATTCAAATTATATGGTTATAATTTAAAAGTTACAGCACTAGCACTAGAGTATGTTGGTAGACATTTGTTGATGTGACTTAAAAGCTAAGATAATTTAATCATATGTTAATATGATGAAAAACCTATAATATTTTTATATTTTTTTATTAAAATTATTATTTAAAAATCATATAAATTTATTACACATTATTAAATTTTATTCCATAATTACAATTTTTTTTCTATAGCTAAAGCAACTTCGAAACTATAACACCTTAATAGTAAACAGAGACAAAGTCGGGATGTTAATATCTGATACCTAGGAATGTTTAAACTTATCTTTGCATGAAGACCTGATAAACAAAATGTCCTCTTGGGCATATACATTGTCTTTCAAATACAAATATCATTTATTTAACCCAAGATAAATTTTATTTATGTCGTTTATGAATGCATCTCGATCGTCGTAAATTCAAAAATACATCGATCATTTTATTAATTGAAAAAAAAAATTCAATACACAATGAGCAAAACCGTCTGCTTCAAGGAGCATTCATGATTCCCAACAATTTGAAAATCAAAATACAGTCTCCTTATTCTTTGAATCCTCAAATCATTTAATTAACCAAGTGACTTTGGGATTAATTGAATTGCAGTCCTAGCTGCCATATGCATGTTGTAATTGATACCTTGCAAAGGATTTTCTTGGATAGCAAAAATGTCATTAACATTAGAAATACTATTACCAGCTTCTTTAAGTGCAGATTCAACTTCAGCAACATTTTTAGATCCTTTTGCTTTCTCACAAGCTTCCACCACATTGGTGTAATCACTAATTGCAGCCATAAGCATACCTTGAATATCGCCTTGGCTTGACGGTCCCTTTTCTGTAGCCTCATCAATTCCTGCATTAGCCCTTTCCTCAAGAATTTTTACAGCAGCGTAAAAGACTTCCTTTTCGTTGACTACATTGCCAACTTTCGCAGGAATGGAGGTGGAGCAAGCCGCTTGGAATTCAACATTGTAACAAAATTTATCGATCTCAGAATTGGCCTCAACGTTATACAATAAAAAGACACAAGACAAAGCCATAATGTTGGCCAAGATTATGGAGTATGAGTAGTTCATTTTGATGTATCTCTTGTTTAATTTTTGTTTTGTTTTGTTTTTGGTCTTATTAAGAGGAAAAGCAAGCAATTGAGAGTTAATAAAAGGTTGAGAAAATTTATAGAGGATTTGGGAAAATGACAACTGTCCATGGAATTAGATTAACCACTTGTTCCTTTAGAGAAATTTTCGTTTTCTGTTTATAGAATTTGACCCGTTAAAATCTAAAACTAGACTTGTGTAATAATTTGTACAATATTAAAATACATCTGTTCATCAGGGGCACATAACTGGCCATATGTTATGAATAATTAGTATCAAACATAAGACCGCTTAGAACTTATTTTTGCTATTTTAGTTTGGTTCCAATATAAGACCTCTTATTTTCAATAAAAAGATTTTAGGTAATGAACTATTTCTATTATGCCAGAATTCTATTTTTCCCGGTCCTAAATGTTGATGTAAAAATTTTAGCAAGAAAGAACTCATTTTCACTTCAAAACAATCATTTTTTTTAAGCCTTGAGCTGACATTTATGCGGAACTGAAATATTTAACAATAAATGTTGGAAATAAGAGTCAATATTACTTCTTTGAACTCTGAGATCGGCAAGAACAATGACTCTAATTAACAAACAGAAAGACGAAGAACAATGGCTTGAGTTTAGCTTCCTTGTTAATTAATCTAGAGTTGTACCCAGCTAGTGAAAATAGATTTGTCAAGGCGTGCAATGTCCTGAAGACCAAATTCTGCATTTGAAAGGAAGATTTCTCAGTAGAAGGACAAATAGGGCAGCTTGGTGTCTAGGATATAATGACAGCAGCGGAAGATTGCACTCCCAAGCATAATAGTTTAGAACAAAAAAAAAAATAATAAAGTTGATGAAAAAATGTGAGAATAAAGTAGAGAGCGATAATTAGGACAAAATGGATCGTATGTTTCTCCTATATAGAGAAATTCTATAAAATAATTTTTCTACTTCAATTTGAATTAGTCACCCACTTTCTTACTTTAATTTGAGCTAGTCATCCATAATTCTCATAATTCAATTCAATTTGAATAATCTAAACTCCACGTAGATTTGATTTATTCAACTCTAATTTGTAATTAATTCTAATAAATGACTTATTTCAAATAAAAGTAATAATATATCAAACATAAAGACAAGTGCTCTCACTTCCCTCCAATGTGGGACATTAATATTTTAAAATGTTCATATAATTCCAACACTAAATTATTTAAGTGTGCATTATAAATTAAGTGGGACGAGAGAAAATAAAAATAGAGAATAAATCTTTGGTCTTATGCTGTTTATATAGACGACATAATGAAATTATTTCAGGGATATGTATGACATGATATATGCTATGTCGTTCAGATTTTACTCCAGAGAAGAAACTGAAGGACACCCAAGGTACCTTTGTCATTAGTAAATGTCAGCTTCGTCCATATATATGGGAAATCTACATAAATAACTATTAAAATTTTATTTATTTATTTCTTTCAAAAATAACCAAAAAATATTAAAATAACAAAAATACCATTCTCATAAAAATTTGTGAGCTAAATGAAAATGTCAATAAGATCCAAAAAAATTATTATTAGACAAAATAGACAAAAATATTACAGAAATTAATGAATTAAATAAGCAAATGATAGGATATATTAAAACTATAGTAGAAGAAATAAGACTTCTTAAAATAGAAGTTTTTGAAATAAAAACTAAGTTAGTAAAAAAATCAACAATTCTATAAGCACAAAGAGAATTAAAAGAATCCATTAGACATAAGGAAAAAATACAATTTGGAGAAGTAGTCAAAGGATCATTTGATGAAAGAATAAGAACAGCTGCCATGCCAGAAATATTAAGAAGAGAAGAAAAATATCAGAAACAATTAGAAAAAACTGGTACAAAACAAAAAGGGATAAAAATTGATGAACCTAAAGAATCAAGTGATAGTGAATAATGGATAATTTAGAAGAAAATTTTGATAAATTATCATTAGAAGATTTAGACATAGAAACACTAGAATTTGATGTAAATATGAATGTTGGAGCACTACCTACTGAACCCAGTATAAAAACTGAAACCCCTGAGGTTCCTTATAGTAATAAAAAGATAAGAACACAACATTAAATATTGTCATCCAAAAAACCTTATTATAAAATGTATCCAGAAGAATATATACTAGAATATAGGACTGAAAATGATCCCATTAAGCCTGTGGAAAGTAAATTAGATATAGACTGTAGAAAAGACCCTAGTAAAATATTAACAAGTTTGTCAAACAATATGAAAATGATGTTTATATTTAATAAATCAAATGATGATCGGGAAACAAAAAATACAGAAGAAAAATTTGATATATAGATTGATTTATTAATAATAAGTTTTACTGGCAATGTACAAAATTAGTGGGATGGAATAACTGAAGAAACAAAATCTTTAATAAGATTAGCAATTAAACAAGAATTTAGAAAAGGAATTAGTGAAGGTTTAGATAAATTCACAAATTATATAAGAGATGAATTTTTAGGAAAAAATTGGGAAGATCTCAAACAAAAGGAAATAGAAAAAAAAACTCTTAGCAAGGCAACATTTAATGAATCTTCAAATAGGTAATTTATGCAACATAAAAAATTATACAAGTGAATTTCAGAAATATTATTATAAACAATTTTATAGTAATGATGATCAAACAATTTATTATGATATGTATATAAATAAATTACCATCACCATGAAATACTTACTTTATGAAAGAATGAAATTTATACAGATTCACAAAACCAGGAGAATTAATACCAAATACTTTAGGATCCATAATAGAATTTGTAATAAGAAAATTAAAAGACATATGTATAGAAAGACAATTGTATAAAACAACAAAAAATGCAATGGTAATCTGTTGTGACCAAGTAGATGCACCTAACCAATGGGGATGTAAATCATATTATAAATAACATAAACAACGTAAATAAGGATATAAAGGTAAATATAAAAATAAAAGAAGATATAAAAATTATTATAGAAAATATTGAAAAAATAAGGCATTTAAAAGAAAACCTCATAGGAGATATTATAAAAGAAAACATAATGGAGAAATTAAAGAAGACCCTAAAGAATGTAGATGTTGGAATTATGGACAAAAATGACATATAAGCCCTGAATGTAAACAGAAAAAGATCAGGATAGCCGAGATAGAATATCATGAAAAAGTTCAACATCGGATGAATCGGAATCAAAATTCTGAAATGGAAAATATAGAAGAAATAGAAATAGAAAAAGAGATAGAACAATAAGAAAATAGAGATGGATATCTATTAATTGTACAATTAAATCAGAAAAAATTAAAAGAAATTTCAAGAATATCTTTAAATTTGAGAAATCCAGATAATACGATTTTATGAAATATACAACAATTCTTTAAAAGAAAAAAATATAGTCATTCATGAATATCAAGAACAGAAAAAAGCTATAGATATAACACAAAGTAGAGAAAATATTAAATTAAGTTTATTAAACTCTAGAGGAATAGAAGGCACTTTAAATAAAATTAAAAGTGATAAAACTAGAGATAAGATACAATATGTATATTTAGCTGGAATACAAATATTAGTAAAATCATTATTTAGAGAATGAATAAATTCACCTATAATACTTAGTTTACATGATCAGAGATTTATAAATCCTGAATTAGCACACTTAGGAACCATAGAAGGAAATTTATGCTATAAAAAAATTTTATTTACATGTTACTCTAGATATTGTGTCCATATAATAGACAAAAATATAAATGATAATTTAAGTTTACATTTTGAATTAAAAGGAAAAGATATAATTAAACCTAGAAATAAAATTATGACATTTTATTATTGTAATTTATATTCTTTCTGTAATAGCAATTATGGAGAAATATATAACAATAAACCACATATAGAAATAGGAAATGAATTCCAAGATTTAGGATAAAGTATAGAACCAATATTACAAACCCCTAACTTACCAATAACATATAATTTAGATATAAAATATAATAAACCTGAATTAGAGGAAGATAATAGGAGCCAAATGGTACCAATTCAATTTGGCAACAAACAACTTATTAAAAGAACTAAAAATAAAGGAAAACAACTAGATTATAGTGTTTACTAAGAAATAATAATACTTGATAATACATCTAGAGAAAATTTAGTAATAATAGGAAAATATTTTAATGGAATAGAATTTATAGAAGGTCAAAAAATATTAATAGATACAGGTTCAAGTCATAACCATTTAAATATACTAAAAAATAAAGGATTAACAGAACATGAAACAACTAATAAATATAAATATAAAGACTTCAATGGAAACATAAGAATCTACACAAAAGAAGTAACTGTCCCAACATATATAGAAAGGTTACTATTTAGAATACCATGTTTCATAGACTCAGGATTTGCTCAAAATGAAATATATGATATACTATTATTAATGAGTTTCTTAAAACATATAAATTATAAATTACTTCTAAAGGAATATATATAAAAATGGATAATGAAACAACAGAGTTTTGCCCTAAAATAGCAATGTGGAAAGATATTTAAATGAATATTATAAAGTTCCCTTTAGGTACTTATATAGAACTAACTTTTCTTGAAACTAATATAACTATATGTGTAATAATAGAGACAGGAAGTGAAATTACATTAGGTAAATCATTTTTACTAAAAGAATGACATAAATTCTCGAGCTCGGAATAAAATTTATAGGAATAATAAATATTCAAACACTTTTACTATATTATAAATCTCAAGTTTCAATTATTCTCGGTAATAAAATCATACTATTAAAACATATTATCCAATATAACACCTTAAAACAAGATTTACTTAGTCAATTTCAAAGTTATCAATAAACTTTATATAACATCAATCTCAAAACACCATGTGGTCATCTTCTCGCATTGCCTCAGTATCTTTAAACTATACAGAGTTGCAATTGAGTGTGGTGATTATAGTTATCAGATCTTTTTTGATAAACAACAATACAAAATAATTTAATAACTATAGATGAAATGAAAAAATAATTACAAGAAGTATATCATAAAAACCCTTTAGCCTTATGGAATCCTAAAAATTTAAGAGCTAAAATAAAATTGATAGAACCAAGTAACCATTAGACCAATGGTATATACCTAGGAAGATATAAAGAATTCAAAATACAACTTAAAGAATTAGTAGGCCTAAATCTAATAAGACAAAGCTTTAGTCCTCATTCAAGTTCAACCTTTATGGTCATGAAACATAGTGAACAAGTAAGAGGAAAAGCCGTAATGGTCATAAATTATAAATAATTAAATAAATATACTAAATTTGATGGATATTTCTTACCAAAGAATAGAGTACTAATTAATTTAGTAAAAGGAAATACCTATTACTCTAAATTTGATTGCAAATCGAGATTTTGGTAGATAAAAATGGAAGAAGATAGTATAAAATATACAGCCTTTAGTACACCCCAAGAACATTATGAATGATTAGTAATGCCCTTTGAATTAAAAAATGCACCACAAATATACCAAAGAAGAATGAATTATTTATTAAGAAATAAAACATATTTAACAGTTTATGTAGATGATATTTTAATAAGTTCAAAAACATATAACGAACATATTGAACATTTAAAAGAGTTTGCACAAACGTGTAAAGAAAAAGGAATAGCATTAAGCGAGAAAAAAGCTAAAATATGTCAAAATGAAATAGAATTTTTAGGAATGGTACTTAATAATACAGGCATAAAGTTGCAATCCCATATAAGTGAAAAAATAAAACATTTTCCTGATAGATTAGAAAACAAAATGCAAATACAAAAATTTTTAGGATGCTTAAATTATGTAGAAGGATTTATAGATAATTTAGCTAAGAAAAGAAATCTCTTACAAAAATTATTAAAGAAAATTAATCTTCAAGGATGGAAAGAAGAACATACAAAAGCAGTTAAATAACTAAAAGAAGAATGTAAAAATTTACTTAAATTAAGATTACCAGAACCAACAGATAATTTAAAACTGATTTAAATGAAATATGTAGATATACTAGTGGAACACTAAATTCAGCAAAACAAAATTATACAACACATGAAAAAGAATTATTAGCAATATTAAAATGAGTTAAAAAAATTTCATTATTTTTAATTGCTAAGGAATTTACAGTAGAAACTGATAATACACAAGTTAAATAATTGATATTTAATAAATTACCAAATGAGCCTCAATATTGAAGGATCCATAGATGGCAGGTATTTTTATCTTTATATACTTTTAAAGTTAATTATATTAAAGGTTCTGATAATTATCTTGCAGATTTTTTATCCAGGAATACAGAATTTGCTGAAGAATCATAAATAATGGAGGAAGAAATCTCTAAACTAAATGTTGAAATAAATCGGCTGAATGCTAATGCTACTGAAGCCTTGGACGCTATAGACTGTCTAAGGGATATATTTGAAAATCGTAATGATGGAGTAGACAGGCTAATATCCTCTTGGAATAGTCTCATCAGTAAACTCCAAATAAACACAATAAATGCTGGAAGCAGCAGTGGACCTGTTCCACAGGATCCTATCAATGATCCAATAAACCAGGACTTTACCAGAGATCCAATAAACAAGGATCTTATCAACGATCCAATAAATTCGGATCCTATCAGCGATCCAATAATTTCAAAAAATAAAACCATAACCATCTGTGCGATAGGTGAAGAAAATAAAAGAATTGTCAGTATAAACTATTTTGTCTCTGAAGAATATAATTTCTTTTTAAATCTAAAAGAAGAAGACTATAAACAGGTAACCACTTAGATTTATTCCATTTGTTCCTATAAAAACACCATCCATAAATCTCCAGGGAAGAATGTATATCCTAGAATGATAGACATAAAAGATGCAGATCCAATCCTTGTTGGAAAAATAGCAAGGTATGAATTTCTTGATATGATATACCCTAACATAAACCTAAAGGATCTAGCCAGTTTTGATGAACTCCTTGTAAAAGAAGTCTCTAAGTTTGCTAAAAAGAGACAAATATACCTTAAATTCTATACTATTAGTCCTGAATACACCAATAACATAGAATATCAAGCATTCTATATGATCACAATAGGTCATGTTACCAGAAATTACCAACATGAAGTAGGAACAGAATACACAGTAGCCCCATAGTTCAATAAAGCATGAATAAGAACAAGAAGAGCTCGGGGAATAAAAGCGATCTGGAGCATAGCAAAAGACATGTACAATAAAAAATACAAGACGATAATAAAATTCAATAATTACATTATTTTGATAGCAAAAGGTGGAGAGTCACTATCAGAAATACTTGCTGGATTTCATACACGAAATAACAACCATGAAATTTCCATCAAGTGCAGCCACGTTGCAGCAAGCATGTCGAGTGATGGAGGTAAAGTAAATAGGAGTTTTGTCGTTTGTGTCGGTAGAAATAAATAATGTAAACTTTACTTTATAAATTTGTCATTTGTAATAATGTTTCCGCCATTAATTCAGCCCATGTGAATATGTCGGGTTTTAGTTATTCTTATCCTTTCTCCTACCATACACTTGTAAAGGAGAAAGATAAAGAATTATCATCCTTTTCCTCAACCATACACCTGTAAAGGAAAAGGATAATGAGTCATGATGCATTCTCTATATAAACAAGAGAAATAAATTAGATCGGTACCTCACGATCTACCTTACAATCATCTTCATTCTCAAAAAACTCTCTGAGTAATTCCAATGCAAAAATAAAAAACTTTGTATCCAATCTCAAGCCAAAAAACATATCATCCGATAAACCAAATAACCACATAAGAAAGGAAGAGGAAACCTATATCTAATATTGGATATAAGGAAATTCCAAAACACCAAAGGATACAGTGAAGCGGTTGACTGTCCAGTTTTCCTGTGTTAGCCAGAGGTGAAGACGTGTTGAGTGAGTTAAGGACGAGGTCATTAAGGCGTAAGGTTACTCCACGGTGTATAGGAAAATCCTTTTATTCAAAAAAAATGATAGAGGTAATAATTCCAAATTCTTATCTTTTGGTGGTAAAGGTTTATTAAAGATATTGTTGTTTGATGGGAAGAGATAGAGATCTTGGATATATAGTTTTAATATGGAAAGATTTCACAATACTATATGTAAAGATACGAGAGTAGATAAAATATTTTGGATAAATGATAAAACAAAAATTTTATATAATCATAAAACTTTAATGATAGGATTTAATTATGGAACATGGAAATATGAATCATATCTCGTTTTCTAAAAATAAATTAGTATCAAAAGAAGCTTTATTAGCAATAAAAATATAGGATTACCTAATGAGTTAGAAAGAAAAATAATAAATCAAATTGAAATAGATAATTTACAAAAAGAAATATATATGATACAATTAAATCAAGAACTTGAAATTTAGAGACTAATATACAATTAGAATAGCAGATGGAAATATGGGAACAAGTAGACAGTGATAATGATGTTTGAACATAAACAGCTTTTACCACCAATAAAAATTTTTTATATACATAGAGTTCGTTTGTAAATACCTATAAATAGTCTCTTTCATACTTATACAAATCATGTACTCAATCTTTGGATAATAATATATCTTCCATTTTAATTAATTTCTTCTATTTTAGATAATTCCATTTTTTTTATTGACTAAATTTTCTCGATTAACTAGATTAGTCTTTGAACCCCCTAAGTGAAATGGTATCAGAGCCAATAACATCAATAAAATTATCGATGAAATTAATAAAGGCCTACAGAGCCAATAGCGTTAATAATATTAACAAAAGTATTAAAAAAATTATAAGCATAATAAGTACTTAAAAGAAAAATAAGAAAAATAAGAATTTGAGAATATAAGAAGTCTAACTAGAAAAATTAATAATACGTGATAAACAAGCATATCCACAGAAAATGAATCAAATAACTAATATAGTAGATGCAATATATACTTTAAAAATAGAGGACAAAGATGAAATAAGAAATTTGGTTAAAGAAATGAAAGAAAGTAAGAATCATATAAGAAATGTAGAATTATATCTAATACTTGAACAAAGAGAAAGATTTAATATAAATACAGATAATAATGAGATTATATTAAACAAAAGAATGAAATTTATAGATGAATTAATTAAGTTTTTAATATATTGGTATAAAATAGAAACATTATGAATAATAATTTAGATCCGAATTTGAAGCCCGGAATAGAATTAGGATAATTTGTCATACTATAAAAAAATAATTTTTAGTTGGGAAAATAAAGTTAACCTTTATATAGAACACTTAAATCAAGAAATTATAAGCTTAGAACAAGAAAAAGAACTTTAATAAATATAGGACAAGAAAATTATGAAGCATTAGAATTCATAAATATTTATGATCTTGAACAAAAAATATTTTTACAAAGAAATAGTAAAAAATTTAGAAAGAATAGGATGAAGATGTAGAAATGATGGAAGATAAAATAGAAATGTGTAAAATTATAAAAACCTAAGGACTATAGAAGAAATATTCCATAATAAGAAAAGACAAAACAGATGGTATTTTTGAAAATAAAATAAACATTATAATGGTTTTGGTCCAGACAAGCAAATATTTGGCTAATCATGATAAGAAAAAATTATAAAGATTAAAAATAAAAATCTTTAAAATTATAAGGCTAATAATGACAATTTCCCGTACATATAGAAAAATACTCAAAAGACACCTTTAGCGTTAGTCTTTTTTTTCTTTTTTTTAATTCTTTTACAACGATACCTTAGAATGTTGACAGATATGAAAATTGGGGCCTGGGAAATACTATTCGGAACACTAAGAAAAGAGAAATTAATTTACTTGAGCCTACCTATTTTAATAGTCAACATTCTAATTTCTAAGGTCATATTTAGCAGGTTTAATGCACAATTAATTCGTATATTTTGAATTAAGTATTCATTTAGTCTTTATATTTTGAACATACCTCAAAACAATCATACTGTTAAATATATGATACTTTTGTCCTTATTTTTTCTTTACCGTTACAATAATAATATCCTTGTTACAATCTTTCTTTTAGAGTATTAATTAATTTATTCATAAAAAAGTTAATTAGTAAATTGATTAGTAATTACCAATCTAAAAGAACTTGTATTTTTCATGTCATTATGATAATCCTTCTAATAATTATTTACTAATAAATTAATATTAGCCAATTTAAAGCTATGCTTAATACATGTTGTCTTGCTAATAATCATCTATAAAAATTTAAGTTACCAAATTAACCCTAAAAGTAATATAATAATAAAATAATTTACTTCAATTCTAATTTTTAAATTTTAATTTTAGTGTTAAATTTGACAAATTAATTTTAGAATATTCTTGCAAGGGTATTGTGGTAAAGAAAAAATAAGGACAAGAATGTTATATATTTAAAAGAACAGTTGTGTTGAGTTATTTTTCAAAATATAAGGACAAAACGTACGCCTAACTCAAAATATAGGAACTAAACAAGCATTTATCCTATTTAACACGTAGAATTAAATTGGATTAACTATTAAAATTGAGTTGGATTAGGCTAAGGATATATATAACATTATCCTATGTTTGGTATAATATCGAATTAGACTATGCTAAATTAAATTTAAGTGAAGTTAAATAGTGTTTAATACTGAACAATTAAAATTAGATAAAAGAACATTTACACCCCTAAGGCTTAGAAAAATGGTGATGTAGACCCCAAGTTTTAAAGTAGGGATGCCAAGATTTCTTTTTATCGAATATCCTTTGAATCTAGTAATTAAAAAGTTGAATTTAAAATTTTTAATAAATACAAATATAATATAAATAATTAATAAGTCTAGTAGACAAAAAATTTATTAAAATACTTTAATATTTAAATAAATTTAAATAAGTAAATTATAATATTTATTTCATAATATATTTTTATTTATTGTATATTTTTTATATAAATATCTGGGTTAAATACATTTTAAAATTAAAAAAATCATACATACTAATAATATTGAAATTATTATTTTACATAATATTCAAAATAATTTAAATTTTTTAAAAATTTATTTAGCATAATGTTTGATGTTTGTATTTATTATAAAAATTACCTTGATTTAATAAAATATGTCTATTTGATTGTAAAATACTAAATTTTTTTTGGATGTTAAAATTATTTTAAAATGTATATATTATTACATTTTTTAATATTATATTTTTATTTATTATAAAGCATTAAAGTGAGTTTTTTTGTGTTAATAAAGTCAAAGGGTCTTATGGTGAAAAGAAGGTTTTAGTGTCTCTTTATAAAAACTTGAGAGTGTTCATGACCATTTTCTAAACCTTGGGTGTGTAAAAGTTATTTTCTCTTATTAAAATTATATGTATTTATGTATGGCAAATATTATTTCCTATTAAATATAATATAATTAAAGCAATTAAACATAAAATTAATTATTTATCAAAATTTTTTTATATAATAATCAAATGATCAATGGCATGTTTCTTAATAATAATTTTGCTAAAAGTAATGATAGACATCCCAAATCTTAAAAGATTTTGGGGATGAGAGTATATAAGAGCTGCCGAGGAATGAAAGACAAAGATACTGATATTATCACAAATTTCATATTAAATAATGTGTTATTCGTTAAGTGATTGATAATTTTTTATAAAATCTGTGTAAATTAATTGTATTGTCTCACTAGCTAATTAATGAATAACTAATCTTCTGGGACAACTAATGTTTGCAGTTGTAAGAAAACTAATGTTCTCTAACACAGGCATTTTATTTTACCTGTGACTGTATTGCTCACGTTAATCAACGATTTTACGCTAGTGAACATGCTCCCACAGATAATCCACTCGAATCTTTCAATGCCAAACTGAGAAGGGCTGCTAGAACTGCACTGCACTTAGTCCCAACCACAATTTATTGATCAGGCTTCAAATATCATATAATTAAGCTCCCATTCATTATTTCTTTAATTATTGATTTTTTTTTTCTTGTTAATGTTGAGACAATAGACAATGTATGTCAAATAGCACATAAATATTTGCAAACTTCTAATTTCTCCTTCACAAGCCTTTACATTGTTAACTAGAAGGAGCCTAGCCGTTCAAACTTTTCTTCAATTTTCATTGTACAACATGTTTGCAAACCGGTAATAGCAAAAACAAGAACTAACGGCCTCTATCAAATGGTAAACGTTCATTTAGTCATTCTATTTTGTGTTAAATATCCATTTATTAGCTCTTATATTTTGAGCAATGCCCCAAAATATACTTTGTAGATAATTATGGTACAATTGAAAATTACTTTTCTTTACTTACATAATAATACTCTTAGACTATGTTTGGCGGCAAGACTATGTGTAGGATTAGACTAACTTTTTGGACAAAATATTCATCCATGTTTGGCATGCTTATTTGAATTGGATTAAGTGGTTCAAATTCAATTTTAATCCTAAAAACATAAGATTAGCTATCTTAATTTTCACGTGGATTTAAAGAGGATTAGACTAGATCAATGTTTTTCTCCCATTTCTTACATACATCTTCTTTTTCTATTAATGTATATATTATTATTAATTAATTTATTATTTGGTTATTTTTATTTCTGATTCCATAAAAATTAAGTACACATATTTTTCTTTACCTGTGACATCTTCTTTTATTTATTTATTTGTACTAATGTTTAATGTTAAAATATTTAGTTAATAATAGTATCATATGAATTCTATCACCAAGGGCGTTTGCTTCTTTTCCCTTTTCTATTTGATGATTTTGGTATTTATTTATTTTAGTTTTACATTTTCATTAAAGTAGTGTGTCTTGTTGCACCTATTTGTAGTTGGTAATGCTGGAAGTAGTGAAACACTAATAATAATAAGATAACTTGTATTAATTAATGTCTTTTATGAATCCATCATCTTGTGATGAAAACAAAATAAACAAACTAATAGAATGTCTCCGGGAGTTAGCCAAATGCAGATTGAGCAGCCATTACCAAGTTGGTATTGACAACTTGTAAAATAAAGAAAAGAATAAAAAGGATGAAAAGTTCATGAAAGAATTAATTCTCTATATTATATTCCACAATATTTGTGCTGGTACATATTTATAGTACATAATTGATAACATAAAACGAAGAATACATGATTTATGCATTTGGCTTAGTAATTTTATCAAACATGTGATGTGCCTATAATTCTGCCAATAATTTTGGCTGAGTCAATTCCAATACTCCCCCCTAAGTTGGAGCATTGTGAATGACTAAATTGTCACTAAGACGATGAAACTATTCCTTTCCAAGGGCTGTCGTAAAAATATCAACAATTTGATGAGCAGATGAAACATGTGTTGCTTTGATCAATTCTGTTTCAATTTTCTCTCGAACAAGGTGACAATCCAATTCGATATGCTTGGTCCTTTCATGGAACATTGGATTGGCAGCAATATGAAGAGCAACTTTATTGTCATAATAGAGCTATACGGATTGTGGATTTGAAACCCCAAGATCATTTAAAAGTCGTTTCAACTAAATTAGTTTGCATGTAGTGGAAGCCATAGACCTGTATTCCACTTCTGCAGTAGAGTAAGCTATAGTGGGTTGTTTTTTTGTTTGCTTTTCCATGAAATGTGACTTTTTCCAAGAAAGACGCAATATCCAGTGATAGATCTTCAAGTTGTTGGACAGCTTCCCAATCTGAATCATATTAAGCTTCAATTTGAAAAGAATTATTAGAAGAGAACTATTAGAAGATAATAAGATACCTTTACCAAGAGAAGATTTTACAAATGCTAAAATTCTGTAAGCAGCATCCAAATGAGTTTTACAAGGATTAGAGACAAATTGACTAAGTTTTTGAACTGAATACACCAAATCTAGTCTAGTAATAATGAGATAAAGGAGGCGTCTAACTAGTCATCTGAATAAGCTTGGACGATCGTCTAAGATATCACCATCATCAGGATCCAGTTTTAAATTTTGCACCATTAGAAAATCAGTTGGTTTAGCACCAAGGAAGCCTGCATCATTTAAAATTTCTAAGGCATATTTTCATTGAGATAAAAATATTCCTTTACTAGATCTAGCAACTTCAATGCCCAAAAAGTATTTCAAAATTCCAATATCTTTAATTTGAAAATAACTATGCAAGAAATCCTTAAGAGCTTTTATAGCAAGGCCATTATTACCAGTGATTATAATATCATCAACATATACTAATACCACAGCAATTGATGACCCTTTTGTAGATGTAAATAATGAATAATCGCAATGAGAATGTTTAAATCCAGCAAGACGAAGGGCGGAAGAAAATTTTTCAAACCAATTATGAGAAGCTTGTTTGAGAACATATAAGGACTTTTGAAGTCGACAAACTACATGCTTCCCCTGTTGACAAAATCCTGGATGAGGTTTCATTTAGACCTCTTCATGAAGATCTCCATGAAGAAAAGCATTATGAACATCAAGCTTATATAAGGGCCAATTTTTTATGACTGTAACAGCAAGAACACATCGAACAATTATTATCTTAGCTACAGCAGAAAAAGTTTCATGATAGTCCAAACCTTCTTTTGAGTAAACCCTTTAGCTACAAGACGAGCTTTGTATCATTCAACAAACCCTTCCGATGGAAACTTGATTTAATACACTCATTTACAATCAATAGGCACCTTTCCAGGAGTAAGCTGTGAAAGAGTCCTGGACTTTTTTTTTTTTTTTAATTGAGAGCTTGAATTTCAACAACCATAGCTTTTTGCCATTTTGGGTGCCTAATTGCTTAAGTATAAGATGTTGGCTCAACTTCTATAAAAATAACAACTGTAAAAGCAAAATGTTTAGAAGATAATGTATTATAATATATAAATTTATAAAGAGGATAAGTGACACCTTTAGATTTGGCAATGGTTGGTAAAGGGTGTGAAACAACCCGCCCTATTCCCATAAGTGAATCTATCTCAAGCAACTGAGCTCAATTATTAAAAATTTTATTAATGAGAATTCTACAAAAAATTTTAGCAGAACCTCCCCTAAATATATAAAATTCCCAAACCTCGCAATTATAACATAAGTACTCCCAAAATAATTTAATATGCATCTAATTACTTCAATCGGTCTCATCCATAGAACTATCCAATAGTACTCTCAAAAGCAGCTTAGAGTATCAAAAGAATCTTACACCATAAATTAGGTCAACCTATATACACGCTTTCCTAATTCTTATGTCACAACTCCGGTATAATTCCAAATGAGATGATTATATACACTAAACAAAAATCATCTATATCCTCCGACACCATCACGTGGCCAAAAAGAATCCCAAGTATGTATAGTCTGCTAGGTCAACGGTTGTACCTGTAATCTCCTGGGGGGAATATAAAAAAATAGAATAAGCATAAAACTCAGTGAGCTGAGTGAGTTGATAGTAGTTTTTGAAACATAAAATACTTACAAAAATAAATGCATTGCTTGTATAGATAATTTTCTCAATTAATTATGTTAATGTAAGTAATTCATTAGAGACTGTTAATTTTTAGAAAAGTAAAATTTAATATAAGCTAATTATAATTTAAACCCTAGTTGAAAATAAAATATTTGGTTTGAAGAAATTAAAACAAAATAAGCAATTAAAATAAAAACGAGTAAATTGACATTAGAAATCAAGAGATTGAGGCTTCTAGGGCTTCAGAATTTTTTTACCTCAAGTACAGCACAGCCCACGACCCGAGCCCACGTGTGCTGTGTTCTGGTCATGCCTTAGGCCGTACCTAAAAAGGCCCACCACTTTTTTTTTAAATTTGTGCTTAAAAATACTTGTGTGCCTGTCGTACTTTCTTCAAGTCCACGTACCTAGCATACTTTTTCAAGCCCATGTGCCATTTCTTTAAACCCATCAATCTATATACAATTACAAATTTACAAATAATTATAATAAATTAATAAAAATAATAATAATAATAATAAATTTTATTAAGAAAACAATTAAAATTTCTTTAAGATTTAAGACATTAACTTAATTACACAACTACATTATCTAATTTCAATAACCAATTATATACACCAATATATAAGTCTGATTCTATAGATCATAGTAAAAAATTAATATTTAGTAAAAATAAAAATTACAATCTTAGAGTAATGATAGCAAGAAGTCACAACTACGAGGTATCGATTATAACAAGTCATAAGTTAAACAAATTTCGTTCATAATTTTATTTTATTTTTTTGTGTGAATGTAAAAAATATTTCATTCGCAAATGAAACATATTTCTTTGTATTAATTTATGATTTCATAAATGAAGTAATAAAGTTGTAAAAGTTTAGATTTATGATATATAAAATCATGATTTTTATAATTTTACTATTAAAATCATGAAATTATTTATTCATTTAATAAATTATAAATATAAAACAATTACAATATTTTTTTTGAAACTAAGACTAAATTAATTTTAAAAAATCTATGCTAATAAGATATATTAAAATTTTAATTTCAAGTTATTTGAAAATCATAATATTTTATATTTGTTTTTATTACAAAAAATTTAAAAACATGCTTGGGTTCACGTGTTATTGATGACCTATGGGCCACGTGATAGCCCATAAATGAAGTGTGCTTTTCACATACTTTTTCACGTGCCGTGCTTTTAAGACTCAAGTGCCTAAAACTTGAAGTATATCTCGGTCCACGACACGGCATGGCACGTATATGCCATGTCGTGCCATGTACCTTACTAAAACGTGTTCGTAGTCGTGCCATGCCATGTGCCTTAATATAACGTATTCAGTATCATGCCGTGCTCGTACTGTGCCACTTGTTGTCTGGCCCATTAACCACCTTTAGTTTAAGGAACCTTATGACATTATTTTTGCTATTAGAAGGACGCGTTTCCAATGAATTTTAAGTTTCGAACCTATTTTAAGTTTATAACCTAAGTAATATATTAACATTATCAAAATGAAGTACTCCTGCCCTCCTCCTCCAATACCATCATCTTGGCCATGGCTATGGCATTGTTGACAATAATATATAACATTGAGGCTACCAATTATCATTAAAAAAGCCTATCCCCACATTCCACTCGAAGGCGACTGTGCGGCCTCATCAATCACCTCAAAATGAAATTAACCTAAATGAAATCCTTGGCTCTGAAATATCTGTGGTCGAGGAATGGGCCATTGAAGCTATGCAAGAGGCTACTACATTGAGATCCAAAAGCGAAGGCGAGGTGCAGAATATGCTTTTGCCTACAGATAATGACTGTAGTTCTACTGTAGAAGCTTGCAAGAAAGCTAAAGAACCAGCTAAGCCTGGCGTGTTCCTTAGTTGTTAATTCTTTATATATGTTTCTTTGGCGAGGTGATGCGTATTTGACTTGGGTTTGGAAGATCATGGATCTTCTCGGCCTTACTTGGAATTGTTCTTGGACTAGGATTCTCTCCTAATTTTTTTTCCTCTTAATCCTCTTTATTTTTCAATAATTGTTTAAATATGTATATTCATTGAAAGGGTTGCCATAATTATCACACACTTGATCAATTATTTAAAAATAAGGAGAGTTAAGAGGGAAAAAATTAGGAAAGAATCATTGTCTATTAATTGTTCTTAGGAGCTTTAGGAATGCCCTTGTATTGAGAAGAGATTCTATAATACATCTATTATATTATATCTATTTAAAGGATGTATGACACGCATGTATTTTTTTTGAAAAATCATGAAGTAATTCATAGTTATATTTAATTCATATTCACATATCATACATACATTAAGTAGGTGCAATACAATAGAGGTACTCTAAAATCTAGAAAATCTACAAACCTTAGATTTGTTTTAAGTTAATCTTATTTTAAAGTTACTTCTAAAGCTGTTGTTGATTCTAAATTTTTAATGGTCAAAAAATAATATTGTAACTGATAACTTAAACAAATTTGAGAAACAGCAAGTGAAAAATAAATGACAATGAATTAAAATAAATTATCTCAACGGAAACAAATATAGAACAATCGCTTTTTGGGTATTTTTAAAAATACAAATTAACTGGACAATTTTCTCAAAGGACTGGATTAAAAGAGCCAACCGACATTTACCCTTTTTTAATACCATGTGTCTGTCATAAGCAGAACACTTGTATCTTAATTAATTTAGATTTTAACGGGGTCATGTTCTATAAAATGAAAATCTTGCTAGTTTAATTAATTTAGATTTTAACGGGTCATGCTCTATAAAAAGAAAATGAAAATGTCTCGCAAGGAACCGGTTTGTTGATCATCTAATTCAATGGTGGTTGTTATTCTCTGATAAAGTCTTTTATAAAGCTCCCTCACCCTTTGTTAGCCCTCACTCGTTACAAGCATCTATCTATCTATCAATCAATCAATCCTCACATTTTCCCTTCCTCTTATACATCAAAATGAAGCTCATCTTGGCAACATTGGCTGTGGCATTATTTTTGTCAACAGTTTATAACGTTGAGGCTTACAATTATCATCCTCTGGTTGAGCAAGCCTGCTTCGGCGTTCCATTCGAAGACGACTGTGTGGCCTCAATCAGCTCGAAACTCTCATCAAAGCCGGATGCTGAAATTAAATATAATGAAATCCTCGATGCAGCAATAACTGTATTGAAGGAACGGGCTATTCAAGCTAGGGAAGGCTATTCTAATGAGCATGAAATTAGCAGTGACAACGATTATAAGAGCGCGCTCATTGCCGCTGTTGGTGAACACGATAAAGTTGTAGACGCTTGCGAGAAAGCAAGTGGACCAGCTAAGGCCGGCGTTTTTGCCGTCGCGAAAACCGCAGTTGATGAAGCCGATCAGAGTGTTTCTAGCGCTGAAGCATACGACATCGAGAACCCGAACCTGAAACATCTCAATTTGAACTTGAAAATGGCTTCAAACAACGCAGTGGTCATAGCCATTAAGGCTCTTGGTAATCCTACTGCTCAAGGTGAAAATTAAAACAAGGAGAGTATGATTATTTAATTTAATGGATGATGATTTCAGATTTATTTCATCATCTATCTCTGTGATTTTGATATGCAACAACCAATGATT
Organism: Murraya koenigii; assembly: GCA_025617385.1. Lineage (NCBI taxonomy): Eukaryota > Viridiplantae > Streptophyta > Magnoliopsida > Sapindales > Rutaceae > Murraya > Murraya koenigii. The sequence goes on from CM046812.1 coordinate 6,305,692, forward strand.
TTTTTTTTTTGATGATATTGATGGGGGAATAATAGTAATGGATGCTCTTTGAAGCACCTTTTGCTTATGCTGTAACGAAAAAATTATTCTTTATTTCTTTGTTAATTGAATTATTTGATGTTTTTATTTACTTAATTATCTGATGATCACGCATGGCTAATTAAGTGGATTCATAGAGCCGAAAAAATCAAATAATGATGGAAATAAAATAATGAATCAAAATGATTAATTGATTGTCTTCACCTTCGTCAATTAATGGATGGAAAGATTAATTGTCAATTAATCAATACATAAATATTCATTGAATTTAGCTTTGCCAATCAATCAATTTTGAAAATCAAATTCAAGCACGAATTTTGAGCAAAAAGAAAGGGATGTGGTTGGGTAATTCAACCACATTCTTTCTTTCTTCCACTACTTCTCTATCTTACTTGTTCCATTTTACCAGAAAAATAAAACTAACTGTTTAAATCAACAGTAGTTTGGAGTGCGCCATTACAGTGATAATTCCATTGAATCCCGGAAGATCATACTACCTTTGATCCTTTACGCCCCAAAAAATTATTCGAGAAGGGACAGAATTTTTTCTTTAAGAACAGTGCTTTATTGGCACACCTTAGCTTCCTGATTTCATCATTTTTCTGTGTTTGTCTATTAATTATTGTTTTGCAGCTTCTGGATTTATCAGTTGGCTTATTTGAAAATATGTTGAATTGAGAAAAAGAGAAGCTCCTGGATAATTGAACGAAGTTGGTTTACTATAGATTATTGTCAAACTTATGGCTTGAAATTTTAGTTCATTTCGGCTTTTTGATTTATTAAGTGGTGGGCCTTTGTTGCACAGCCACTCTTGCTGACTTGATTTGTTTTATTGTTGGCATAGAAGAAATTATTGGCTGGAGAATTTAGCTTCTGGGTTTTACACGCTTGGTGATATTTACAAGTTTCAGAATTCATTGTTTTTTGTAATTCCATGCACACAACAAATCTGGCAGAAAAATCACGCGCCTCCCTCTATTCTCCCCACCGCACAGTAACATTCTTGGGCTGACATAAACGAGGAATTCCTAAGAAAGATTACTGCAAGTTCGCAGTGCTATTACGAAAGCAGTGCTAACCCATTGCTTTAATTTATGGAACATGGGAGCTTTGTTACTGCTAATTTGGAAGATGGGAGTTCTTTTATTCATCTTATCAACTGTATTTCATTGCTGTAATATTCTGGAATTAAAGCAATGAATTGTGGACTATTGTTATACTTCAATTCATTGCTTTAATTTCTAGAGTATAGAAATTGGAATTGTGGAATCGAAATTAACCGGGTAAAATATTGTTTTGTTAATTTTGGACAAGTTACCGATTCTAGCAAACATGGGGCTGCTTAGTATTGCTTAAATTGCCCTGCTTTGTTTATTAAATTACAGCCGAAAAGTGAGGGAGAGGGAGGGAGCAAGAGAGAGCTCTCACTGTTGCTGCGTCATGAGGGAGAACGGAGCTGGGACAGACCTTGCCTGGAGATATGAGAGAGAGATCCGAGAATGTTGCAGTGTGGTGAGGAGAACGGAGGGAGGCGGGATTTTTCTGCAGGAAGTGCTTTCGTGCGTGCGCGTGGTGTTTCCACGTGCGAACAGAGATGGCTTTCGTTTTGTGCAAAGTTTTGTGCTTTCGTTTGTGTGAAAACCATTTTCCTTCTTTTTATTATTTTATCATTCTGCAACGACTTTCTCTCACATGGTAATGGATAATAGTATTTCATACCAAAAATTTTCTGTTGCATGGACTCATGTACGTGCGTTTTACAATTAACAAATTAAATTGTCCATGTTATTGATGAAAATCATGATAACAGTAATAGAGAGCCTTTTTTTCCTTTACTGTTTGGTCCTTTGTTTGATTGGGCACAATCAAACAGAAATAACAAGATATCTCCATCAACAAATTAAGAAGAACACAATGGATTGAATTTGATGTGTCATAGACAAGTTAATCTTAAATCTGGACAGACAAGACAAATATAGAAGCATCTAATGCAGAAAAAGATAGACGCGAGACTGGGCATGAAAACAAAAACCAACAATACATAAATATTTACTCCTTCCGTGATCGTATCGATATCCTTATACTTGATATTTGAAACTTGTGAATTTTTGGTACCCTAAACTTTTTTCTCACTTGTGAAAAAAAAAATTATTCATAAAAAAGTTACTGCTGAAAGAAATAAAAAAAATTTGTTAAAGAGACAAAGTAATGATAGAATGCTGACAAAAATAATGTTAAAGTTAGCCCATTTTACTGTGTTGGCAATTGAGTGATTAAAATAAGCTCGGTTTAACGATGTTATGTCACTATTCTGTGTAATTTTTCTGTGAGAATATCAACAGTCGGGAGAGAATTAAAGAAGAAAGAAGTCTGAATTACATCAATGAATTAGGTTAAAAAATGAAAGGCAAAAGATATATATGTTAAGCAATATATTATGCGTGGACCCCATATCTATATTTTAACGCCAAATGGACGCTTATCTCATCCGTTTGGTAAGAATGGAAGGAATATGACTATATTGAACTTGATTATATATAAAATTTGATTATATTAGTAGTGACTGAAATATCTATTTATTTAATAAAAAATAATTCAAATCTGACATGTTAAGTAGAAAATAATAATGTTTTGGATCATTGTTCACAATACATGATAAACTGGCTAATTAGTTTAAAACCTGTAGACTAAAAATGGACTTATGCATTTATCTTATCCCCACAATATATAATGATGCTTTCATTGCTAGACGTCCTTTAGTTTATTCTCAATGCAAATGCTAGAGTAGGTAGAACAACATTTCCAATCAGCTATGCTTGTGTTGGATGTTACCAACAATCTTGTAGCCGTCCGGAAAGCCAATTGTATCTATAATTTTTATTGCATGGAAAGGAGTGCCATTTGCTATCTTGGCATTAAGCTTAGGACCGGGAAAGACATGCATTGGTTCTGGCCATTCCGGCATTGTTTCCTTAGGTGAAGCTACCCATATGAATGCTTGTTTACGAGATGGACACACAACATATGCTGCTGCTTCCAGGGCATCAAACCTCACCAATAATACCAAATGTTAACGAACAATACAATATATAAATTCAACTAACAATGTAATACCAAATACCAAATAACAATATAACATCCAAGTTCAAATAACACTGCAGTATCTAATGATCAAATACGAATACAATATCTGAATTCAAGTAACAATCCAGAATCCAATGCAAGTAACAATCTTAAAATTTAAAGATAATTGGGTTAAAGTTATTGCCATGGGGGACTTTTGAATTATTTCTTCTAGTTACGGCATCTTTTAGCACTTGCATATCATGAGTTAAACCCTCCCATCTCTATAAGATATAAATAAATTGCATGTCTTATGAATAAACTACTAAGACATTTATATCTTGGTTTATTGGCCTCTGAAACATGAACCTTTATATATGCACCATCTAAAATCCCTAAAAAATTCTAAAATATTAGATCGGAAAAAAATTGTAAGTCAATGTTCATAACTTTATAAATGAACATAGTGTATCAAGACAATAATATACATACTTTAAACCATTTCCATGTTAGGTCTATTGAATTCTTCAACATAGGCTCGGGTTTTTTCCAAAACTCTTTTTTCCATCTAATCATTGCCTTTAAACACTCATGGAAACATTTACTAACTGTCAAGTCGGATGTTTTAAAATTAAAACTAATCACTCGATTCTTCAAATGGTGTGCTAAAATAAACAAAAATATTACAAGCATTTCCTCGAGCAATACATTTCTAATACCAACTAAACCCCCTTTCTCACAAAAAAGCATACATAATTTTTGAAAGGTTTGTCTATCCATTCTTAATTATGACAAACATTTCACTTCACTTTCAAAAACCAAACCATACAAAAAGTTTAGTTGTTGATAAACACTATAGTATCACTTGGAACTTTTCAATCTTCATTGATAAGTTAAGCAAAGATGGGAATACATAACAGTACATACAGCTATAATCATTTGCTGTTGTGCGGAAGCGTAGGTTGAGCAAATAACCAATTGATGGTAACTGTGACTTCTAGAGAAACTTAAATGTGGTGTAAACAATTGCAAAGAAAATTGACACAATAATTTACGTGGTTCGGCGTAAAGCCTACATCCACGGGCAAAGACTGGAAGATAATTTTACTAACAAATAAGAATTTACAAATTGGGAAAAAACTCACAAAAACCCAATACCCCAATACACCCAAATGAATTCTCCTAGCACTCAAGTGGAAGCTCTCTTAACTCTCTCAATTGCTTCACTTGCAATTGCTCTCAATTTTGGGATGCCTTAACAAATGAAGAGCATTAGCTATTTATAGGAATGCATGGTAGCACTATTTCACCAAACCTTTAAAATTGTCAAAGTTTGGTTGGTGATTACCTAATTTTTAGCCAAACTTTGAACAATTTACCTTTGAATAATTTTGGCCAAACTTTGAACATGTGCTTTGCCAAACTTTGAACAATTTAGCTTTGAATTTGAATTTTTCAACAATTCTCCACCTCGGTGAAGATTTATCCAAATCTGAGCCGACTACCAACGAACCATCATTCCCAAAGTGGCTTGCATCTTTGTGAACTTCCTTGTATAAAATGATCCTCCAATCTCTACCCTTCTCAATCGCTTTAAAACTTTCAGGATATTGATCAAGTTTAGACAATGCTCAAACTTGATCGTTGTCACCACCTTGGTCAACATATCTCATGGATTCTCTCGCAGCCTTGATTTTCTCAAGAAGAATCTTCCCATCATCAATAATTTCCCGCACAAAGTGAAATCGTACGTCAATATGCTTCAGACGCGCATGATAAACTTGATTCTTTGCTAAGTGAATAGCACTTTGATCGTCACAATACAAGTTTACATGCTCTTGGATCAATCCCAAGTTTCCAAGCAAGCCTTGTAACCAAACGACCTCTTTAATAGCCTCCGTAATTGCCATATACTCGACCTCGTGGTTGACAAAGGCAATCGTAGATCGTAGTGTAGACTTCCAACTAATTGGCCCTTTCATAAACCGATCAAATCGCTTGTACCACGCCTCTGAGATTGTTTCAATCCATAAAGCGACTTTGTCAGCTTGCAAACCCAATTTTCTTTTCCAAAGAACTCTAAATCCATCCGGTCGAAGTCATGTAGATTTCCTCTTCCAAACCACCATGCAAGAACGTAGTTTTTACATCAAGTTGAACTAGCTCCGCATTATATTGCGCAACAATGGCTAGCAAAATCCGAATAGACGAATGTTTCACAACTGGAGAAAATACCTCATTGTAGTCTATTCCTTCTCTCTGAGCGTAACCCTTCGCTACCAATCTAGCCTTGTATCGAATTTTATCCTTACGAGGAAATCCATCCTTTTTTGCATATACCCATTTGCACCCAATTGCCTTTTTGTCTTTAGGCAGTGTAACTAACTCCCAAGTTCCATTTTTTCAAGAGACCGCATTTCTTCATCCATTGCTTGCTTCCATCAGTACATTTTCGTGGCTACTTATCGCTTCTCCGTAAGTGGAAGGAACATCACCATCTACAATTGGAAGTGCATAGGCCACCATATCAACAAAGCGAGCAGTGTCTACGAATCTCTCTCCGTGGCCTTCTATATGCAATTGAATCTTGTTGCTCTAAAGGTTCTCGAGTCGAACCTCTTCTTCATCTTCGGTTGATTGAGAATCATCCGCCTCTTCAACACTAACTGGATCATCTTTAACCTTTTCAAGCTCCACCGCCGCTGAGTACCATCGGTGCTATCATCTTTTGTGAATCCTTTTGTTTTAACATGGCTAATTCATCAAAAGTCACATCTCCGCTGAAAATGATCTTCTTTGTATTTGGACACCATAAACAGTATCCTTTTACTCCACCCGCTTATACCCATGAATAATGTTTTCTTCGCTCTGGTCTAACTTAGATTCCTTTACATGATAATAAGCAAGTGGAACCAAAGACATGTAAAGTATCATAATCGATGAGCGGGTTTACCAAATCCACATTTCCATGGGTGTTTTGCCCTCAATTGCAGCTGATGGCAAACGATTAATTAGATGGCACGCATATACAACATACCTCAAATTTCAAAATTCCTTGCCCAATCCAAAGATTGGACAACATACAACCGAACTTTCTCCAAGATAGTTCTGGTTCATGCGCTCGCCACCCTATTCTGCTGTGGTGTACTCGAACGGTGAAGTGTCGCACAATACCCTCATCTCGGCATACTTGTAAGAATGGATCATTCTTGTACTCACCACCATTATCCGAGCTAAGTCTTTTAACCTTTCGACCACTCTGAGTTTCGACCATCTTCTTCCATTTCATAAATATACTCAAAACTTCATTTTTGTTCTTCATCAAATACACCCATACTTTTCTTGAATAATCATCAACAAAAGTAACAAGATAGTGCATACCTCCCAAAGAAGCTACTCGGTAGGTCCCCACACATCACCGTGAACATAGTCCGTAATCCTTTTGTATTGTGAATTGTCGAGCCAAACTTTACTCTTGTTTGCTTGCCCAGAACGCAATGTTCACAAAATTCTAATTTGCAAGAATTTGCACCTTTCAATAAGCCTTGCTTAACCAAAGTCTGCAAAGCTTTTTCACCGGCATGTCCCAAACGCATATGCCACAACTTGGTTGCCTCTCGAATCTGCATCCTTTCTCGAAACTCGTTGATGCCGATCCAATAACCGCATCCCTTGGAAATAGTACAAGTTATTCCTTCTGTGCCCTTCATCATCGCTGCGCACCAGCCTACTACCTTCAAGAACCCATCTCTCATAGTGATTGTAAGCCCTTTGGATTCTAGGACTCCTAATGAGATGAGATTTTTCTTTAAGCTTGGTACATAGCGAACTTCCACAAGACATGGATTGAGCCATCGTGATTCTTCAATTGGATTGAACCTATTCCCATGGTTTTACAAGCATTGTCATTGCCCATAAAAACAACTCCACCATCTAGCTCCTTGAAACTAGAAAACCAAACTCTTATTAGGACACATATGATAAGTACAACCCGAATCCAAAATCCATTCATCCGATTGACATGTCAATGTCATGCCAACCGCACTAAATTCGACTCCTCATCATGCTCGGCTACACATGCATCGAAATAGCCTTGCCCTTTGTAACTTAGGACAATTCTTTTCCAATGCCCTTTCTCGCGACAAAAAGCACATTCATATTTGGCAGTGCCTACCTTTAGACTTGCCCTTTTCCGTGTTCATGGCTTTGTGAACGCCCTCTCGTTGTCAATACTTCGCAACTCGTATCTCTCGTGATCCTTTTTATCTTTCTTTCTCGGTCTCAAAGATTATACAAAGGCACTACATACAAGATCAAATGTGACACTCGTCCTTCCCATGAAGCAAAGTGGTGGTGAGATGGTCATATTCATCGTGAAGTGAATTCAACAAAGAATAATGCCTTATCTTCATCTTCAAATTTCTCATCCAAATTTAGCAAATCCGCTAATATTTTATTGAATGAGTTCACGTGGTCATTCATCGACATACCAGTGCATGCGTGAATCGATAGAGTTTCTTTTTCATATAAAGCCTGCTTTCAAGGCTTTTCTTCATATATTTTTCTTCCAAAGGTCTTCCACAAATTCTTTCGTCGATGTCTCCCTCATGACAGTAGTACTTCCGATCTTTAGCCGTACATAGGCGTAATAGTACCACATGCCTGCTCATTGATTTTTGTCCACCCTTGTCATCCATCTTTTCAGGCTTTTCTTCTAGAGCAAGATCCAGCTCTTGCTGACATAAGACATCCAACACCTCACATTGCCACATACCAAAATTATTGGTACCATCAAATTTCTCCACTTCAAACTTTGCATTAGTCACAGTAGTCCTTGCTGACGAAGACGACGACGACGCTTCGCCATCCTCTCAACCTCAAATAATCAGCGCTTTCAACAACTATTCACACTTGAAAAACAGTCTCTATGATGTTTATTTCAGCGTGAATAAATGCACCGAGAAAGTTCCCGTGAGAATGGAGGGGTCACAATGGTCCCACTTAAAACCCGCACTCTTAGACTCTTATCGCCTTGTTGATGTAACTTTCCTAGACATGCAAAATACACACTACTTACAATAGACTGCTCTCCAAGTACAAATGGTCGTATCTAGTAATCAGATTCCCTAAGTACGAACCTTCTGCCTCGATACCAATTGTTGTGCGGAAGCGTAGGTTGAGCAAATAACCAATCGATGGTAACTCGTGACTTCTAGAGAAACTTAAATGCGGTGTAAACAATTGCAAAGAAAATTGACACAATAATTTACGTGGTTCTGCAGAAAGCCTACATCCACGGGCAAAGACCGGAAGATAATTTTACTAACAAATAAGAATTTACAAATTGGGAAAAACTCACAAAACCCAATACCCCAATACACCCAAATGAATTCTCCTAGCACTCAAGTGGAAGCTCTCTTAACTCTCTCAATTGCTTCACTTGCAATTGCTCTCAATTTTGGGATGCCTTAACAAATGAAGAGCATTAGCTATTTATAGGAATGCATGGTAGCACTATTTCACCAAACCTTTAAAATTGTCAAAGTTTGGTTGGTGATTACCTAATTTTTAGCCAAACTTTGAACAATTTACCTTTGAATAATTTTGGCCAAACTTTGAACATGTGCTTTGCCAAACTTTGAACAATTTAGCTTTGAATTTGAATTTTTCAACATTTGCAACATCATCACCAAATTGTGTATAACTACTAAGACTCTCTTCTTTCTTATGACTTAAGATATTGGGCATTTTTCCATTCTCTATATCATGAGATTTAATACATATTTGATAAAGGGCTTTAATATTCAATGAGATTGCAACTTGTATTTTGATTTCATCATAATTATTTTTCAAAGACACGTATCCATTTATTTTCTTAAAGAAACAATTTCATTTCCTTCCTTGAGAGAGGGACTATTTATGATATTATAATGATATCAACTTATATCACCATACATCTAACGCCACAAACCAAAATGATGGAAAATATTGACCTTAATTTAAGCATGACCTTTATTCCAAACTCTATTTGTTTATAGTAATTTAAATCAATAGTACTGAGATGACCCGCCCCATTCTCAGAGGCGACCTATCTTGAGCAACTGTACTCAAATATTAAAATCATGTTATTAATGAGAATTCTACCGAAATTTCGGCAAAACCTCCCCTAAACATATAACATTCCTAAACCTGCAATTACAACACAAGCACTCCCAAATCATTTATTATACATCAACCCCATCTCATCCGGTGATATATCCAATAATACACACGTTTCATAGTTCATACATCACATCCCTAATATAATTCCAAAACATGACAATTATACATTAACCAAAAGAAATAATTATTCTATATCCTCAAACAACCTCAGTGGCCCAAATGACTCCAACTATGTACAGCTGCTGGGTTAACTATTGTACCTGTAATCTCCTGGGGGGGGGAAATATAATAAAATGAAATGAGTATAAAACTCAGTGAGCTCAGTGAGTGGATAGTAGCTTTTAAAACATAAATACTTTTAAAAAAAAATGCATCACTTGTATAATTACTTTTCTCAAACAACTATATTTTCATGTAAAAACTCCTTTCTTTACAATCATATTTTAAAAATAAATATATTTTCATACTACCATAAAATCAATAAAAACATCTCATATTAAAATACCATCTCATATTGAAATATCATCTCGTACTGAAATATCAAATACTAAGTAAAACAAATAACCTTAAACAAATACCCAGGGGATGATCTAGTCTCATCCGGACCTCAACGGACGGCAATGACGTACTATCTGAGTACCATCATGCCCGGAGCTACACGGATAGACCAAATGACGTACCATCTCATGCTTATCAGCATAACTCATACCCCGAATCTCAACGGACGTGCTATCATGCGCCATCTTGAGACATCGTGTCCTGACCATCCGGTCTCATATCTCAATATGCATGCATATGCCCCCAAAGGGCGAAAGCGCACAAACACACCGCCCAAAGCCTCTATGTGTGTTCAGACGGGCCCCAAAGGCCTACTATCTCATCTCATCTGGAGGGAACGAGTATTTGCTTAAAACTTAAAATCATGATCAAAATCATTATATATATACACTGTAAATCATACTCGAAATCAATATAGATATACATTTTAAATCATGCCAAGATCCATCATATACTCTTTAAATCATGCTCAAAATCAACATATACTATTAAAATCATGCTCGAAATCCACATAAAAGCACTTTAAATCATGTTCAGAAATTAATAATCTCTTTTACCATTTTAAATTCGATACGGAGCACAAATAAATAAGTATAATTTAACAAATATTTATACGAAATAAACATTTAATTTCGGAGAACCATTTAATGAAAGCACTTTAAATATTTATGTCATAAACAAGCCTTACTATATAAAAATCAAATAATTTTAATATATTCCACTCACAGTGACAATTTCAGACTCGGCTATCACCTAAGTCCGCAGGTAGATACTCATCCGCAGATCCACCTATTTTACATAAACGACACAATTACTTTCCATAATTATAATTCGAACTAATCCCGCAAAAATAACGCTTAAAATAAATATTCGTCCTAACATTACAACTCTCAATCTTCCCGGCTTACCGTATTAATCCCGTATTCGTAATTTACTAATATAATCCAAAATTATACTACCCTTAATTTCATAATTTACCAATTTACCCTCAACATCATAAAATTACCAATTTATCCTCAATTCAAATTACAAAATCACCCTCAAAGTTTGAAATTACGAAATTACCCTCAACACGTGAAATTACCAAAATGCCCCTACGGTCAACGTTGACTGAAATTCACCCAATGGCGGTGGGGAAGCTCGGGCTAGACACTTCTCGTCGAGATGAGTCCAACGGTGCCTGTGGTGTTCTCCCACGCGCGGCGGCGAAGCCGGATCGAGCTTGTGAAGCCGCGGCACTTAGGGTGGTCGATCGGCGGCAAAACGGCCTCCTCGATGCCGGTGGCTGGTCGGGAATGAAAGAGGGCAAGGTGGAGAACAAAACCCAAGTGGTTGCACAAATCATGACGGGTTCGTGCACAAGCTTCGTGCTCCCGTTCGGCGGTGTTCTCGATGTTTCTGGGCGGCGGGGATGGCAGGAGAACGTTCTCTGTCTCGTAAGCTTTGATTTGATACCGAGCTCGTCCGGTGGGGTGGTCGGAATAGGGAGTTACGTCTGGGTCAAACTCGCGGTCCTGGTCGGGTTGGGTCAAACGGTTCAGCGACTCTCACGATTTTTGCTCCAATTCTTAACCGGTTTCTCCTTTTATAAACACCCACAAAATATTAACTAGACCCCCCCATGATTTATTACATAAAACCTCTCTTAATTTATCACATAAACCCCCTCTTAATTTAATTATTTACATAAATTAGTAAAACAAATGCATATGTTACAAGTACCAACATTTCCCATCATTTTTTGACCTGTGATAAGAACAATTACAAGCACTACAAGAAACCCAAGTTGTAAAAACATCAAACTTTCATGCCATCAATCATATCACTATACACCTAAAGCCATAATTTGGCTGTTTAGGAAACTAAACGCACAACAAACATCATAATATTAATTCATATAATTTGTAAATGCAAAATTTATTGAAATAATTTCATAGTTTTGGAAGCTAAACACACAAGAAATGGCCAAGCCAAATATCAGCAATTTTGGAAGCCAAACGCATAAATAACATATAAGTGAAAACTTTATTAAAATAATTCAGTAGTTTTCGAAACTAAATGCACTGCCAAGCAACATATCTGTAATTTTGGAAGCTAAACATAGAACAAATACCACGGTATTAATTCATATAATTTATAAATAAAATTATATAATGGGCTGCATGAATGAGTCGAAAAATGAACAAACACATCAAATGAGATCAGAGACGATAGACAGTGACGAGCTGTCAAATCAAGATGATCGTACATGACAGAACCGAAAGGTAATAGGCTGCAATCAATGTGAATCCGACTAGTAATTAATACGAGATCGGTGATGAGTGAGATTAAGTGGTGGGATCTCATTGCTAGGTGAGAGAGATGAGATGGGTCGGCTACTTAGATTAGGCATTTCAGTTTTTATTTTTTTTTTCAATTTATGATTTTCTATGATAATAAGGTTATTTTCATAAAACAATAAAATTATTGAGAACATTTTTATCATGGGGTGAAAGGGTTTTTGATTCCCAGCTCCCCCCCTAATTAGAATAAAAAATCAGGTATTGATTGCTTAATTTCATGTGGGACTCATGTCATCCATTCCCATTCCCATCTTCAATTTCACAAGCAAACATTTTTTTTATTCTGATTTCACCATTTTGATTCTCCTTCCAGAAATGTAAACACATCATAAGAGTATGGGAATACCCACTAAGCGAATATATAAGTGTATGAGTTGAATTGTCAGCACCCCTCTATAACTCTCATAAAATCCCTCTCCTAATATAATTATATTAAAAAATAAATAGATCTAAATAAATTCTTATAAATATTTCTCTATAAGCCTCTTTCATCAACAGTCTTAACTCATTACACTTATACAACTACACGAAAATTTTTTTTATTTTTATTTTTTGTTTTCTCTCAAATACTTTGCATTCTAATTTTTTTTTTCAAAAAAACATATATAATAACCATTTGAGTCCATTTTTATTTCTACTCAATTGATATATATATATGATTTTTTTTTATAGTTAAATATATATGATTTGATCACACAAACATTTATAAAAACAATGTTAGGGGATTTTGGAAGAAACTAATTTTTTTTCAATTAGAAAGAATCTAAAAAATTAGAAAAAAATATTCTGGAAATTAAAAAAATTTCTACAGAAAAGAAAATTATAGCAGTGCTAACAGTCCCACACTTCAAGCAAAGATACTAGTCCTTTTCCCTTCAAGAAAAATTTTGCAGTGAATTTTATTATTGGCTAATCACTATAATAAGAGTGTGAATATAAAAAGGATAAAAATAATAATTGTAGTAACTAAAGAGCTTGTAAACAAAGCACCTTCAGCCACTATCCAAAATATTAAGACTAGATCAACAAGATGCTATAAAGAGGATCTAACAGAAACCTAAGTAATATTGATCAATTATACAAGATGACTAACCAGAAAAAATTAAAAACAAGAATTGAACGAAAGAAAGTACGAAAAAGAGAAACCAAAAGAGATTATATGATTAAGCTCACGTGCATTAGCTTACATCCATGAGAAGAACAAATTGAGTAGTTTTTTGATGATTTTCAAGGATCAAATACAAAGATTACTTAGTCTTTTACATAGAACAGGAAGCTTTAACTTTCTCTCTCAGCTTTCTCTCGTTACAAAGCAATCACAATGTAACAGAAAATCACTCTCTAGACCGACTTTTGCAGAAGCTTATAAAGAAACCTAGATGAAACCTAGAATCCCACGTGACAAGTATGTGTTATAACGGGCCTCAAATTATAAACAATAATTCTCTTCATTCTAGATTTAAAAATTACACCAGTGGGATCTAACTCGAAAGTTTTGGGACATAAAGACTTTGTCTTATTGAAGTACTCATCAATTGTTATGTTTTGTTGTGAAATTAATAGTAGACCATTCTCCAAAATTTATAGCCATGTGTTATTTTCTTTGAAAAGATCATTGCAAAAATATCTCAAGCTTTATTAGGTGTCTTAGCCTTTTTTATATATATATTACATCATCTTTTCTTTAATTGTACTATTGATGGTGAACATGGCCTTTCTGGCTTTAATATTCCACTTTTTAAAAGTGGCAACCTCAGTTACTGATTTCTCACTATTACCACAACAGATCTCCTAGAGATCAAACCCCTATAAGTAAGACTCCATCGTTGTTGCTCTAGTATTGAAATTTTTGTTGTTGAGATTCTTAACTCCTCCAACTACTTGAAGGTCACACATGATATTTGTAAGACTTTGGCAATGCCTCACAGGCTTCGTCTTTAGTAACGAACTTATAGAGTTCCAAAATCCGTCACAATTCAAGGAAGCTCTATCAAACAATCCTCAAACGTCCTCATTGTACTCTTACAGCTTCTCAACAATAGTCCTTAACTATTATGAACTTCTAACAACACTGCTATAGTGGTCTCTGACCAATCTCGCTCTGACACCAAATTGTTGAAAACTATGGCTTAAATTGCTCAAAACTAAAATTTTTTTAGGAATATAACAATTTCACTAAACTTAAGGAAATTATAAATATTTTACAAGAGACATTCTACAAAACTCATGCCTCATGGCTCATTCTTCTTTCTCTCTTCTAGTTCTTCACTCCTCACTTGATGCTTGGAACAAAGAGCATAAGGGTATTTGTAGTAACCTATAACTAATATAAACTATACAAATATTAAAATACAAAAATTTAACAACCACATTTTTCAAATATCACAAATATTCAAGAGTTTTCTAGATTTAGATATTTTCATATCTTTTAAATATTTTTGGATTAGAGTCATCTCACATTGTCTACACAATTCTAGAACCTTCCATGGATTGATATTTGAAATGGAACTTTGACAAGTGTAATTGGATATGATCATAATATACATGAACAACCCAATTGGAGTTGATTGTACATATACTGATAATAAGTTTATTTCAATTATGACACAGTTGTCCAATTAATTTTTAGATTAAGGCTCAATTTTGGGTTTTGGTGGGCAATTAAAATGCGCTTCGTAAATACTTTCAACTATGGTTTGGAAGTTAAAAATAATTTTACTCCACAATTGTTTTATGAAATTCTAAATGATCTTGAACTTAGGGCATGACCATGTGGTTTTCAATTTGACGGCCGCTTACTCTACGCTGGCCTCTTACTTCCAGCATTGCCATTCCCATACTCTACACCATTGTCTTCATCTGCTTCCACCGACTTAATCACAAACGTTGATTGCAAAGATGATGACAACACTAATGCAATCAGCAGCAACAGCTTTTGCAGACCACAAACAGTAACAGTAGCAGATCAAACTTAAAGACTATAGTAGTAGATTTAAATTAAAGAAGATATTTATGGTATGTAACATATGAACTTGTTATATTTATTTATGTAAAAAATGAATTTAATAGGGGGTTTATGTAATAAATTGAAAGGAGGTTTATGTGATAAATTGAGAGGGGGTATATGTGATAATCATGAGGGGGTCTAGTTGATATTTTACGGATGCTTATAAAAGAGTGAAACCGGGTGAAATTTGAGCAAAATCGAGAGAAAGAGAGAGAGGAGAGACCCGAACCCGACCCGTAACTCGACCCGAACCCGCGAAACCGACCCGCCGGTTTCTCCCATTTCCGGCCACCTCACCGGCCGAGCAAGGTGTCAAACGGAAGCTTGTGAGCCGGCCGTCCATCCCCAGCCGTCCTTGCTGCCGGAAAACGAGTGGAACGTCGCTGGTGAAGCTCGAAAGTTCCGCGGGTTTGCGCGGACGATCGCCGGCGATTCCGGCCGTATTTGGCCACGCCACCGGTTGCAAAAGCTTCCCCACCTCACCATCTTCCATTCCTGACCAGTCACCGGCACCGAGGAGGCCGTTTTGCCGCCGTCCGATCACCCCAAGGAGCCGCGACTTCACGTGCTCGATCCGGCTTCGCCGCCGCGCGTGGGAGGACACCACCGGCACCGTTGGACTCACCTCGACGAGAAGTGTCTAATCCGAGCTTCCCCACCGCCGTTGGGTCAATTCCGGTCAACGTTGACCGTAGGGGCATTTTGGTAATTTCACGTGTTGAGGGTAATTTCGTACTTTTCAGCTTTGAGGGTGATTTTGTAAACTGAATTGAGGATATATTGGTAATTTTATGATGTTGTGGGTAAATTAGTAAATTATGAAATTGAGGGTAGTATAATTTCGGATTATATTAGTAAATTACGAATACGGGATTATTACGGTAAGCCGGGAAGATTGAGAGTTGTAATATTAGGACGAATATTTATTTTAAGGCGTTATTTTTGCGAGATTAGTTCGAATTATAATTATGGAAAGTAATTGTGTCGTTTCTGTAAATTAGGTGGATCTGCGGACGAGAATCTACCTGCGGACTTGGGTGATAAGCCAGAGTGCGAAATTATCATTGTGAGTGGAATATATTAAAATTATTTGATTTTTATATAGTAGAGCTTGTTTATGAAATGAATATTTAAAGTGCTTCCATTAAATGGTTTTCGAGATAAATGTTTATTGAGTATAAATATTGTGTTAAATTATATTTATTTATTTATAGTTCAGTATCGATTTTAAAATGGTAAAAGAGATGATTGATTTCGAACATGTTTTAAAGTGCTTTTATGCGGATTTCGAGCATGATTTTGAGAGTATATGATTGATCCTGTTTATGATTTAAAATGTATATACATTGCTTTTGAGCATGATTCAAAGTATTTATATGTTGATTTGAGAATAATTTAAAGTGTTTACATATGGTCTTGAGCATGATTTAGAATGTTTATACATATGGATTTTGAACATGATTTAAAGAGTATATGATGGATCTTGGGCATGAGATATATTGATTTCGAGTATGATTTAAAGCATGATTTAAAGTGTATTATATATAATGATTTCGATCATGATTTTAAGTTTTAAGCAAATACCGTTCCTCAGGATGAGATGAGATGAGATAGTAGGCCTTTGGGGCCGTCCGAACACACATAGAGGCTTTGGGCAGTGTGTTTGGGCGCTTTCAGCCCTTAGGGGCATATGCATGCATATTGAGATATGAGATCGGATGGTTCGGGACACGATGTCAGCGGGGATAGCGCATCATTGCACGTCCGATGAGATCCGGGTATGAGATATCTTGATGAGCATGAGATGAGTACGTCCTTTTGTCTATCCGGTGTAGCTCCGGGCATGATGGTACTCGAGATAGTACATCATTACTGGTCCGTTGAGGTCCGGATGAGACTAGATTATCCACAGGTATTTGTTTAAAGGTATTTGTTTAAGGATATTTGTTTAAAGGATATTTGTTTAAAGGATATTTGTTTACATGATATTTGTTTAAGGATATTTGTTTAAGGATACTTGGTTAAAGATATTTGATTTACTTAATGTTTGATATTTTAATTTGAGAAGATATTTCGATATGAGAAGTTTTTATTGATTTTGTGATGATGTCGGTTTTGCTTATGTTCAAATTATGATTGAATTGAAAGTAATTTTATATTCAAATATTTATTTGAGAAGCGTGATTATACAAGTGATGCACTTATTTTTGTAATTATTTTATAATTTAAAAGTTATTATCCACTCATTTGAAGTTCATTTGAGTTTTATACTTCATTCCTATTTTATTATATTTTCCCCAGGAGATTACTAGTCTGATGATTAACCCAGTGATTGTACATAGTTAGAGTCATTTGGGCCTTTGAGGTTGTTTGAGGACATAGGAAAATTATTTTCTTTTGGTTAATGTATAATTATCATGTTTTGGATTTATATTAGGGATGTGATTTATGAATTATGAAGCGTGTGTATTATTGGATATGTTATCGGATGAGATTGGGTTGATCGCGAGTTGATTCTTGATAAATGATTTGGGAGTGTTTATGTTGAAATTGCGGGTTTGGAAATGTTATATTTTTAGGGAGGTTACTGTAGAAATTTGGTAGAATTCTCATTAATAAGATGATTTTAATATTTAGGTTCGATTTCTTAAGATAGGTCGCCTACGGAAATGAGGTGAGTTGAGTCTCATAGTATCTCGAAGTTGAAGAAGGTAGAAGAAGAGTAATGGCAGCAACAATTAAGCTGAGAAATAAAGGAAAATGGGAACAACTATCAAGCTAAATGGGGATGAAAATGAAGACGAAGAGGATATGACCTAAATTTTTGTCCGCGGCTTTATTTACTTGTGTGTGTAATTAGGTTAAGGTTTGTGTTCAACACTTAATATTTTATTTTATTTTTTTGTGGTTTCAAGATAAGGTGCCATGTTATTTACAATATGATTTACTCAAATTCATCGTTTCATTAAATTTTAAAATATTATTATGTCTATGTAATAGACAAATAAACTATCATATATCTATCAAGCGTTTATGATATATAAAAATTATTTCACATTCCTATCATACTCTTTTAATAAATAACTAATTTTTTCATATCTATCATAAAAATTCTATCATTGTAGCTAATTTTTATAGTAGTAAACTCAGAGGTTGTAATTTATGCATGTTTACTTTTTATTTGTTAAATTAATTTATATTAAACTATTTTCATGTAGTGCTTGACAAATACATACTTACATCATTGGATACATCAACTGTAGAGATTGAAAGTTTTGATTTTAATTTAAACTAAATTATTCTTATTAGTGGATGTTATTTTGTGTATTTTGCTTATGGAGGATTGTCCAAGTGTTTAATAGATGACTTGTATTTTAATTATTTAGTTACTATTAAAAATATTTAAACTAACATGAATGATATTCTTACCATAACGAGAACCATACTCGACACAAAATGGTGCGTCTTGTGTTCGGTATAGATTTTACTGTAGTGAGGGAAACAAGAGACACGCACCCTTCCCTTTTCCACTTTCACGCATTTTCTCCCTTCCCTCCCAATCTCCTCCACCGAGCTCTTCTTCCTCCTCTCTCCTCACAGCTTCTCCCTAGTTTATACGTAAAACAACCTTGAAGTCAAATCCAATTCCTCCCAGACTATGGGTCTCTTGCACAAGTGCAAATCCACAATCACTACGCTAAGTGAGTCAAATCTAACTTCTCGGCAGCCATGAGTCTCTAGCACAAGTCACTCTCTACCACATGTGCAAATCCACGATAGTGTGGGTATCGCCAAACTCTCTGTGGGTAATCGACTTGTGAAGGAAATTGCTTCAATTCATTACATTAATTTTAAATTTGGTTGTCTAAATTGTGAATTTTTGAAGATTTAATCGCTATTCTGTTTCATACTAAATTTTTCTATATCTAGAACTAGCAGTATTGTGAACTCATTACTTCGATGATACTAAAAATAGTATCACTAATTACTTTTAGTGACACTTATTAATAGTGTCGTTGATCCGGGAGTCGAACAATCATCGACACTTGAATGTGGTGTCGGGGATTACTATTACTATAGTATTACAGATTTTATGACACCATAGTAATAGAAATTACTAATAATTATTATGTGTCAAAAATTCAGTATCACTATAGTATTACTCGAACTCAATATTTTTATATTAAAAATCTGAACTCACTATAGTATTATAGCCTTAATATTTTTAAAATCTGAAAAAATCAATTCTATACATTAGGTTTTAAAAATAATTATAAAAATTATAACAATAGCAAATCTCGAACTCAAACATTTCATCAAGTACAGAAGCCTTAGCCCAACAACATCGAAACCCATGTTGAACTTTTACATTTTTTCTTCAAAAATGAAAACTTGAAATTAACGACTTTTGGACATAACGTTTACCATGAAACAAAACAAGCAATCATAATGATTACGCTCAACAAAGAGCTTGGGATTGCTAGAAACATAAAAAAAAGCTATGCTGGAGCTTCTAGAAGAGAACGAAAGGGAAAGCGGTGGAGTTACTTGCTAGAGAGAAAGGTGGACAAAAGCGGTGCAAGTGAAGGAAGCGAGAGGAGTTAGATTTGACTCGATGTCTGTTTGGAGTGTCAATTAGGGTGAAGTTACGAGGAGAGAGAAGGAAGAAGAGCCCAAGGTGGAGGAGTTGGAAGGGAAGGGAAAAAGGCGTGAGAGTTGGGAAAAGGGAAAAGTGCATGTCTCATCGTTTCTCTCACCACGATGGACAATTTATACTAAGCACAAAACGTACTGTTATGTGTTCATTATGTTTCTCATTATGGTGAAAGTATCTTTACTGTTAAACTAATTGGCGGGTAAAAGAAAAAATATGATATTCATTTTACCTAATCGGATCGAACCGATCGGACTAGATAAAATCACATCGAGTAGGATCAGTTCATAGAAGTCAATTTAAAGTAAACAATACCTACATCTTGAGCCGACACGGTATGGTCCACCAAATGGGTGGGCCGTGCTATGCTGTGCCCAAATTTTTTACCTCAAGTACAGCACAGCCCACGACCCGAGCCCACGTGTGCCGTGTTCTGGTCATGCCTTAGGCCGTACCTAAAAAGGCCCACCACTTTTTTAAAATTTGTGCTTAAAAATACTTGTGTGCCTGTCGTACTTTCTTCAAGTCCACGTACCTAGCATACTTTTTCAAGCCCATGTACCATTTCTTCAAACCCATCAATCTATATACAATTACAAATTTACAAATAATTATAATAAATTAATAAAAAATAATAATAATAATAAATTTTATTAAGAAAACAATTAAAATTTCATTAAGATTTAAGACATTAACATAATTACACAACTACATTATCTAATTTCAATAACCAATTATATACAACAATATATAAGTCTGATTCCATAGATCATAGTAATAAATTAATATTTAGTAAAAATAAAAATTACAATCTTAGAGTAATGATAGCAAGAAGTCAGAACTACGAGGTATCGATTATAAAAAGTCATAAGTTAAACAAATTTCGCTCATAATTTTATTTTATTTTTTTATGTAAATGTAAAAAATATTTCATTCGCAAATGAAACACATTTCTTTGTATTAATTTATGATTTCATAAATGAAGTAATAAAGTTGTAAAAGTTTAGATTTATGATATATAAAATCATGATTTTTATAATTTTACTATTAAAATCATGAAATTATTTATTCATTTAATAAATTATAAATATAAAACAATTACAATATTTTTTTGAAACTAAGACTAAATTAATTTTAAAAATCTATGCTAATAAGATATATTAAAATTTTAATTTCAAGTTATTTGAAAATCATAATATTTTATATTTGTTTTTATTACAAAAAATTTAAAAACATGCTTTGGTTCACGTGCTATTGATGACCTATGGGCCACGTGATAGCCCATAAATGAAGCGTGCTTTTCACATACTTTTTCACGTGCCGTGCTTTTAAGACTAAAGTGCCTAAAACTTGAAGTATATCCCGGTCCACTGCACGGCATGGCACGATATGCCATGCCGTCGTGTACCTTACTAAAAGCGTGTTCGGTGTCGTGCCATGCCATGTGCCTTAATATAACGTATTCAGTATCATGCCAGTGCCTGTCATTGTGCCACATGTCGTCTGGCCCATTGACCACCTTTAGTTTAAGGAACCTTATGACATTATTTTTGCTATTAGAAGGACGAGTTTCCAATGAATTTTAAGTTTCGAACCTATTTTAAGTTTAGAACCTATTTTAAGTTTAGAACCTAAGTAATATATTAACATTGTCAAAATGAAGTACTCCTGCCCTCCTCCTCCAATACCATCATCTTGGCCATGGCTATGGCATTGTTGACAATAATATATAACATTGAGGCTACCAATTATCATTAAAAAAGCCTGTCCCCACGTTCCACTCGAAGGCGATTGTGCGGCCTTGAAATATCTGTGGTCGAGGAATGGGCCATTGAAGCTATGCAATAGGCTACTACATTGAGATCCAAAAGCAAAGGCGAGGTGCAGAATATGCTTTTGCCTACAGATAATGACTGTAGTTCTAGTGTAGAAGCTTGCAAGAAAGCTAAAGAACCAGCTAAGCCTGGCGTGTTCCTTAGTTGTTAATTCTTTATATATGTTTCTTTGGCGAGGTGATGCGTATTTGACTTGGGTTTGGAAGATCATGGATTTTCTCGGCCTTACTTGGAATTGTTCTTGGACTAGGATCCTCTCCTAATTTTTTCCTCTTAATCCTCTTTATTTTTCAATAATCGGTTAAATATGTATATTCATTGAAAGGGTTGCCATAATTATCACACACTTGATCAATTATTAAAAAATAAGGAGAGTTAAGAGGGAAAAAATTAGGAAAGAATCCTTGTCTAATAATTGTTCTTAGTAGTTTTAGGAATGCCCTTGTATTGAGAAGAGATTCTATAATACATCTATTATATTATATCTATTTAAAGTATGTATGACACGTATGTATTTTTTTGAAAAATCATGAAGTAATTCATAGTTATATTTAATTCATATTCACATATCATACATACATTAAGTAGGTGCAATACAATAGAGGTACTCTAAAATCTAGAAAATCTACAAACCTTAGATTTGTTTTAAGTTAATCTTATTTTAAAGTTACTTCTAAAGATGTTGTTGATTCTAAATTTTTAATGGTCAAAAAATAATATTGTAACTGATAACTTAAACAAATTTGAGAAACAGCAAGTGAAAAATAAATGACAATGAATTAAAATAGATTATCTCAACGGAAACAAATATAGAACAATCGCCTTTTGGGTATTTTTAAAAATACAAATTAACTGGACAATTTTCTCAAAGGACTGGATTAAAAGAGCCAACCGGCATTTACCCTTTTTTAATACCATGTGTCTGTCATAAGCAGAACACTTGTATCTTAATTAATTTAGATTTGGTCAAGTTCTATAAAATGAAAATCTTGCTAGTTTAATTAATTTAGATTTTAACGGGTCAAGCTCTATAAAAAGAAAATGAAAATGTCTCGCAAGGAGCCGGTTTGTTGATCATCTAATTCAATGGTGGTTGTTATTCTCTGATAAAGTCTTTTATAAAGCTCCCTCACCCTTTGTTAGCCCTCACTCGTTACAAGCATCAATCAATCAATCCTCACATTTTCCCTTCCTCTTATACATCAAAATGAAGCTCATCTTGGCAACATTGGCTGTGGCATTATTTTTGTCAACAGTTTATAACGTTGAGGCTTACAATTATCATCCTCTGGTTGAGCAAGCCTGCTTCGGCGTTCCATTCGAAGACGACTGTGTGGCCTCAATCAGCTCGAAACTCTCATCAAAGCCGGATGCTGAAATTAAATATAATGAAATCCTCGATGCAGCAATAACTGTATTGAAGGAACGGGCTATTCAAGCTAGGGAAGGCTATTCTAATGAGCATGAAATTAGCAGTGACAACGATTATAAGAGCGCGCTCATTGCCGCTGTTGGTGAACACGATAAAGTTGTAGACGCTTGCGAGAAAGCAAGTGGACCAGCTAAGGCCGGCGTTTTTGCCGTCGCGAAAACCGCAGTTGATGAAGCCGATCAGAGTGTTTCTAGCGCTGAAGCATACGACATCGAGAACCCGAACCTGAAACATCTCAATTTGAACTTGAAAATGGCTTCAAACAACGCAGTGGTCATAGCCATTAAGGCTCTTGGTAATCCTACTGCTCAAGGTGAAAATTAAAACAAGGAGAGTATGATTATTTAATTTAATGGATGATGATTTCAGATTTATTTCATCATCTATCTCTGTGATTTTGATATGCAACAACCAATGATTTTTTTTTTTTTGATGATATTGATGGGGGGAATAATAGTAATGGATGCTCTTTGAAGCACCTTTTTGCTTATGCTGTAACGAAAAAAATTATTCTTTATTTCTTTGTTAATTGAATTATTTGATGTTTTTATTTACTTAATTATCTGATGATCACGCATGGCTAATTAAGTGGATTCATAGAGCCGAAAAAATCAAATAATGATGGAAATAAAATAATGAATCAAAATGATTAATTGATTGTCTTCACCTTCGTCAATTAATGGATGGAAAGATTAATTGTCAATTAATCAATACATAAATATTCATTGAATTTAGCTTTGCCAATCAATCAATTTTGAAAATCAAATTCAAGCACGAATTTTTGAGCAAAAGAAAGGGATGTGGTTGGGTAATTCAACCACATTCTTTCTTTCTTCCACTACTTCTCTATCTTACTTGTTCCATTTTACCAGAAAAATAAAACTAACTGTTTAAATCAACAGTAGTTTGGAGTGCGCCATTACAGTGATAATTCCATTGAATCCCGGAAGATCATACTACCTTTGATCCTTTACGCCCCAAAAAATTATTCGAGAAGGGACAGAATTTTTTCTTTAAGAACAGTGCTTTATTGGCACACCTTAGCTTCCTGATTTCATCATTTTTCTGTGTTTGTCTATTAATTATTGTTTTGCAGCTTCTGGATTTATCAGTTGGCTTATTTGAAAATATGTTGAATTGAGAAAAAGAGAAGCTCCTGGATAATTGAACGAAGTTGGTTTACTATAGATTATTGTCAAACTTATGGCTTGAAATTTTAGTTCATTTCGGCTTTTTGATTTATTAAGTGGTGGGCCTTTGTTGCACAGCCACTCTTGCTGACTTGATTTGTTTTATTGTTGGCATAGAAGAAATTATTGGCTGGAGAATTTAGCTTCTGGGTTTTACACGCTTGGTGATATTTACAAGTTTCAGAATTCATTGTTTTTTGTAATTCCATGCACACAACAAATCTGGCAGAAAAATCACGCGCCTCCCTCTATTCTCCCCACCGCACAGTAACATTCTTGGGCTGACATAAACGAGGAATTCCTAAGAAAGATTACTGCAAGTTCGCAGTGCTATTACGAAAGCAGTGCTAACCCATTGCTTTAATTTATGGAACATGGGAGCTTTGTTACTGCTAATTTGGAAGATGGGAGTTCTTTTATTCATCTTATCAACTGTATTTCATTGCTGTAATTTCTCGAATTAAAGCAATGAATTGTGGACTATTGTTATACTTCAATTCATTGCTTTAATTTCTAGAGTATAGAAATTGGAATTGTGGAATCGAAATTAACCGGGTAAAATATTGTTTTGTTAATTTTGGACAAGTTACCGATTCTAGCAAACATGGGGCTGCTTAGTATTGCTTAAATTGCCCTGCTTTGTTTATTAAATTACAGCCGAAAAAGTGAGGGAGAGGGAGGGAGCAAGAGAGAGCTCTCACTGTTGCTGCGTCATGAGGAGAACGGAGCTGGGACAGACCTTGCCTGGAGATATGAGAGAGAGATCCGAGAATGTTGCAGTGTGGTGAGGAGAACGGAGGGAGGCGGGATTTTTCTGCAGGAAGTGCTTTCGTGCGTGCGCGTGGTGTTTCCACGTGCCAACAGAGATGGCTTTCGTTTTGTGCAAAGTTTTGTGCTTTCGTTTGTGTGAAAACCATTTTCCTTCTTTTTATTATTTTATCATTCTGCAACGACTTTCTCTCAATTTTCCTTCTTTTTATTATTTTATCATTCTGCAACGACTTTCTCTCACATGGTAATGGATAATAGTATTTCATACCAAAAATTTTCTGTTGCATGGACTCATGTACGTGCGTTTTACAATTAACAAATTAAATTGTCCATGTTATTGATGAAAATCATGATAACAGTAATAGACAGCCGGGAGAGAATTAAAGAAGAAAGAAGTCTGAATTACACCAATGAATTAGGCTAAAAAATGAAAGGCAAAAGATATATATGTTAAGCAATATATTATGCGTGGACCCCATATCTATATTTTAACGCCAAATGCACGCTTATCTCATCCCTTTGGTAAGAATGGAATGAATATGACTATATTGAACTTGATTATATATAAAATTTGATTATATTAGTAGTGACTGAAATATCTATTTATTTAATAAAAAATAATTCAAATCTGACATGTTAAGTAGAAAATAATAATGTTTTGGATCATTGTTCACAATACATGATAAACAGGCTAATTAGTTTAAAACCTGTAGACTAAAAATGGACTTATGCATTTATCTTATCCCCACAATATATGATGATGCTTTCATTGCTAAACGTCCTTTAGTTTATTCTCAATGCAAATGCTAGAGTAGGTAGAACAACATTTCCAATCAGCTATGCTTGTGTTGGATGTTACCAACAATCTTGTAGCCGTCCGGAAAGCCAATTATATCTCTAATTGTTATTGCATGGAAAGGAGTGCCATTTGCTATCTTGGCATTAAGCTCAGGACCGGGAAATACATGCATTGGTTCTGGCCATTCTGGCATTGTTTCCTTCGGTGAAGCTGCCCATATGAATGCTTGTTTACGAGATGGACACACGACATATGCTGCTGCTTCAGGGCATCAAACCTCACCTATAATATTAATAGTACATAGATGAGTAATCCAATTGGAGGTGATTGTACAAGTACCGACAATAAGTTTATTTCAGCTATGACACATTTTAGTAATTTCGTGTATAGAGGGTAATTTCATAATTTCTTGCTTTGAGGATGTTTTGCAATCTAAATTGAGGATGAATTGATAATTTTATGATGTTGAGAATAAATTAGTAAATTATGAATTTGAGGGTTGTCGACAAGTATAATTTCGGATATTTTTATTAGTAAATTACTGAATACGGGATTAATACTGAGTGGTCGAGAGAATTAAGAGTTGTAATGTTTGAATGAATATTTATTTTAAGTTTTATTTTTGCGAGATTAGTTCGAATTATAAATAGTTGGATCTGTGGACAAAAACCTACCTGCGGACTTGTGTGATAGCCGAGTCTGAGTTTGTCACTGTGAGTGGAATATATTAAAACTATTTGTGTACGTTATTTTTATATAGTAAAGCTTGTTCATGAAATGAATATTTAAAGTGTTTTCATTTAATGGTTCTTCAAAATAAATTTATTCATTTATGTTACGTATTGATTTTAAATTGGTAAAAGAGATGATTGATTTTCAGTATAAATTAAAGTGTATATATGTGGATTTCAAGCATGATTTAAAGTTTATATATGTTGATTTTGAGCATGATTGAAAGAGTATATGATTGATTGTGAGCATGATTTAAAGTGTATATAAGTTGATTTTGAGCATGATTAAAGGAGTATATGATTGAACTTGAGCATGATTTAAAGTGTATATATATAGATTTCGAGCATAATTTAAAGCATGATTTAAAGTGTATATATATTGATTTCGATCATGATTTAAAGTTTAAAGCAAATACTCATTCCCTCCAGATGAGATGAGATGAGAGAGTAGACCTTTGGGGCCCGTCTGAACACACATATAGGCTTTGGGCATTGTTTTTAGGCGCTTTACGCTTTTGGGGCATATGCATGCAGATAGATATTGAGATATAATGAGATTTAAGACCGGGTGGTCCGGACACGATGTCGCCAGATAGCGCATCATAGCACGTCCGTTGAGATCCGGGTATGAGTTATGCTGATAAGAATGAGATGGCACGTCCCCGTTTATCAGTGTTGCTCCGGGCATGATGGTACTCAAATAGTACATCATTGCTGTCGGTTGAGGTTCGGATATGACTAGATTATTCCCTCGAGTATTTGTTTAAGGATAATTGTATTACTTAGTATTTGATATTTAAATATGAGATGATATTTCAATATGAGATGTTTTTCTTGATTTTGTGGTAGTATCAATTATGTTTATATTCAGAATATGATTGAAAAGAAAAGAATTTTTACATTAAAATAATTATTTGAGAAAAGTTATTATACAAGTGATGCATTTATTTTTGTAAGTATTTTATGTTTAAAAAGCTATTATCCACTCACTGAGCTCACTGAGTTTTATACTAATTCTATTTTATTATATTTTTCCCTCCAGTAGATTACAGGTACAACAGTTGACTCCAGCAACTGTACATATTTAGAGTTGTTTTGGCCACATAAGAGTGTCTGAGGATATAGAATAATTATTTTTTTGGTTAGTGTAGAATCATCCTATTTTGGAATTATACTAGGGATGTGATATAAGAATTGAGAAACATGTGTAATAGTGGATATGTTACTGAATGAGATTGGGTTGAAGTAGTTGATGTATAATAAATTATTTGGGAGTGCTTGTGTTATAATTGCATATTTGGGAATGTTATATGTTTAGGGGAGGTTCTGCCGAAAATTTCGGTAGAATTCTCATTAATAAGATGATTTTTTTTTTTAATGTTTGAGTTCAGTTGCTCAAGATAGGTCGCCTCTGGAGATGGGGTAGGACGCCTCGGTTAGCTCGTCAAGTTAATAACGCCACTGGTGCATAAAAGTATTTTTGGTCATTCCGGTTTTCATCATTCCAACTTCATCGCAGATATTAACATATATAGCCAAAAGACTTACTTGTGATCGAGCAAATCACGAACTGTGATTATTCTATCCCGATCTAGGTGAAAACACGTTACGACCATACCTATTAGATGAGGATTAGTAACAAAGGTTGGAAAATTTCCTTCCCAGTCTAACCTTCCAAAAGACCCTTCCATTCATTATGCTTTTTAGCTGTATTGGGTAAGCATTAGGGTATTAAATCTACAACTTGTTCGTTAGACAATCAAACTTGGAGGGGAATTTCAAAAGGAAAATGTTTAAAACCAAAGCAATTATGAAATAATAGCTTTAGTTAGATCAAAACAAAAAATTAAACACCTTCTCATTAGGAAGCTAAGATCACGCCAATCACAACCAGGCTGTTTTGGAATCCTTTGACACCTAGTGAGGTTCAGCTCATTCATTGCTTTTGATATATGATCATTTAAGACAGGCATACCTCCACTAATTTTGTTTTGAAACCATACCACCGGTTCATTTTTGTACTGTACAGTAGGAAAATACAAGAAACCAAATCCTTAGTTGATGAAATAGCAATAAAGATAAAATGAATTTTTTGATGATTTTATTTATTTAATTATATGATGATCATGCTTGACTAATTAAGTGGATCTATAGAACTGAAAAAAATCAAATAATGATGGAAACAAAATACTAAATCAAAATGATCAATTGATTGTCTTTATCTTTGTTAAACAATGAATGGAAAGATTAATTATCAATTAATCAATACATAAATATTCATTGACTTAAGCTTCGCCAATCAAGCAAATTTTCTAATCACAATTGCATCATTCCTTTTTATTATTTTATCATTCTGCAACGACTTTCTTTCACATGGTAATGGATAATAGTATTTCATACCAAAAATTTCCAGTTGCATGGACTAATGTACGTGCATTTTACAATTAACAAATTAAAATTATCCATGTTACCGATCAAAATCATGATAACACTATTAGAAAGGCTTTTTCTCATTTCTATTTGGTCCTTTGTTTAATTGGCCACACGAAACAGATATAACAAGGGACCAAGCATGACCGATATATCTCCATAAACAAAGAAGAAAACAATGGATTGAAATTGATGTGTCATAGCACAAGTTAAGTCTTAAATATGGACAAAATGCACAGAAGGATAGACATGAGATTTGTCATGAAAATAAACAAAAAACAAACATAAACATTTATTCCTTCAATGATCGTTTCGATATCTTTAGCCTTGATATTTGATCACTTTTATAATATATAAATCTATTGGTAAACTATTTATAAAAAAGGTTACTGCTGAGATAAATTTAAAAAAAAAAATTGTTAAAGAGATAACGTAATTATAGAATGCTGACAAATATAATGTTAAAGTTAGTCCATTTTACTGTGTTGATAATTTAGTGATCAAAATGAGCCCGGTTTAACGTTGTTATGTCACTGTTTTGTCTAATTTTTCTCTTAGAATATCAACACTCAAGAGAGGATGAAAGAGGAAAGAAGTCTGAATTACACCTACGAATTAGGCCAAAAAAAGAAAGGCATAAGCAATATGTTAAGTAATATATTATACATGGGCCTCTTATCTATATTTTAACGCCAAATGCATGCTTATCTCATTCCTTTGGTAAGAAAGGAACTAACAATACCACAACATAGAATATGAAGTATGTATCCATGGACTATAGGCTACCTTGAACCTGACTTGCTTCAGTCACTTACGGAACTGGCCAAACTTACTTCCTTATGATTCAACCCGAACTAAACTAAACTATAAGAGTTTACTTTTGTTTCATCTTTCTAAGAGCGGTCTGATCTCTTATTTGATCAGACAGACTGCTTCTGGTATTCGAACTAGTCATTAATGGCTGGCTTCATTGGTATCCTTTTGATTACATTGGTAGTGATTGAAAGATCTATTTAATTAATAAAAATTAATTCGAATCAGGTATGTTAAGTAGAGAATAACAATGTTTTCGATCATTGTTTACAATACATGATAAACTGGGTAATTAGTTTAAAACTTATAGACTAAAAATGGGTTCATGCATTTACTTACCTCCACAATATATGTTGATGCTTTCATTTCCAGACGTCCTTTAGTTTCTTCTCAATGCAAATGATAGAGTAGGTGTAGCAACATTTCCAATCTGCTATATTTCCAATGTGTTGGATGTTACCAACAATCTTGTAGCCGTCCGAAAAGCCAATTGTATCTCTAACTGCTATTGCACGGAAAGGAGCGCCATTTGCTATCTTGGCGTTAAGCTTAGGACCGAGAAAGACATGCATTGGTTTTGGCCATTCCGGCATTGTTTCCTCAGGTGAAGCTACCCATATGAACGCTTGCTCACACCATATGCTGCTGCTTCCAATGCATCAGACCTCACCTATAATATCAACAATATACATATGAATAATCCAATTGCAGGTGATTGTGCATATATTGAAAATAAGTTTATTTCAACTATGACACAATTGCACAATAAATTCACAGATTAAGGTAAAATTTCGGACTGGTTTAGAAATTAAAAAAATGTCTCGTAAACACTTTCAACTATGATTTGGAAGTTAAAGATAATTTTACTGCATAATTGTTTGATGAAATTGTATATAATCTTGACTCCAGGATTTGATCGACCAGTTTTCAATCAACTTGTTTTTGCTAGTCACTCGAGCTGTCAATTGCATCAAGCTAAGAAATTGATTCAGGACTTTTGCACCACCCCACAACTTACTACTTTTCCAAACATATTTACTTTAAACGTCACCCCTGTATGTTAAGGCTATTAAATATCGGTGAGTGAGATTGATGATAATAGACAGCAATAATATACCACAACTTCGTTATGGACATCCGCTCCATCGGTCGTTGCAAATCCAGTTGACAGAGCCTGCAATGCACAGTTATTCTTTGATTAGTGTTCATGAATCTTAAGTAGTGCAAATAACATATCGTGGCTTAATTAATTAATTACTTGAAGGAGATTAAATAATTGAGAATGGAACTATACTAATAAGCAAGGACATGAGCTAAATTACCCTATTTATCTATTTGAAATTTCCAGTTAAAAGAAGTTGTTTAGAAGCCGATGCGGCACTGACGGGACTTGCCCAATTTTGGCCTGCATGGCTGCATATCTGATAACAGTGAAATATAGTGCTTTTAGCTCAATTGCAGAATGTTAAATCTGATGCCACTGAATATGGAGAGTGATTCATGATACAAGGTCTTCTTGAAGATATTTATTAATCACAAGAAAAGTTGCAAAATGAAGTTAACTTGAGAATTATATAATTTATATTTCTCACCTCCTCCAATAATTTCTGGCAAATCGTTGATTCGATAAAGTCAAATTTTATTTATAATAATCATCTTCTTCTCGATCTTCACCTTCTGACATTCCTATTTCAAATGTTTCTCCACCTTTTCTTCCTCTTTCAACAACTTTCGTTGTAGATTTTGTTAGAAATATCATTGTGAGAAAAGTATTTCTGAAGTTTACAACTTGGAAATGAGATCTTTTGTGATATCTGCATGAAGGATAGAATACATGTCAGTATTTATAAGAAACATAATTTGGAAATTAAGGCAGTGTTTGTTTTTTTTATCTAAAATCTGAATAGGTTTAGATATTACTGAAATCCAAATGAACCTGAATGTATATGTTTGAAAAATATATTTGTTTTTTGGATTATGATCCTCTTTTAGTTTTTTCTCCCTACCAACCCTCTTTGTTTTCAATAATTGGTCAAATGTGTATATTTACTAAAAAAGTTAGCATAATATCACACATTTAACCAACCATTGAAAACAAAAAGGGCTAAGAGGAAAACAAATTAGGAAAGAATCATTTTTTTTTTTGTTATTAGACGTCTGAACATAAGTGATAAGTTATTTGTTTTTATAAGATCAAAATATCTTCATTTTAATATTTTTACACTTATGACCTTGAAAATTTTATATATACTTCAAATTTAAATAAGTATACATTTACCATATTTTCTAGCACAATAGATTTTATATGTTATAAATGTTTATAAGGTAAGCATTGTATATATAATTTATGAAAAATCATTTTGATAACATTATTTTTTTACAATTTAACATAATATTTATACATAAAAAGTACTTATTTAATAATAAAAGAATTTGTTTAAAATTCAAATTAAATGTGTGTTAAGTATTTAATATCAAATATAATTTAAGATTAAGTGAAATTCTAATATAAGATCAAGTGAAATTCTAATATAACATCTAATAGCTACATAAGAAATAAATACATTTAATGAGGTTATTTGTGGGAAAGAAATAATAATTTTCCATTCAAACATTTTATCATTCAGATAAAAGTTATGAAATTTTACTTTTTCTATTCAGATGAAAATGTCTTACAATAAGATTTCAGATACAAAAATAAACAAACCAAAATATTAAACATCTTAAATTAAGTAAAATTAAAACTTCAAACATAAAAACAAACAACCCCTAAATAAAGTTTATTATGTAATAAGCAGTCAAATACAAATCCCGAAGAATCCGCTGCTAAAATGAAAAAAATCTAGAAGACAGAAGTACATTTATGGTATTATGATTACTTTTACGACTGTATTAGTTTTATAAATTTTTATCCAATCTCCTGTTTAGTGCTCAAAAATCAATATTTAAATATATAGTTATTTTTGTTATGTTACTTCATTTAACTATTAATGTGAATATTGAAATATAAATTAATTTTTAACTAATAAAGCAACTATTTTGAATAAATTTAATCATGAAATTTGAATTCATGATTTACAAGTGTAAATTTAATTTTATAATTTACATCATCCTTTTTACCATTTAAATTTGTAAAACTCTATTCACACATCTAGTCTTAATTAGTTGAAGTGTGAAGGCCCATTTGTTCTTAAGAAGTATTAATGGTGTGTTTACTAATCAATAATCGGAATGAGTTGGAATCGAAATAGATCGAAATCAATGACGAGTTCGAATCGAAATAAAAAATATGAATCATAATATGTTGTTTATTTGAGTTATAAGAATCACAATTGAAATGGAATTCATTTCCATTGATGTGTTTACTTTATCTTAGAACTAGAATAAATTATTATAATTTACTAAAATACTCTTTGTTACTTATTGTTCTTG
The DNA here is from genome assembly GCA_025617385.1 of Murraya koenigii. Taxonomy (NCBI): domain Eukaryota; kingdom Viridiplantae; phylum Streptophyta; class Magnoliopsida; order Sapindales; family Rutaceae; genus Murraya; species Murraya koenigii. Next base: position 6,338,950 of record CM046812.1, read on the forward strand.
ATATTATTTAATAAAAATAATAACAATAATATTAATAAATAATATAAATAATACTAATATTAACGATAAATAATAAAAATAACAAAAATAAATAAATAAATAAATATATAAATAATAATAACAACAACAAAAAAATAAGTAATAAACAATAATAATAATAACAACAACAAAATATAATTAATAATAATAATATAAATAATAACAATAAATAATAAAAAATAATAATAATATAAATAAATAAATAATAGTAATAATAATAATAAAAATAAATAATAAAAATAACAACAACAACAACAATAACAACAATAATAATAACATAACAATAACAATAATAATAATAATAATAAGAAAAATTTCAGACAAAGTGTAATAATGAGAAAGTAGTTTCTTGAATAAACAAATCGCCTCCTTTCTTTTCTGTAAAAATAATAGTAATAATAATATGTTAGTAATACAAATTCAAGTTAAGTGATAAAAATAATACCATACAAGTTAAAACTTTACTTTGACATACTCATCAAAAACATTTTTTTCACATATTATCATTAAATTATCAGCATCCCAACCAAACCCACTAAGAAATAACATACTAACATAGCACACCATTTTTCTTGAACCATTTAATTCTAGACTCAATGTGAGAAGATGCTTTCAGAACACAACCTGATATTTTTGCTTCGAACTTATTTTCCAGTTGTTGTAAATGCCCAATTTTAAAACCACAGTCTGCTTGCCACGTGGGATTTTGACTAAATTCTGACAATGCGTCAATCAATGCATTATCTTGAGTTATTGTCTAATAGTGTTTATTCAAACCCTGACCTCTGGTATTTGGAGTTGGAATGAAACTGATACTATTTATTCAAATAACAGTACAATATCAAATGTCTAAGAATATAATACCAAATGTTAACGAACAATACAATATATAAATTCAACTAACAATGTAATACCAAATACCAAATAACAATACAACATCCAAGTTCAAATAACACTGCAGTATCTAATGATCAAATACGAATACAATATCTGAATTCAAGTAACAATCCAGAATCCAATGCAAATAACAATACAAAAACAAATGTTAAATAACAATACAACATCCTATGCCTAATAAACCGAATTCCATAAGTGCATAAGCAAAGTCTTCATGAATTTCTACTTGCTCGCCATTAGTTCCACATATCTTAGGTCAAATTTTGTCTTCAAACATTCCACTCATTTGAAGGCTCAATGGTATCAATTATTGCAAAGTCAAAGTCAATATTTGGAATGAACTCATCAATCATTTTAAGTTCTATATCATCAAAAGGCATTTCCCTTCATATGAAATTATGTAGCATGCAACAAACATATATTATATGCCTTTGTGTTTTTATATCATAAAAGGCAGGACTTCTCAGTATAGCCCATCTTTCTTCAATAACTCAAAACATCGTTCAATCATATTGCAAGTACTAGAATGCTTCATATTAGACAACTCTTATAGAGTAGTAGATTGGTGTCTATCCCTAAAGTCACTCAAATGGTAACGTTGACCTCAAATCAAGAAAGAAAACTCATCCTATTGGTGTAGCCACAATCAAACAAGTAATAATAGCCTATTGACAAAAAAAATTATAAATAAAAGTCTCAAATTCAATTACACAATCTTAAAATTTAAAGATAATTGGGTTAAAGTTATTGTCATGGGGGACTTTTGAATTATTTCTTCTAGTTACGGCATCTTTTAGCACTTGCATATCATGAGTTAAACCCTCCCATCTCTATAAGATATAAATAAATTGCATGTCTTATGAATAAACCACTAAGACATTTATATCTTGGTTTATTGGCCTCTGAAACATGAACCTTTATATATGTACCATCTAAAATCCCTAAAAAATTCTAAAATATTATACCGGAAAAAAATTGTAAGTCAATGTTCATAACTTTATAAATGAACATAGTGTATCAAGACAATAATATACATACTTTATGATAGACAAATAAACTATCATATATCTATCAAGCGTTTATGATATATAAAAATTATGTCACATTCCTATCATACTCTTTTAATAAATAACTAATTTTTTCATATCTATCATAAAAATTCTATCATTGTAGCTAATTTTTCTAGTAGTAAACTCAGAGGTTGTAATTTATGCATGTTTACTTTTTATTTGTTAAATTAATTTATATTAAACTATTTTCATGTAGTGCTTGACAAATACATACTTACATCATTAGATACATCAACTGTAGAGATTGAAAGTTTTGATTTTAATTTAAACTAAATTATTCTTATTAGTGGATGTTATTTTGTGTATTTTGCTTATGGAGGATTGTCCAAGTGTTTAATAGATGACTTGTATTTTAATTATTTAGTTACTATTAAAAATATTTAAACTAACATGAATGATATTCTTACCATAACGAGAACCATACCGACACAAAATGGTGCGTCTTGTGTTCGGTACAGATTTTCGCTGTAGTGAGGGAAACAAGAGACACGCACCCTTCCCCTTTTCCACTTTCACGCATTTTCTCCCTTCTCTCCCAATCTCCTCCACCTGAGCTCTTCTTCCTCCTCTCTTCTCGCAGCTTCTCCCTAGTTTATACGTAAAACAACCTTGAAGCCAAATCCAATTCCTCCCCAGCTATGGGTCTCTTGCACAAGTGCAAATCCACAGTCACTACGCTAAGTGAGTCAAATCTAACTTCTCTGCAGCCATGAGTCTCTAGCACAAGTCACTCTCTACCACATGTGCAAATCCACAGTAGCTGTGGGTATCGCCAAACCTGCTGTGGGTAATCGACTTGTGAAGGAAATTGCTTCAATTCATTACATTAATTTTAAATTTGGTTGTCTAAATTGTGAATTTGTGAAGATTTAACTGCTATTCTGTTTACTAAATTTTTCTATATCTAGAACTGCTGTATTGTGAACTCATTACTTCAGTTTCACATGTCATATGGAAACAACATGTATGTATGCTATGTCATTTATCGAAGTCTCAAACACAAAACGATGTGGTCAAGATTGTCATATAGGTGATTGAGTGATGCATTTGATATACACGTGATGATGGTAACTTATCAGTGATCTTGAAACGGTAAGAATAATTGGCGTTTTGGGATTACTTTAAGCCACATGAAATACACGTGCATAAGGTTGTTATAAGGTAGTTAGAATTGGAAGGAAATGAGCTGGAGAAAAGAAAAAAAGAGGCTTTATAAACTGGGCTTGTTGCCATTTACAGCAAGTTTTGAAAAGTGAGAGTGTATGTGAAGAGAAGAGAGAAAGAGTGTCAATTCTAGTAATCTTTGTGATCATTATATGTACTCTGTAAAATTGAATTTTGAGAGTGAAATCTTAGTGCTTCCCTTTACGGTGGATGCAGGCATCAGTCTTTGACTATTTCTAGTGTTTGCTTTTGTTTCATGCTAAGTTGTTGAGGTCAACATAGGAAAGGAAAAATAAAGTTGGTACTTAGTTAAAGTGTCATTTAAGTTTACAAAACCAGCTATAAAATTCAAGCAAGCTATCAATAAAATGATGATTATATATAATAAATTTATAAGTGATTCCATTTACTACGTACATTTAATACATATATGATGGTTGTAGTGAGTTAAAAGCTCACAATTCAGAGCTTCTTGACTCACTGCCCAAGATCTTTAACCCAGATTACTCAAGATGCTTTAAGAACAATTAGAGATGTTTAACAATGAAAACAGATGATAACTAAGAACTACACAAGTAAAAGAAACTCAAAACCCTCAAGAAAATTCAAGACACAAGCAGATTACATGGTTCAGCCACTTTGCAATGTTCTACATCCATGAAAGGAACAAACTTTACAATGTTCTACATCCATGAGAGGAGCAAACAATCAAATTTATTGATTTTTCCAATCCTTTACTTACAAAGAATTAATGAGATCATAGAGCACACAACAAAGAACAAGAATGATCTCTGTTGTGCAAATTTTAATGTACATGCAAGCTCACAAATCTATTGAAATATAAATTATGAATAATGAAGTCGAATCCACATAGACTGTTAATTTTTAGAAAAGTAAAATTTAATATAAGCTAATTATCATTTAAACCCTAGTTGAAAATAAAATATTTGGTTTGAAGAAATTAAAACAAAATAAGCAATTAAAATAAAAATGAGTAAATTGACATTAGAAATCAAGAGATTGAGGCTACTAGGGCTTCAGAATATACCACTGTTTAACTTAATAATTTCTCATTACCAATTAATTTCTAATTTTAAAGTGACAACTCGAAATCAATCTATGCAACTCATAAATTAAACAATTGAGCCCAATTAAAATTAATGTTATGTAAGTTTTTTTCATACTTAATAGTATGGTATCTAAGCATCTCATGTAAACAATATTGAATAACAAAGATTCAAAGTTTTCCTAGGCACTTTGTATAAACAATTTAATGAAAGACACAGAATCAAAGATTATCACATATAAACTTTATAAATCCAAGCATAGGTTTAATTAAGTATTAATCATAACAATCAATAATGCATGATAGAATTGATAAAAAGATTTAACAATATTCATCTAAATATGTGAAATAAAAACCATAAATGTTAAAGCACAGATGAATAGAAAATTGATAAAAAAATAATATACTTAATTGAATAGGGCTTCATCCTCAACCCTAGTATAATAAAATTAGAAACACATAGAGAGATTAAAAATAATAAAACTAATAGAATCCATGGTGCTGGTGCTTCCTCAAATTCTCCTCTCTTCTTGGCAGCTGCAACTTCTCTTTTTTTTTTTACTTCGTTTATTCAGCTTCCATCCTTGTGCAAAAGCCAAAGATTTGACTTTTATATAGTACTTGGTGGCTGAGTTATTTGATGCGCTCTTTTTCTCGGTTCCTTTTCCTAAAGCCAAAAGGCTTAGCATTTTAACAAGCTAATATTTTAATGCCACCCTTTGATAAACCAAAGTCTTCTTCTTCTTTTTTTTTCCCTTAATTGCTTTTAGGCCTTGATTGCTCTTTTTAAAAACTAATTGAAGCAATAATGCTCTTTTCAAAAATTAACCAAAGCAATAATCTTTTTTCCTAAAATAAATCTCCTCGCTTCGCTTGTAAATTAGAGAAAGTTGCTTCCACATGCAAACTTTTATTGGAGAATAAATTATAATCTTTAATTCTTTATTCCTTTTTTATTATTGCACTTTTATTTCTTAATCATCAATTATTTTCCTATTCAATAAAATAATATAATTAATTAAAAATAACAAATAATAATAAATAGCAATTATATAATAAAGAGTAAAATATGTAAATAAATTTTGTCAATCACTCTTTATTTACAAGCATTATCTCTCTCTAAGCAACTCTAGATCTCTCTCCAAATTATACCAGAATCAACTGTAAATCTGTTTATATAACAACCCAGAGGCTTTTCCCAGACTTGCACGTGAGAAGCATAAGGAATAACGGTTACATTAACAACCTTTGTGCGCATGTGCATAACTCGTGATTTCATTAAACCAAAACAACATGCTTCTAAGTCGTTTAATCAAGTGCAGATATCGAAACATGAAACACAATTCTTCTTATAGTTTTGCTCCAGTTAGGCTATCAAAATGCAAGTTACCTCTGTCGTTTCCCTCACTCATGATATGTTTCACTGATCCTCAACAATTGTAATTGATGAGAAATTAAATATTGTTTGAAGCAGTTTTAGACATCAAAAGTCTCACTTATAGTTGATTTAGATTTATGAGAAGCAATTGCATTTATATCAAAAGTCTCCCTTGCACGTTTTGGTAATGAATTTGGAATTGAAATTGAAATTTCTAATGTTTTTGGGACATGAAGATATTGCCTTCTTGACTACTTCTCTTAATCCTCTACTGAAAGAAAAAACCAGTTTTGATTGGGACTGTAATGCAAGCTTTAATCTCTTGATTTTATGAGGGACTGAAATGCTCTTAATGTAAGCTTAATATCAAGCTTATTTCACAACCAGAGGAAGTACTTTCCTGATTTTGCTATATGTCATATGATGCTGTTCTTTAAATTAAGCAAATATAAATTAGATTGCTCAGACTTTGCCTTACAAGATAGGCAAGCGATATTACGATTCTCATTTTGTAGAAAATTAGTTGTTTATATTTGTAGGAAATTGTTCAATCGTAATCTCACCACAGTGGACAATTTATACTAAGCACAAAACGTACTGTTATGTGTTCATTGTGTTTCTCATTATGGTGAAAGTATCTTTCTTCGTTAAACTAATTGGCGGGTAAAAGAAAAAATATGATATTCATTTTACCTAATCGGATCAAACCGATCCAACCGGATAAAATCACATCGAGTAGGATCGGTTCATAGAAGTCAATTTAAAGTAAGCGATACCTACATCTTGAGCCAACACGGTATGGTCCACCAAATGGGTGGGCCGTGCTATCTTGTGCCCAAATTTTTTTACCTCAAGTACAGCACAGCCCACGACCCGAGCCCACGTGTGCCGTGTTCTGGTCATGCTTTAGGCCGTACCTAAAAAAGCCCACCACTTTTTTTTTTTAAATTTGTGCTTAAAAATACTTGTGTGCCTGTCGTACTTTCTTCAAGTCCACGTACCTAGCATACTTTTTCAAGCCCATGTGCCATTTCTTCAAACCCATCAATCTATATACAATTACAAATTTACAAATAATTATAATAAATTAATAAAAAAATAATAATAATAAATTTTATTAAGAAAACAATTAAAATTTCATTAAGATTTAAGACATTAACATAATTACACAACTACATTATCTAATTTCAATAACCAATTATATACAACAATATATAAGTCTGATTCCATAGATCATAGTAATAAATTAATATTTAGTAAAAATAAAAATTACAATCTTAGAGTAATGATAGCAAGAAGTCACAACTACGAGGTATCGATTATAACAAGTCATAAGTTAAACAAATTTCGTTCATAATTTTATTTTATTTTTTGTGTGAATGTAAAAAATATTTCATTCATAAATGAAACATATTTCTTTGTATTAATTTATGATTTCATAAATGAAGTAATAAAGTTGTAAAAGTTTAGATTTATGATATATAAAATCATGATTTTTATAATTTTACTATTAAAATCATGAAATTATTTATTCATTTAATAAATTATAAATATAAAACAATTACAATATTTTTTTTGAAACTAAGACTAAATTAATTTTAAAAAATCTATGCTAATAAGATATATTAAAATTTTAATTTCAAGTTATTTGAAAATCATAATATTTTATATTTGTTTTTTATTACAAAAAAATTTAAAAACATGCTTTGGTTCACGTGCTATTGATGACCTATGGGCCACGTGATAGCCCATAAATGAAGTGTGCTTTTCACATACTTTTTCACGTGCCGTGCTTTTAAGACTAAAGTGCCTAAAACTTGAAGTATATCCGGTCCACGACGCGGCATGGCACGTATATGCCATGCCGTGCCGTGTACCTTACTAAAACGTGTTAGGTAGTCGTGCCATGCCATGTGCCTTAATATAACGTATTCAGTATCATGTCAGTGCCCGTCTTGTGCCACATGTCGTCCGGCCCATTGACCACCTTTAGTTTAAGGAACCTTATGACATTATTTTTCTATTAGAAGGACAGCGTTTCCAATGAATTTTAATTTTCGAACCTATTTTAAGTCTAGAACCTAAGTAATATATTAACATTGTCAAAATGAAGTACTCCTGCCCTCCTCCTCCAATACCATCATCTTGGCCATGGCTATGGCATTGTTGACAATAATATATAACATTGAGGCTACCAATTATCACTAAAAAAGCCTGTCCCCACGTTCCACTCGAAGGCGACTGTGCGGCCTCATCAATCACCTCAAAATGAAATTAACCTAAATGAAATCCTTGGCTCTGAAATATCTGTGGTCGAGGAATGGGCCATTGAAGCTATGCAAGAGGCTACTACATTGAGATCCAAAAGCGAAGGCGAGGTGCAGAATATGCTTTTGGCTACAGATAATGACTGTAGTTCTACTGTAGAAGCTTGCAAGAAAGCTAAAGAACCAGCTAAGCCTGGCGTGTTCCTTAGTTGTTAATTCTTTATATATGTTTCTTTGGCGAGGTGATGCGTATTTGACTTGGGTTTGGAAGATCATGGATTTTCTCGGCCTTACTTGGAATTGTTCTTGGACTAGGATCCTCTCCTAATTTTTTTTCCTCTTAATCCTCTTTATTTTTTAATAATTGGTTAAATATGTATATTCATTGAAAGGGTTGCCATAATTATCACACACTTGATCAATTATTAAAAAATAAGGAGAGTTAAGAGGGAAAAAATTAGGAAAGAATCCTTGTCTAATAATTGTTCTTAGTAGTTTTAGGAATGCCCTTGTATTGAGAAGAGATTCTATAATACATCTATTATATTATATCTATTTAAAGTATGTATGACACGTATGTATTTTTTTTGAAAAATCATGAAGTAATTCATAGTTATATTTAGTTCATATTCACATATCATACATACATTAAGTAGGTGCAATACAATAGAGGTACTCTAAAATCTAGAAAATCTACAAACCTTAGATTTGTTTTAAGTTAATCTTATTTTAAAGTTACTTCTAAAGCTGTTGTTGATTCTAAATTTTTAATGGTCAAAAAATAATATTGTAACTGATAACTTAAACAAAATTGAGAAACAGCAAGTGAAAAATAAATGGCAATGAATTAAAATAGATTATCTCAACGGAAACAAATATAGAACAATCGCCTTTTGGGTATTTTTAAAAATACAAATTAACTGGACAATTTTCTCAAAGGACTGGATTAAAAGAGCCAACCGACATTTACCCTTTTTTAATACCATGTGTCTGTCATAAGCAGAACACTTGTATCTTAATTAATTTAGATTTTAACGGGGTCATGTTCTATAAAATGAAAATCTTGCTAGTTTAATTAATTTAGATTTTAACGGGTCAAGCTCTATAAAAAGAAAATGAAAATGTCTCGCAAGGAACCGGTTTGTTGATCATCTAATTCAATGGTGGTTGTTATTCTCTGATAAAGTCTTTTATAAAGCTCCCTCACCCTTTGTTAGCCCTCACTCGTTACAAGCATCTATCTATCTATCAATCAATCAATCCTCACATTTTCCCTTCCTCTTATACATCAAAATGAAGCTCATCTTGGCAACATTGGCTGTGGCATTATTTTTGTCAACAGTTTATAACGTTGAGGCTTACAATTATCATCCTCTGGTTGAGCAAGCCTGCTTCGGCGTTCCATTCGAAGACGACTGTGTGGCCTCAATCAGCTCGAAACTCTCATCAAAGCCGGATGCTGAAATTAAATATAATGAAATCCTCGATGCAGCAATAACTGTATTGAAGGAACGGGCTATTCAAGCTAGGGAAGGCTATTCTAATGAGCATGAAATTAGCAGTGACAACGATTATAAGAACGCGCTCATTGCCGCTGTTGGTGAACACGATAAAGTTGTAGACGCTTGCGAGAAAGCAAGTGGACCAGCTAAGGCCGGCGTTTTTGCCGTCGCGAAAACCGCAGTTGATGAAGCCGATCAGAGTGTTTCTAGCGCTGAAGCATACGACATCGAGAACCCGAACCTGAAACATCTCAATTTGAACTTGAAAATGGCTTCAAACAACGCAGTGGTCATAGCCATTAAGGCTCTTGGTAATCCTACTGCTCAAGGTGAAAATTAAAACAAGGAGAGTATGATTATTTAATTTAATGGATGATGATTTCAGATTTATTTCATCATCTATCTTTGTTATTTTGATATGCAACAACCAATGATTTTTTTTTGATGATATTGATGGGGGAATAATAGTAATGTATGCTCTTTGAAGCACTTTTTGCTTATGCTGTAACGAAAAAATTATTCTTTATTTCTTTGTTAATTGAATTATTTGATGTTTTTATTTACTTAATTATCTGATGATCACGCATGGCTAATTAAGTGGATTCATAGAGCCGAAAAAATCAAATAATGATGGAAATAAAATAATGAATCATAATGATTAATTGATTGTCTTCATCTTCGTCAATTAATGGATGCAAAGATTAATTGTCAATTAATCAATACATAAATATTCATTGAATTTAGCTTTGCCAATCAATCAATTTTGAAAATCAAATTCAAGCACGAATTTTGAGCAAAAAGAAAGGGATGTGGTTGGGTAATTCAACCACATTCTTTCTTTCTTCCACTACTTCTCTATCTTACTTGTTCCATTTTACCAGAAAAATAAAACTAACTGTTCAAATCAACAGTAGTTTGGAGTGCGCCATTACAGTGATAATTCCATTGAATCCCGGAAGATCATACTACCTTTGATCCTTTACGCCCAAAAATTATTCGAGAAGGGACATAATTTTTTCTTTAAGAACAGTGCTTTATTGGCACACCTTAGCTTCCTGATTTCATCATTTTTCTGTGTTTGTCTATTAATTATTGTTTTGCAGCTTCTGGATTTATCAGTTGGCTTATTTGAAAATATGTTGAATTGAGAAAAAGAGAAGCTCCTGGATAATTGAACGAAGTTGGTTTACTATAGATTATTGTCAAACTTATGGCTTGAAATTTTAGTTCATTTCGGCTTTTTAATTTATTAAGTGGTGGGCCTTTGTTGCACAGCCACTCTTGCTAACTGATTTGTTTTATTGTTGGCATAGAAGAAATTATTGGCTGGAGAATTTAGCTTCTGGGTTTTACACGCTTGGTGATATTTACAAGTTCCAGAATTCATTGTTTTTGTAATACCATGCACACAACAAATCTGGCAGAAAAATCACGCGCCTCCTCTATTCTCCCCACCGCACAGTAACATTCTTGGGCTGACATAAACGAGGAATTCCTAAGAAAGGTTACTGCAAGTTCGCAGTGCTATTACAATAAGCAGGTGACTACATTTTGTTATCTTGTTGCAAGAAAGTTTGCTCCAAGTGCTTGTGGTTTTTGACAAGGGCTTGGCCACAGAGATGCACACTTATAGAAATGCTAATTGGAACATTGGAGTTTTGTTACTGCTAACCAATTGCTTTAATTTATGGAACATGGGAGCTTCGTTACTGCTAATTTGGAAGATGGGAGTTCTTTTATTCATCTTATCAACTGTATTTCATTGCTGTAATTTCTGGAATTAAAGCAATGAATTGTGGACTATTGTTATACTTCAATTCATTGCTTTAATTTCTAGAGTATAGAAATTGGAATTGTGGAATCGATATTAACCGGGTAAAATATTGTTTTGTTAATTTTGGACAAGTTACCGATTCTAGCAAACATGGGGCTGCTTAGTATTGCTTAAATTCCTGCTTTGTTTATTAAATTACAGCCGAAAAAGTGAGGGAGAGGGAGGGAGCAGAGAGAGCTCTCACTTTGTTGCTGCGTCGTGAGGGAGAATGGAGCTGGGACAGACCTTGCACGGAGATATGAGAGAGAGATCCGAGAATGTTGCGGTGTGGTGAGGAGAGCGGAGGGAGGCGGGTGTTGATGCTGTTTTTCCAGCGTGCCTTAGATACGGTGCCAAGACTTACGCTCGCGCTCTACTTGAGCTCGAGCGGGACCGCTTCCGACTCGATTTTTCTTTGTTCACCGACTCGGCAGCCTCTCCGGACCTGCGCCCATAAAAGCAGGGTCAGGTCGTCGGGATGTGGTTCGGCGAAAACCCTCCGACGCTAAAGTCGATGTCGGGTTGTTCTTTTTGTATCCCTCTTAGTTAGAGGCCAGGAAGAATGGAAGGGGTCTTATTGTCCTCCTCTCTAATAATACATTTTTGGGAAAAATCCTAATGGAGAGGTGGAAGAACAAGAACACATATCCAATTTTGGAACCCCGCCACTTACGCTTTTCTCTTCCTTTATTCCCCATTTTTCCGCCATTTTCTCTCCAAGACCATCTGCCTCGCGTCTGTGGTGTCCGGGTCTCTCGGCGAGTTGGGATTATTGTGATATTTCCAGGGATGCTTGATTGTCTGGTTGGCGTGGGCTCACATGGCTTGATCATAGTGTCGGGAGGATATGCGTGCCTTCGTATTAGGGCTTCGAATATACCATCTGTTTAACTTAATAATTTCTTATTACCAATTAATTTCTAATTTTAGAGTGACAACTCGAAATCAATCTATGCAACTCATAAATTAAACAATTGAGCCCAATTAAAATTAATGTTATGTAAGTTTTTTCATACTTAATAGTATGATATCTAAGCATCTCATGTAAACAATATTGAATAACAAAGATTCAAAGTTTTCCTAGGCACTTTGTATAAATAATTTAATGAAAGACACAGAATCAAAGATTATCACATATAAACTTTATAAATCCAAGCATAGGTTTAATTAAGTATTAATCATAACAATCAATAATGCATGATAGAATTGATAAAAGATTTAACAATATTCATCTAAATATGTGAAATAAAAACCATAAATGTTAAAGCACGGATGAATAGAGAATTGATAAAAAATAATTTACTTAATTGAATAGGGCTTCATCCTCAACCCTAGTATAATAAAATTAGAAACACATAGAGATTAAAAATAATAAAACTAATAGAATCCATGGTGCTGGTGCTTCCTCAAATTCTCCTCTCTTCTTGGCGACTGCAACTTCTCTTTTTTTTTTTTTTTACTTCGTTTATTCAGCTTCCATCCTTGTGCAAAAGCCAAAGATTTGACTTTTATATAGTACTTGGTGGCTGAGTTATTTGATGCCCTCTTTTTCTCGGTTCCTTTTCCTAAAGCCAAAAGGCTTAGCATTTTAACAAGCTAATATTTTAATGCCACCCTTTGATAAACCAAAGTCTTCTTCTTCTTTTTTTTTTCCCTTAATTGCTTTTAGGCCTTGATTGCTCTTTTTAAAAACTAATTGAAGCAATAATGCTCTTTTCAAAAATTAACCAAAGCAATAATCTTTTTCCTAAAATAAATCTCCTCGCTTCACTTGTAAATTAGAAAGTTGCTTCCACATGCAAACTTTTATTGGAGAATAAATTATAATCTTTAATTCTTTATTCCTTTTTATTATTGCACTTTTATTTCTTAATCATCAATTATTTTCCTATTCAATAAAATAATATAATTAATTAAAAATAACAAATAATAATAAATAGCAATTATATAATAAAGAGTAAAATATGTAAATAAATTTTGTCAATCACTCTTTATTTACAAGCATTATCTCTCTCTAAGCAACTCTAGATCTCTCTCCAAATTATACCGGAATCAACTGTAAATCTGTTTATATAACAACCCGGAGGCTTTTCCCGGACTTGCACGTGAGAAGCATAAGGAATAGCAGTTACATTAACAACCTTTGTGCGCATGTGCATAACTCGTGATTTCATTAAACCAAAACAACATGCTTCTAAGTCGTTTAATCAAGTGCAGATATCGAAACATGAAACACAATTCTTCTTATAGTTTTGCTCCGGTTAGGCTATCAAAATGCAAGTTACCTCTGTCGTTTCCCTCACTCATGATATGTTTCACTGATCCTCAACAATTGTAATTGATGAGAAATTAAATATTGTTTGAAGCGGTTTTAGACATCAAAAGTCTCACTTATAGTTGATTTAGATTTATGAGAAGCAATTGCATTTATATCAAAAGTCTCCCTTGCACGTTTTGGTAATGAATTTGGAATTGAAATTGAAATTTCTAATGTTTTTGGGACATGAAGATATTGCCTTCTTGACTACTTCTCTTAATCCTCTCTTGAAAGAAAAACCAGTTTTGATTGGGATCTGTAATGCAAGCTTTAATCTCTTGATTTTATGAGGGACTGAAATGCTCTTAATGTAAGCTTAATATCAAGCTTATTTCACAACCGGAGGAAGTACTTTCCTGATTTTGCTATATGTCATATGATGCTTGTTCTTTAAATTAAGCAAATATAAATTAGATTGCTCGACTTTGCCTTACAAGATAGGCAAGCGATATTACGATTCTCATTTTGTAGAAAATTAGTTGTTTATATTTGTAGGAAATTGTTCAATCAGTAATCTCACCACGATGGACAATTTATACTAAGCGCAAAAGCGTCTTTGTTATGTGTTCGAGTGTGTTTCTCATTATGGTGAAAGTATCTTTCTTTGTTAAACTAATTGGCGGGTAAAAGAAAAAATATGATATTCATTTTACCTAATCGGATCAAACCGATCCAACCGGATAAAATCACATCGAGTAGGATCGGTTCATAGAAGTCAATTTAAAGTAAGCGATACCTACATCTTGAGCCAACACGGTATGGTCCACCAAATGGGTGGGCCGTGCTATCTTGTGCCCAAATTTTTTTACCTCAAGTACAGCACAGCCCACGACCCGAGCCCACGTGTACCGTGTTACGGTCATGCTTTAGGCCGTACCTAAAAAGCCCACCACTTTTTTTTAAATTTGTGCTTAAAAATACTTGTGTGCCTGTCGTACTTTCTTCGAGTCCACGTACCTAGCATACTTTTTCAAGCCCATGTGCCATTTCTTCAAACCCATCAATCTATATACAATTACAAATTTACAAATAATTATAATAAATTAATAAAAAATAATAATAATAAATTTTATTAAGAAAACAATTAAAATTTCATTAAGATTTAAGACATTAACATAATTACACAACTACATTATCTAATTTCAATAACCAATTATATACAACAATATATAAGTCTGATTCCATAGATCATAGTAATAAATTAATATTTAGTAAAAATAAAAATTACAATCTTAGAGTAATGATAGCAAGAAGTCACAACTACGAGGTATCGATTATAACAAGTCATAAGTTAAACAAATTTCGTTCATAATTTTATTTTATTTTTTGTGTGAATGTAAAAAATATTTCATTCATAAATGAAACATATTTCTTTGTATTAATTTATGATTTCATAAATGAAGTAATAAAGTTGTAAAAGTTTAGATTTATGATATATAAAATCATGATTTTTATAATTTTACTATTAAAATCATGAAATTATTTATTCATTTAATAAATTATAAATATAAAACAATTACAATATTTTTTTTGAAACTAAGACTAAATTAATTTTAAAAAATCTATGCTAATAAGATATATTAAAATTTTAATTTCAAGTTATTTGAAAATCATAATATTTTATATTTGTTTTTTATTACAAAAAAATTTAAAAACATGCTTTGGTTCACGTGCTATTGATGACCTATGGGCCACGTGATAGCCCATAAATGAAGTGTGCTTTTCACATACTTTTTCACGTGCCGTGCTTTTAAGACTAAAGTGCCTAAAACTTGAAGTATATCCCGGTCCACGACGCGGCATGGCACGTATATGCCATGCTCGTGCCGTGTACCTTACTAAAAGCGTGTTAGGTAGTCGTGCCATGCCATGTGCCTTAATATAACGTATTCAGTATCATGCCGTTGCCGTCTTGTGCCACATGTCAGTCCGGCCCATTGACCACCTTTAGTTTAAGGAACCTTATGACATTATTTTTCTATTAGAAGGACGCGTTTCCAATGAATTTTAATTTTCGAACCTATTTTAAGTCTAGAACCTAAGTAATATATTAACATTGTCAAAATGAAGTACTCCTGCCCTCCTCCTCCAATACCATCATCTTGGCCATGGCTATGGCATTGTTGACAATAATATATAACATTGAGGCTACCAATTATCACTAAAAAGCTCGTCCCCACGTTCCACTCGAAGGCGATATGCGGCCTCATCAATCACCTCAAAATGAAATTAACCTAAATGAAATCCTTGGCTCTGAAATATCCGTGGTCGAGGAATGGGCCATTGAAGCTATGCAAGAGGCTACTACATTGAGATCCAAAAGCGAGGCGAGGTGCGAGAATATGCTTTTGGCTACGAGATAATGATTGTAGTTCTCTGTAGAAGCTTGCAAGAAAGCTAAAGAACCAACTAAGCTGGCGTGTTCCTTAGTTGTTAATTCTTTATATATGTTTCTTTGGCGAGGTGATGCGTATTTGACTTGGGTTTGGAAGATCATGGATTTTCTCGGCCTTACTTGGAATTGTTCTTGGACTAGGATCCTCTCCTAATTTTTTTCCTCTTAATCCTCTTTATTTCTTAATAATTGGTTAAATATGTATATTCATTGAAAGGGTTGCCATAATTATCACACACTTGATCAATTATTAAAAATAAGGAGAGTTAAGAGGAAAAAATTAGGAAAGAATCATTGTCTATTAATTGTTCTTAGGAGCTTTAGGAATGCCCTTGTATTGAGAAGAGATTCTATAATACATCTATTATATTATATCTATTTAAAGTATGTATGACACGTATGTATTTTTTTGAAAAATCATGAAGTAATTCATAGTTATATTTAGTTCATATTCACATATCATACATACATTAAGTAGGTGCAATACAATAGAGGTACTCTAAAATCTAGAAAATCTACAAACCTTAGATTTGTTTTAAGTTAATCTTATTTTAAAGTTACTTCTAAAGTTGTTGTTGATTCTAAATTTTTAATGGTCAAAAAATAATATTATAGCCGATAACTTAAACAAAATTGAGAAACAGCAAGTGAAAAATAAATGGCAATGAATTAAAATAGATTATCTCAACGGAAACAAATATAGAACAATCGCCTTTTGGGTATTTTTAAAAATACAAATTAACTGGACAATTTTCTCAAAGGACTGGATTAAAAGAGCCAACCGACATTTACCCTTTTTAATACCATGTGTCTGTCATAAGCAGAACACTTGTATCTTAATTAATTTAGATTTTAACGGGGTCATGTTCTATAAAATGAAAATCTTGCTAGTTTAATTAATTTAGATTTTAACGGGTCAAGCTCTATAAAAAGAAAATGAAAATGTCTACGCAAGGAACCGGTTTGTTGATCATCTAATTCAATGGTGGTTGTTATTCTCTGATAAAGTCTTTTATAAAGCTCCCTCACCCTTTGTTAGCCCTCACTCGTTACAAGCATCTATCTATCTATCAATCAATCAATCCTCACATTTTCCCTTCCTCTTATACATCAAAATGAAGCTCATCTTGGCAACATTGGCTGTGGCATTATTTTTGTCAACAGTTTATAACGTTGAGGCTTACAATTATCATCCTCTGGTTGAGCAAGCCTGCTTCGGCGTTCCATTCGAAGACGACTGTGTGGCCTCAATCAGCTCGAAACTCTCATCAAAGCCGGATGCTGAAATTAAATATAATGAAATCCTCGATGCAGCAATAACTGTATTGAAGGAACGGGCTATTCAAGCTAGGGAAGGCTATTCTAATGAGCAAGAAATTAGCAGTGACAACGATTATAAGAGCGCGCTCATTGCCGCTGTTGGTGAACACGATAAAGTTGTAGACGCTTGCGAGAAAGCAAGTGGACCAGCTAAGGCCGGCGTTTTTGCCGTCGCGAAAACCGCAGTTGATGAAGCCGATCAGAGTGTTTCTAGCGCTGAAGCATACGACATCGAGAACCCGAACCTGAAACATCTCAATTTGAACTTGAAAATGGCTTCAAACAACGCAGTGGTCATAGCCATTAAGGCTCTTGGTAATCCTACTGCTCAAGGTGAAAATTAAAACAAGGAGAGTATGATTATTTAATTTAATGGATGATGATTTCAGATTTATTTCATCATCTATCTTTGTTATTTTGATATGCAACAACCAATGATTTTTTTTTGATGATATTGATGGGGGAATAATAGTAATGTATGCTCTTTGAAGCACTTTTTTGCTTATGCTGTAACGAAAAAAATTATTCTTTATTTCTTTGTTAATTGAATTATTTGATGTTTTTATTTACTTAATTATCTGATGATCACGCATGGCTAATTAAGTGGATTCATAGAGCCGAAAAAATCAAATAATGATGGAAATAAAATAATGAATCATAATGATTAATTGATTGTCTTCATCTTCGTCAATTAATGGATGCAAAGATTAATTGTCAATTAATCAATACATAAATATTCATTGAATTTAGCTTTGCCAATCAATCAATTTTGAAAATCAAATTCAAGCACGAATTTTGAGCAAAAAGAAAGGGATGTGGTTGGGTAATTCAACCACATTCTTTCTTTCTTCCACTACTTCTCTATCTTACTTGTTCCATTTTACCAGAAAAATAAAACTAACTGTTCAAATCAACAGTAGTTTGGAGTGCGCCATTACAGTGATAATTCCATTGAATCCCGGAAGATCATACTACCTTTGATCCTTTACGCCCAAAAATTATTCGAGAAGGGACATAATTTTTTCTTTAAGAACTAGTGCTTTATTGGCACACCTTAGCTTCCTGATTTCATCATTTTTCTGTGTTTGTCTATTAATTATTGTTTTGCAGCTTCTGGATTTATCAGTTGGCTTATTTGAAAATATGTTGAATTGAGAAAAGAGAAGCTCCTGGATAATTGAACGAAGTTGGTTTACTATAGATTATTGTCAAACTTATGGCTTGAAATTTTAGTTCATTTCGGCTTTTTAATTTATTAAGTGGTGGGCCTTTGTTGCACAGCCACTCTTGCTAACTAGATTTGTTTTATTGTTGGCATAGAAGAAATTATTGGCTGGAGAATTTAGCTTCTGGGTTTTACACGCTTGGTGATATTTACAAGTTCCAGAATTCATTGTTTTTGTAATACCATGCACACAACAAATCTGGCAGAAAAATCACGCGCCTCCTCTATTCTCCCCACCGCACAGTAACATTCTTGGGCTGACATAAACGAGGAATTCCTAAGAAAGGTTACTGCAAGTTCGCAGTGCTATTACAATAAGCAGGTGACTACATTTTGTTATCTTGTTGCAAGAAAGTTTGCTCCAAGTGCTTGTGGTTTTGACAAGGGCTTGGCCACAGAGATGCACACTTATAGAAATGCTAATTGGAACATTGGAGTTTTGTTACTGCTAACCAATTGCTTTAATTTATGGAACATGGGAGCTTCGTTACTGCTAATTTGGAAGATGGGAGTTCTTTTATTCATCTTATCAACTGTATTTCATTGCTGTAATTTCTGGAATTAAAGCAATGAATTGTGGACTATTGTTATACTTCAATTCATTGCTTTAATTTCTAGAGTATAGAAATTGGAATTGTGGAATCGATATTAACCGGGTAAAATATTGTTTTGTTAATTTTGGACAAGTTACCGATTCTAGCAAACATGGGGCTGCTTAGTATTGCTTAAATTCCCTGCTTTGTTTATTAAATTACAGCCGAAAAAGTGAGGGAGAGGGAGGGAGCAAGAGAGAGCTCTCACTGTTGCTGCGTCGTGAGGGAGAATGGAGCTGGGACAGACCTTGCCTGGAGATATGAGAGAGAGATCCGAGAATGTTGCAGTGTGGTGAGGAGAAGCGGAGGGAGGCGGGTGTTGATGCTGTTTTTCTGCGTGCCTTCAGTACATTGCCAAGACTTACTGCTCGCGTCTACTTGAGCTCGGCGGGACCGCTTCCGGCTCGATTTTCTTTGTTCACCGACTCGGCAGCCTCTCCAGACCTGCGCCCACAAAAACAGGGTCAGCGTCGCCGGATGTGGTTCCGGCGAAAACCCTCCGACGCTAAAGTCAGTAATCGGGTTGTTCTTTTTGTATCCCTCTTAGTTAGAGAGACCGGAAGAATGGAAGGGGTCTTTTGTCCTCCTCTCTAATAATACATTTTTGGGAAAAATCCTAATGGAGAGGTGGAAGAACAAGAACACAGTATCCAATTTTGGAACCCCTCCATAGCTTTTCTCTTCCTTTATTCCCATTTTCCGCCATTTCTCTCAAGACCATCGCTCGCGTCGTGGTGTCGGGTCTCTCGGCAGTTGGGATTATTGTGATATTTCCAGGGATGCTTGCTGTCTGCAGTTGGCGTGGGCTCACATGGCTTGATCATAGTGTCGGGAGGATATGCGTGCCTTCGTATTAGGGCTTCCGAATATACCACTGTTTAACTTAATAATTTATTATTACCAATTAATTTCTAATTTTAGAGTGACAACTCGAAATCAATCTATGCAACTCATAAATTAAACAATTGAGCCCAATTAAAATTAATGTTATGTAAGTTTTTTCATACTTAATAGTATGATATCTAAGCATCTCATGTAAACAATATTGAATAACAAAGATTCAAAGTTTTCCTAGGCACTTTGTATAAATAATTTAATGAAAGACACAGAATCAAAGATTATCACATATAAACTTTATAAATCCAAGCATAGGTTTAATTAAGTATTAATCATAACAATCAATAATGCATGATAGAATTGATAAAAGATTTAACAATATTCATCTAAATATGTGAAATAAAAACCATAAATGTTAAAGCACGGATGAATAGAGAATTGATAAAAAATAATTTACTTAATTGAATAGGGCTTCATCCTCAACCCTAGTATAATAAAATTAGAAACACATAGAGATTAAAAATAATAAAACTAATAGAATCCATGGTGCTGGTGCTTCCTCAAATTCTCCTCTCTTCTTGGCGGCTGCAACTTCTCTTTTTTTTTTTTTTTTACTTCGTTTATTCAGCTTCCATCCTTGTGCAAAAGCCAAAGATTTGACTTTTATATAGTACTTGGTGGCTGAGTTATTTGATGCGCTCTTTTTCTCGGTTCCTTTTCCTAAAGCCAAAAGGCTTAGCATTTTAACAAGCTAATATTTTAATGCCACCCCTTGATAAACCAAAGTCTTCTTCTTCTTCTTTTTTTTCCCTTAATTGCTTTTAGGCCTTGATTGCTCTTTTTAAAAACTAATTGAAGCAATAATGCTCTTTTCAAAAATTAACCAAAGCAATAATCTTTTTTCCTAAAATAAATCTCCTCGCTTCCCTTGTAAATTAGAGAAAGTTGCTTCCACATGCAAACTTTTATTGGAGAATAAATTATAATCTTTAATTCTTTATTCCTTTTTTATTATTGCACTTTTATTTCTTAATCATCAATTATTTTCCTATTCAATAAAATAATATAATTAATTAAAAATAACAAATAATAATAAATAGCAATTATATAATAAAGAGTAAAATATGTAAATAAATTTTGTCAATCACTCTTTATTTACAAGCATTATCTCTCTCTAAGCAACTCTAGATCTCTCTCCAAATTATACCAGAATCAACTGTAAATCTGTTTATATAACAACCCGGAGGCTTTTCCCGAGACTTGCACGTGAGAAGCATAAGGAATAACAGTTACATTAACAACCTTTGTGCGCATGTGCATAACTCGTGATTTCATTAAACCAAAACAACATGCTTCTAAGTCGTTTAATCAAGTGCAGATATCGAAACATGAAACACAATTCTTCTTATAGTTTTGCTCCAGTTAGGCTATCAAAATGCAAGTTACCTCATGTCGTTTCCCTCACTCATGATATGTTTCACTGATCCTCAACAATTGTAATTGATGAGAAATTAAATATTGTTTGAAGCGGTTTTAGACATCAAAAGTCTCACTTATAGTTGATTTAGATTTATGAGAAGCAATTGCATTTATATCAAAAGTCTCCCTTGCACGTTTTGGTAATGAATTTGGAATTGAAATTGAAATTTCTAATGTTTTGGGACATGAAGATATTGCCTTCTTGACTACTTCTCTTAATCCTCTCTTGAAAGAAAAAACCGGTTTTGATTGGGATCTGTAATGCAAGCTTTAATCTCTTGATTTTATGAGGGACTGAAATGCTCTTAATGTAAGCTTAATATCAAGCTTATTTCACAACCGGAGGAAGTACTTTCCTGATTTTGCTATATGTCATATGATGCTTGTTCTTTAAATTAAGCAAATATAAATTAGATTGCTCGACTTTGCCTTACAAGATAGGCAAGCGATATTACGATTCTCATTTTGTAGAAAATTAGTTGTTTATATTTGTAGGAAATTGTTCAATCGTAATCTCACCACGAGTGGATAATTTATACTAAGCACAAAGCGTCTTTGTTATGTGTTCATTGTGTTTCTCATTATGGTGAAAGTATCTTTCTTTATTAAACTAATTGGCGGGTAAAAGAAAAAATATGATATTCATTTTACCTAATCGGATCAAACCGATCAAACCGAGATAAAATCACATCGAGTAGGATCGGTTCATAGAAGTCAATTTAAAGTAAGCGATACCTACATCTTGAGCCAACACGGTATGGTCCACCAAATGGGTGGGCCGTGCTATCTTGTGCTCAAATTTTTTACCTCAAGTACAGCTGACCTACGACCCGAGCCCACGTGTGCCGTGTTACGGTCAAGCTTTAGGCCGTACCTAAAAAGCCCACCACTTTTTTTTAAATTTGTGCTTAAAAATACTTGTGTGCACTGTCGTACTTTCTTCAAGTCCACGTACCTAGCATACTTTTTCAAGCCCATGTGCCATTTCTTCAAACCCATCAATCTATATACAATTACAAATTTACAAATAATTATAATAAATTAATAAAAAATAATAATAATAAATTTTATTAAGAAAACAATTAAAATTTCATTAAGATTTAAGACATTAACATAATTACACAACTACATTATCTAATTTCAATAACCAATTATATACAACAATATATAAGTCTGATTCCATAGATCATAGTAATAAATTAATATTTAGTAAAAATAAAAATTACAATCTTAGAGTAATGATAGCAAGAAGTCACAACTCACGAGGTATCGATTATAACAAGTCATAAGTTAAACAAATTTCGTTCATAATTTTATTTTATTTTTTGTGTGAATGTAAAAAATATTTCATTCATAAATGAAACATATTTCTTTGTATTAATTTATGATTTCATAAATGAAGTAATAAAGTTGTAAAAGTTTAGATTTATGATATATAAAATCATGATTTTTATAATTTTACTATTAAAATCATGAAATTATTTATTCATTTAATAAATTATAAATATAAAACAATTACAATATTTTTTTGGAACTAAGACTAAATTAATTTTAAAAATCTATGCTAATAAGATATATTAAAATTTTAATTTCAAGTTATTTGAAAATCATAATATTTTATATTTGTTTTTATTACAAAAAATTTAAAAACATGCTTTGGTTCACGTGCTATTGATGACCTATGGGCCACGTGATAGCCCATAAATGAAGTGTGCTTTTCACATACTTTTTCACGTGCCGTGCTTTTAAGACTAAAGTGCCTAAAACTTGAAGTATATCCGGTCCACGACGCGGCATGGCACGTATATGCCATGCCGTGCCGTGTACCTTACTAAAGCGTGTTAGGTAGTCGTGCCATGCCATGTGCCTTAATATAACGTATTCGTATCATGTCGTGTAACATATAAATTTGTTATATTTATTTATGTACATAATGAATTTAATAGGAGTTTATGTGATATATCATGAGGGGGTCTAGTTGATATTTTGTGGGTACCTATAAAAGGAGAAACCGGTTAAAATTTGGAGAAAAACCGAGAGAAAGAGGAGAGTAGAGTGTTTGACCCGTTTGACCCGACCCGAACCCATGAGTTTGACCCGGCCGTAACTCCCTATTCCGACCACCCTACCGGACGAGCTTGGTATCAAATCGAAGCTTACGAGACAGAGAACGTTCCCCTGCCATCCCTGCCACCCGAAACGTCGAGAACGCCGCGGTGAAGCTCGAAAGTTCCAGCGAGTTTCTTGTGAGACGATCGCCGGCGATTACGGCCGTGTTGGCCACGCCACCGGTTGGAAAAGCTTCCCACCTCACCATCTTCCATTCCCGACCAGTCACGGCACCGAGGAGGCCGTTTTGCGCCGTCCGATCACCCCAGGAGCCGCGACTTCACGTGTTCGATCCGGCCGCCGCGCGCGTGGGAGGACACCACCGGCACCGTTGGACTCACCTCGACGAGAAGTGTCTAACCCGAGCTTCCCCACCGCCGTTGGGTCAATTTCGGTCAACGTTGACCTTAGGGGCATTTTGGTAATTTCACGTATAGAGGGTAATTTCGTAATTTCCAGCTTTGAGGGTGATTTTGTAATCTGAATTGAGGATATATTGGTAATGTTATGATGTTGTGGGTAAATTAGTAAATTATGAAATTTAGGGTAGTATAATTTCGGATTATATTAGTAAATTACGAATACGGGATTATTACGGTAAGCCGGGAAGATTGAGCGTTGTAATATTAGGACGAATACTTATTTAAGGCGTTATTTTTGCGAGATTAGTTCGAATTATAATTATGGAAAGTAATTGTGTCGTTTCTGTAAATTAGGTGGATCTGCGGACGAGAATCTACCTGCGGACTTGGGTGATAGCCGAGTTTGAAATTGTCACTGTGAGTGGAATATATTAAAATTATTTGATTTTTTATATAGTAGAGCTTGTTTATGAAATGAATATTTGAAGTGCTTCCATTAAATGGTTTTTCGAGATAAATGTTTATTGCATATAAATATTGTGTTGAATTATATTTATTTATTTATGGTCCGTATCGATTTTAAAATGCAAAAGAGATGATTGATTTCCGAACATGTTTTAAAGTGTTTTTATGCGGATTTCGAGCTTGATTTTAAGAGTATATGATTGATCCTGTTTATGATTTAAAATGTATATACATTGCTTTTGAGCATGATTCAAAGTATTTATATGTTGATTTCGAGAATAATTTAAAGTGTTTATATATGATCTTCGAGCATGATTTAGAATGTTTATACATATGGATTTCGAACATGATTTAAAGAGTATATGATGGATCTTGGACATGAGATATATTACTTTCGAGTATGATTTAAAGCATGATTTAAATGTATACATATATAATGATTTTGATCATGTTTTTAAGTTTTAAGCAAATACCCGTTCCCCTCCAGATAAGATGAGATAGTAGGCCTTTGGGGCCAGTCTGAACACACATAGAGGCTTTGGGCCGTGTGTTTGGGCGTTTTCGCCCTTTGGCGCATATGCATGCATATTGAGATATGAGATCGGATGGTCCGGACACGATGTCGCGGGATAGCGCATCATAGCACGTCCGTTGAGATTCGGGTATGAGATATGCTGATGAGCATGAGATGGTACGTCATTTCGTCTATCCGTGTAGCTCCGGGCATGATGGTACTCAGATAGTACATCATTGCCGTCCGTTGAGGTCCGGATGAGACTAGATTATCCCCTGGGTATTTGTTTAAGGATATTTGTTTAAGGATATTTGTTTAAGGATATTTGTGTAAAGATATTTGATTTACTTAATGTTTGATATTTCAGTTTGAGATGATATTTCAATATAAGATGTTTTTATTGATTTTGTGATGATGTCGGTTTTGCTTATGTTCAAATTATGATTGAATTGAAAGTAATTTTACATTCAAATAATTATTTGAGAAACGTGATTATACAAGTGATGCACTTATTTTTGTAATTATTTTATATTTTAAAAATTACTATCCACTCACTGAGCTCACTGAGTTTTATACTCATTCCTATTTTATTATATTCCCCAGGAGATTTCAGGTACAACAGTTAACCCAGCAGCTGTACATAGTTGGAGTCATTTGGGCCACTGAGGTTGTTTGAGGACATAGAAAAATTATTTTCTTTTGGTTAATGTATAATTATCATATTTTGGAATTATACTAGGAATGTGATATATGAATTATGAAAACGTGTGTATTATTGGATATGTTATCGGATGAGATTGGGTTGATGCAGTTGATGCTTGATAAATGATTTGGGAGTGTTTGTGTTGTAATTGCAGGTTTGGAAATGTTATATATTTAGAGGAGGTTCTGCTGAAATTTCGGTAGAATTCTCATTAATAAGATGATTTTAATATTTAAGTTCAATTTCTTAACATAGGTCGTCTCTGGGAATGGGGCGGGTCGTCTCATGCCGTGCCCGTACTGTGCCACATGTCGTCTGGCCCATTGACCACCTTTAGTTTAAGGAACCTTATGACATTATTTTTTCTATTAGAAGGACGAGTTTCCAATGAATTTTAATTTTCGAACCTATTTTAAGTTTAGAACCTAAGTAATATATTAATATTGTCAAAATGAAGTACTCCTGCCCTCATCCAATACCATCATCTTGGCCATGACTGTAATTCTACTGTAGAAGCTTGCAAGAAAGCTAAAGAACCAGCTAAGCCTGGCGTGTTCCTTAGTTGTTAATTCTTTATATATGTTTCTTTGGCGAGGTGATGCGTATTTGACTTGGGTTTGGAAGATCATGGATTTTCTCAGCCTTACTTGAAATTGTTCTTGGACTAGGATCCTTTCCTAATTTTTTTTCCTCTTAATCCTCTTTATTTTTTAATAATTGGTTAAATATGTATATTCATTGAAAGGGTTGCCATAATTATCACACACTTGATCAATTATTAAAAAATAAGGAGAGTTAAGAGGGAAAAAATTAGGAAAGAATCATTGTCTATTAATTGTTCTTAGGAGCTTTAGGAATGCCCTTGTATTGAGAAGAGATTCTATAATACATCTATTATATTATATCTATTTAAAGTATGTATGACACGTATGTATTTTTTTTGAAAAATCATGAAGTAATTCATAGTTATATTTAGTTCATATTCACATATCATACATACATTAAGTAGGTGCAATATAATAGAGGTACTCTAAAATCTAGAAAATCTACAAACCTTAGATTTGTTTTAAGTTAATCTTATTTTAAAGTTACTTCTAAAGCTGTTGTTGATTCTAAATTTTTAATGGTCAAAAAATAATATTGTAACTGATAACTTAAACAAAATTGAGAAACAGCAAGTGAAAAATAAATGGCAATGAATTAAAATAGATTATCTCAACGGAAACAAATATAGAACAATCGTCTTTTGGGTATTTTTAAAAATACAAATTAACTCGACAATTTTCTCAAATGACTGGATTAAAAGAGCCAACCGACATTTACCCTTTTTTAATACCATGTGTCTGTCATAAGCAGAACACTTGTATCTTAATTAATTTAGATTTTAACGGGGTCATGTTCTATAAAATGAAAATCTTGCTAGTTTAATTAATTTAGATTTTAACGGGTCAAGCTCTATAAAAAGAAAATGAAAATGTCTCGCAAGGAACCGGTTTGTTGATCATCTAATTCAATGGTGGTTGTTATTCTCTGATAAAGTCTTTTATAAAGCTCCCTCACCCTTTGTTAGCCCTCACTCGTTACAAGCATCTATCTATCTATCAATCAATCAATCCTCACATTTTCCCTTCCTCTTATACATCAAAATGAAGCTCATCTTGGCAACATTGGCTGTGGCATTATTTTTGTCAACAGTTTATAACGTTGAGGCTTACAATTATCATCCTCTGGTTGAGCAAGCCTGCTTCGGCGTTCCATTCGAAGACGACTGTGTGGCCTCAATCAGCTCGAAACTCTCATCAAAGCCGGATGCTGAAATTAAATATAATGAAATCCTCGATGCAGCAATAACTGTATTGAAGGAACGGGCTATTCAAGCTAGGGAAGGCTATTCTAATGAGCAAGAAATTAGCAGTGACAACGATTATAAGAGCGCGCTCATTGCCGCTGTTGGTGAACACGATAAAGTTGTAGACGCTTGCGAGAAAGCAAGTGGACCAGCTAAGGCCGGCGTTTTTGCCGTCGCGAAAACCGCAGTTGATGAAGCCGATCAGAGTGTTTCTAGCGCTGAAGCATACGACATCGAGAACCCGAACCTGAAACATCTCAATTTGAACTTGAAAATGGCTTCAAACAACGCAGTGGTCATAGCCATTAAGGCTCTTGGTAATCCTACTGCTCAAGGTGAAAATTAAAACAAGGAGAGTATGATTATTTAATTTAATGGATGATGATTTCAGATTTATTTCATCATCTATCTTTGTTATTTTGATATGCAACAACCAATGATTTTTTTTTTGATGATATTGATGGGGGGGAATAATAGTAATGTATGCTCTTTGAAGCACTTTTTTGCTTATGCTGTAACGAAAAAAATTATTCTTTATTTCTTTGTTAATTGAATTATTTGATGTTTTTATTTACTTAATTATCTGATGATCACGCATGGCTAATTAAGTGGATTCATAGAGCCGAAAAAATCAAATAATGATGGAAAAAAAATAATGAATCAAAATGATTAATTGATTGTCTTCATCTTCGTCAATTAATCGATGCAAAGATTAATTGTCAATTAATCAATACATAAATATTCATTGAATTTAGCTTTGCCAATCAATCAATTTTGAAAATCAAATTCAAGCACGAATTTTGAGCAAAAAGAAAGGGATGTGGTTGGGTAATTCAACCACATTCTTTCTTTCTTCCACTACTTCTCTATCTTACTTGTTCCATTTTACCAGAAAAATAAAACTAACTGTTCAAATCAACAGTAGTTTGGAGTGCGCCATTACAGTGATAATTCCATTGAATCCCGGAAGATCATACTACCTTTGATCCTTTACGCCCAAAAATTATTCGAGAAGGGACATAATTTTTTCTTTAAGAACAGTGCTTTATTGGCACACCTTAGCTTCCTGATTTCATCATTTTTCTGTGTTTGTCTATTAATTATTGTTTTGCAGCTTCTGGATTTATCAGTTGGCTTATTTGAAAATATGTTGAATTGAGAAAAAGAAGCTCCTGGATAATTGAACGAAGTTGGTTTACTATAGATTATTGTCAAACTTATGGCTTGAAATTTTAGTTCATTTCGGCTTTTTAATTTATTAAGTGGTGGGCCTTTGTTGCACAGCCACTCTTGCTAACAGATTTGTTTTATTGTTGGCATAGAAGAAATTATTGGCTGGAGAATTTAGCTTCTGGGTTTTACACGCTTGGTGATATTTACAAGTTCCAGAATTCATTGTTTTTGTAATGCCATGCACACAACAAATCTGGCAGAAAAATCACGCGTCTCCCTCTATTCTCCCCACCGCACAGTAACATTCTTGGGCTGACATAAACGAGGAATTCCTAAGAAAGGTTACTGCAAGTTCATGAGTGCTATTACAATAAGCAGGTGACTACATTTTGTTATCTTGTTGCAAGAAAGTTTGCTCCAAGTGCTTGTGGTTTTGACAAGGGCTTGGCCACAGAGATACACACTTATAGAAATGCTAATTGGAACATTGGAGTTTTGTTACTGCTAACCAATTGCTTTAATTTATGGAACATGGGAGCTTCGTTACTGCTAATTTGGAAGATGGGAGTTCTTTTATTCATCTTATCAACTGTATTTCATTGCTGTAATTTCTGGAATTAAAGCAATGAATTGTGAACTATTGTTATACTTCAATTCATTGCTTTAATTTCTAGAGTATAGAAATTGGAATTGTGGAATCGATATTAACCGGGTAAAATATTGTTTTGTTAATTTTGGACAAGTTACCGATTCTAGCAAACATGGGGCTGCTTAGTATTGCTTAAATTCCCTGCTTTGTTTATTAAATTACAGCCGAAAAAGTGAGGGAGAGGGAGGGAGCAAGAGAGCTCTCACTTTGTTGCTGCGTCGTGAGGGAGAATGGAGCTGGGACAGACCTTGCACGGAGATATGAGAGAGAGATCCGAGAATGTTGCGGTGTGGTGAGGAGAAGCGGAGGGAGGCGGGTGTTGATGCTGTTTTTCAGCGTGCCTTCGTGCAGTGCCAAGACTTACGCTCGCGCTCTGCTTGAGCTCGAGCGGGACCGCTTCCGACTCGATTTTTCTTTGTTCACCGACTCGGCTGCCTCTCCGGACCTGCGCCTACAAAAGCAGGTCAGGTCGTGGGATGTGGTTCGGTGAAAACCCTCCGACGCTAAAGTCGATGTCGGGTTGTTCTTTTTGTATCCCTCTTAGTTAGAGGCCAGGAAGAATGGAAGGGTCTTATTGTCCTCCCTCTCTAATAATACATTTTTGGGAAAAATCCTAATGGAGAGGTGGAAGAACAAGAACACAGTATCCAATTTTGGAACCCCGCCACTTACGCTTTTCTCTTCCTTTATTCCCCATTTTTCCGCCATTTTCTCTCCAAGACCATCTGCCCCGCGTACGTGGTGTCGGGTCTCTCGGCGAGTTGGGATTATTGTGATATTTCCAGGGGATGCTTGTATGTCTGGTTGGCGTGGGCTCACATGGCTTGATCATAGTGTCGGGAGGATATGCGTGCCTTCGTATTAGGGCTTCGAATATACCACTTGTTTAACTTAATAATTTCTTATTACCAATTAATTTCTAATTTTAGAGTGACGACTCGAAATCAATCTATGCAACTCATAAATTAAACAATTGAGCCCAATTAAAATTAATGTTATGTAAGTTTTTTCATACTTAATAGTATGATATCTAAGCATCTCATGTAAACAATATTGAATAACAAAGATTCAAAGTTTTCCTAGGCACTTTGTATAAATAATTTAATGAAAGACACAGAATCAAAGATTATCACATATAAACTTTATAAATCCAAGCATAGGTTTAATTAAGTATTAATCATAACAATCAATAATGCATGATAGAATTGATAAAAGATTTAACAATATTCATCTAAATATGTGAAATAAAAACCATAAATGTTAAAGCACGGATGAATAGAGAATTGATAAAAAATAATTTACTTAATTGAATAGGGCTTCATCCTCAACCCTAGTATAATAAAATTAGAAACACATGAGAGATTAAAAATAATAAAACTAATAGAATCCATGGTGCTGGTGCTT
Organism: Murraya koenigii; assembly: GCA_025617385.1. Lineage (NCBI taxonomy): Eukaryota > Viridiplantae > Streptophyta > Magnoliopsida > Sapindales > Rutaceae > Murraya > Murraya koenigii. Next base: position 6,369,540 of record CM046812.1, read on the forward strand.
CCTCAAATTCTCCTCTCTTCTTGGCTGACTGCAAATTCTCTTTTTTTTTTTTTTTACTTCGTTTATTCAGCTTCCATCCTTGTGCAAAAGCCAAAGATTTGACTTTTATATAGTACTTGGTGGCTGAGTTATTTGATGCCCTCTTTTTCTCGGTTCCTTTTCCTAAAGCCAAAAGGCTTAGCATTTTAACAAGCTAATATTTTAATGCCACCCTTTGATAAACCAAAGTCTTCTTCTTCTTTTTTTTTTCCCTTAATTGCTTTTAGGCCTTGATTGCTCTTTTTAAAAACTAATTGAAGCAATAATGCTCTTTTCAAAAATTAACCAAAGCAATAATCTTTTTCCTAAAATAAATCTCCTCGCTTCACTTGTAAATTAGAGAAGTTGCTTCCACATGCAAACTTTTATTGGAGAATAAATTATAATCTTTAATTCTTTATTCCTTTTTATTATTGCACTTTTATTTCTTAATCATCAATTATTTTCCTATTCAATAAAATAATATAATTAATTAAAAATAACAAATAATAATAAATAGCAATTATATAATAAAGAGTAAAATATGTAAATAAATTTTGTCAATCACTCTTTATTTACAAGCATTATCTCTCTCTAAGCAACTCTAGATCTCTCTCCAAATTATACCAGAATCAATTGTAAATCTGTTTATATAACAACCCGGAGGCTTTTCCCGGACTTGCACGTGAGAAGCATAAGGAATAACGGTTACATTAACAACCTTTGTGCGCATGTGCATAACTCGTGATTTCATTAAACCAAAACAACATGCTTCTAAGTCGTTTAATCAAGTGCAGATATCGAAACATGAAACACAATTCTTCTTATAGTTTTGCTCCGGTTAGGCTATCAAAATGCAAGTTACCTCATCGTTTCCCTCACTCATGATATGTTTCACTGATCCTCAACAATTGTAATTGATGAGAAATTAAATATTGTTTGAAGCGGTTTTAGACATCAAAAGTCTCACTTATAGTTGATTTAGATTTATGAGAAGCAATTGCATTTATATCAAAAGTCTCCCTTGCACGTTTTGGTAATGAATTTGGAATTGAAATTGAAATTTCTAATGTTTTTGGGACATGAAGATATTGCCTTCTTGACTACTTCTCTTAATCCTCTCTTGAAAGAAAAAACCGGTTTTGATTGGGACTGTAATGCAAGCTTTAATCTCTTGATTTTATGAGGGACTGAAATGCTCTTAATGTAAGCTTAATATCAAGCTTATTTCACAACGGAGGAAGTACTTTCCTGATTTTGCTATATGTCATATGATGTTGTTCTTTAAATTAAGCAAATATAAATTAGATTGCTCGACTTTGCCTTACAAGATAGGCAAGCGATATTACGATTCTCATTTTGTAGAAAATTAGTTGTTTATATTTGTAGGAAATTGTTCAATCGTAATCTCACCACGAGTGGACAATTTATACTAAGCGCAAAAGCGTCTTTGTTATGTGTTCGAGTGTGTTTCTCATTATGGTGAAAGTATCTTTCTTTGTTAAACTAATTGGCGGGTAAAAGAAAAAATATGATATTCATTTTACCTAATCGGATCAAACCGATCCAACGAGATAAAATCACATCGAGTAGGATCGGTTCATAGAAGTCAATTTAAAGTAAGCGATACCTACATCTTGAGCCAACACGGTATGGTCCACCAAATGGGTGGGCAGTGCTATCTTGTGCCCAAATTTTTTACCTCAAGTGCAGCACTGACCACGACCCGAGCCCACGTGTGCCGTGTTACGGTCATGCTTTAGGCCGTACCTAAAAAGCCCACCACTTTTTTTTAAATTTGTGCTTAAAAATACTTGTGTGCCTGTCGTACTTTCTTCAAGTCCACGTACCTAGCATACTTTTTCAAGCCCATGTGCCATTTCTTCAAACCCATCAATCTATATACAATTACAAATTTACAAATAATTATAATAAATTAATAAAAAATAATAATAATAAATTTTATTAAGAAAACAATTAAAATTTCATTAAGATTTAAGACATTAACATAATTACACAACTACATTATCTAATTTCAATAACCAATTATATACAACAATATATAAGTCTGATTCCATAGATCATAGTAATAAATTAATATTTAGTAAAAATAAAAATTACAATCTTAGAGTAATGATAGCAAGAAGTCACAACTACGAGGTATCGATTATAACAAGTCATAAGTTAAACAAATTTCGTTCATAATTTTATTTTATTTTTTTGTGTGAATGTAAAAAATATTTCATTCGCAAATGAAACATATTTCTTTGTATTAATTTATGATTTCATAAATGAAGTAATAAAGTTGTAAAAGTTTAGATTTATGATATATAAAATCATGATTTTTATAATTTTACTATTAAAATCATGAAATTATTTATTCATTTAATAAATTATAAATATAAAACAATTACAATATTTTTTTGAAACTAAGACTAAATTAATTTTAAAAATCTATGCTAATAAGATATATTAAAATTTTAATTTCAAGTTATTTGAAAATCATAATATTTTATATTTGTTTTTTATTACAAAAAAATTTAAAAACATGCTTTGGTTCACGTGCTATTGATGACCTATGGGCCACGTGATAGCCCATAAATGAAGTGTGCTTTTCACATACTTTTTCACGTGCCGTGCTTTTAAGACTAAAGTGCCTAAAACTTGAAGTATATCCCGGTCCACGACGCGGCATGGCACGTATATGCCATGCTGTGCCGTGTACCTTACTAAAAGCGTGTTAGGTAGTCGTGCCATGCCATGTGCCTTAATATAACGTATTACGTATCATGCCGTGCCCGTCTTTGTGCCACATGTCAGTCCGGCCCATTGACCACCTTTAGTTTAAGGAACCTTATGACATTATTTTTCTATTAGAAGGACAGCGTTTCCAATGAATTTTAATTTTCGAACCTATTTTAAGTTTAGAACCTAAGTAATATATTAACATTGTCAAAATGAAGTACTCCTGCCCTCCTCCTCCAATACCATCATCTTGGCCATGGCTATGGCATTGTTGACAATAATATATAACATTGAGGCTACCAATTATCACTAAAAAAGCCTGTCCCCACGTTCCACTCGAAGGCGACTGTGCGGCCTCATCAATCACCTCAAAATGAAATTAACCTAAATGAAATCCTTGGCTCTGAAATATCTGTGGTCGAGGAATGGGCCATTGAAGCTATGCAAGAGGCTACTACATTGAGATCCAAAAGCGAGGCGAGGTGCGAGAATATGCTTTTGGCTACGAGATAATGATTGTAGTTCTCTTGTAGAAGCTTGCAAGAAAGCTAAAGAACCAACTAAGCTGGCGTGTTCCTTAGTTGTTAATTCTTTATGTATGTTTCTTTGGCGAGGTGATGCGTATTTGACTTGGGTTTGGAAGATCATGGATTTTCTCGGCCTTACTTGGAATTGTTCTTGGACTAGGATCCTCTCCTAATTTTTTTCCTCTTAATCCTCTTTATTTCTTAATAATTGGTTAAATATGTATATTCATTGAAAGGGTTGCCATAATTATCACACACTTGATCAATTATTAAAAAATAAGGAGAGTTAAGAGGAAAAAATTAGGAAAGAATCATTGTCTATTAATTGTTCTTAGGAGCTTTAGGAATGCCCTTGTATTGAGAAGAGATTCTATAATACATCTATTATATTATATCTATTTAAAGTATGTATGACACGTATGTATTTTTTTGAAAAATCATGAAGTAATTCATAGTTATATTTAGTTCATATTCACATATCATACATACATTAAGTAGGTGCAATACAATAGAGGTACTCTAAAATCTAGAAAATCTACAAACCTTAGATTTGTTTTAAGTTAATCTTATTTTAAAGTTACTTCTAAAGCTGTTGTTGATTCTAAATTTTTAATGGTCAAAAAATAATATTGTAACTGATAACTTAAACAAAATTGAGAAACAACAAGTGAAAAATAAATGGCAATGAATTAAAATAGATTATCTCAACGGAAACAAATATAGAACAATCGCCTTTTGGGTATTTTTAAAAATACAAATTAACTGGACAATTTTCTCAAAGGACTGGATTAAAAGAGCCAACCGACATTTACCCTTTTTTAATACCATGTGTCTGTCATAAGCAGAACACTTGTATCTTAATTAATTTAGATTTTAACGGGGTCATGTTCTATAAAATGAAAATCTTGCTAGTTTAATTAATTTAGATTTTAACGGGTCAAGCTCTATAAAAAGAAAATGAAAATGTCTCGCAAGGAACCGGTTTGTTGATCATCTAATTCAATGGTGGTTGTTATTCTCTGATAAAGTCTTTTATAAAGCTCCCTCACCCTTTGTTAGCCCTCACTCGTTACAAGCATCTATCTATCTATCAATCAATCAATCCTCACATTTTCCTTCCTCTTATACATCAAAATGAAGCTCATCTTGGCAACATTGGCTGTGGCATTATTTTTGTCAACAGTTTATAACGTTGAGGCTTACAATTATCTTCCTCTGGTTGAGCAAGCCTGCTTCGGCGTTCCATTCGAAGACGACTGTGTGGCCTCAATCAGCTCGAAACTCTCATCAAAGCCGGATGCTGAAATTAAATATAATGAAATCCTCGATGCAGCAATAACTGTATTGAAGGAACGGGCTATTCAAGCTAGGGAAGGCTATTCTAATGAGCAAGAAATTAGCGGTGACAACGATTATAAGAGCGCGCTCATTGCCGCTGTTAGTGAACACGATAAAGTTGTAGACGCTTGCGAGAAAGCAAGTGGACCAGCTAAGGCCGGCGTTTTTGCCGTCGCGAAAACCGCAGTTGATGAAGCCGATCAGAGTGTTTCTAGCGCTGAAGCATACGACATCGAGAACCCGAACCTGAAACATCTCAATTTGAACTTGAAAATGGCTTCAAACAACGCAGTGGTCATAGCCATTAAGGCTCTTGGTAATCCTACTGCTCAAGGTGAAAATTAAAACAAGGAGAGTATGATTATTTAATTTAATGGATGATGATTTCAGATTTATTTCATCATCTATCTTTGTTATTTTGATATGCAACAACCAATGATTTTTTTTTTGATGATATTGATGGGGGAATAATAGTAATGTATGCTCTTTGAAGCACTTTTTGCTTATGCTGTAACGAAAAAATTATTCTTTATTTCTTTGTTAATTGAATTATTTGATGTTTTTATTTACTTAATTATCTGATGATCACGCATGGCTAATTAAGTGGATTCATAGAGCCGAAAAAATCAAATAATGATGGAAAAAAATAATGAATCAAAATGATTAATTGATTGTCTTCATCTTCGTCAATTAATCGATGCAAAGATTAATTGTCAATTAATCAATACATAAATATTCATTGAATTTAGCTTTGCCAATCAATCAATTTTGAAAATCAAATTCAAGCACGAATTTTGAGCAAAAGAAAGGGATGTGGTTGGGTAATTCAACCACATTCTTTCTTTCTTCCACTACTTCTCTATCTTACTTGTTCCATTTTACCAGAAAAATAAAACTAACTGTTCAAATCAACAGTAGTTTGGAGTGCGCCATTACAGTGATAATTCCATTGAATCCCGGAAGATCATACTACCTTTGATCCTTTACGCCCAAAAATTATTCGAGAAGGGACATAATTTTTTCTTTAAGAACAGTGCTTTATTGGCACACCTTAGCTTCCTGATTTCATCATTTTTCTGTGTTTGTCTATTAATTATTGTTTTGCAGCTTCTGGATTTATCAGTTGGCTTATTTGAAAATATGTTGAATTGAGAAAAAGAGAAGCTCCTGGATAATTGAACGAAGTTGGTTTACTATAGATTATTGTCAAACTTATGGCTTGAAATTTTAGTTCATTTCGGCTTTTTAATTTATTAAGTGGTGGGCCTTTGTTGCACAGCCACTCTTGCTAACTAGATTTGTTTTATTGTTGGCATAGAAGAAATTATTGGCTGGAGAATTTAGCTTCTGGGTTTTACACGCTTGGTGATATTTACAAGTTCCAGAATTCATTGTTTTTGTAATGCCATGCACACAACAAATCTGGCAGAAAAATCACGCGCCTCCTCTATTCTCCCCACCGCACAGTAACATTCTTGGGCTGACATAAACGAGGAATTCCTAAGAAAGGTTACTGCAAGTTCGCAGTGCTATTACAATAAGCAGGTGACTACATTTTGTTATCTTGTTGCAAGAAAGTTTGCTCCAAGTGCTTGTGGTTTTGACAAGGGCTTGGCCACAGAGATGCACACTTATAGAAATGCTAATTGGAACATTGGAGTTTTGTTACTGCTAACCAATTGCTTTAATTTATGGAACATGGGAGCTTCGTTACTGCTAATTTGGAAGATGGGAGTTCTTTTATTCATCTTATCAACTGTATTTCATTGCTGTAATTTCTGGAATTAAAGCAATGAATTGTGGACTATTGTTATACTTCAATTCATTGCTTTAATTTCTAGAGTATAGAAATTGGAATTGTGGAATCGATATTAACCGGGTAAAATATTGTTTTGTTAATTTTGGACAAGTTACCGATTCTAGCAAACATGGGGCTGCTTAGTATTGCTTAAATTCCATGCTTTGTTTATTAAATTACAGCCGAAAAAGTGAGGAGAGGGAGGGAGCAAGAGAGCTCTCACTTTGTTGCTGCGTCGTGAGGGAGAATGGAGCTGGGACAGACCTTGCACGGAGATATGAGAGAGAGATCCGAGAATGTTGCGGTGTGGTGAGGAGAAGCGGAGGGAGGCGGGTGTTGATGCTGTTTTTCAGCGTGCCTTCGTGCAGTGCCAAGACTTACGCTCGCGCTCTGCTTGAGCTCGGCGGGGCCGCTTCCGGCTTCGATTTTTCTTTGTTCACCGACTCGGCTGCCTCTCCGGACTGCGCCCACAAAAAGCAGGTCGGTCGTCGCGGATGTGGTTCGGCGAAAACCCTCCGACGCTAAAGTCGATGTCGGGTTGTTCTTTTGTATCCCTCTTAGTTAGAGGCCAGGAAGAATGGAAGGGGTCTTATTGTCCTCCTCTCTAATAATACATTTTTGGGAAAAATCCTAATGGAGAGGTGGAAGAACAAGAACACAGTATCCAATTTTGGAACCCCGCCACTTACGCTTTTCTCTTCCTTTATTCCCCATTTTTCCGCCATTTTCTCTCAAGACCATCCGTCCCACGTCACGTGGTGTCCGGGTCTCTCGGCAGTTGGGATTATTGTGATATTTCCAGGGATGCTTGTATGTCTGGTTGGCGTGGGCTCACATGGCTTGATCATAGTGTCGGGAGGATATGCGTGCCTTCGTATTAGGGCTTCGAATATACCACTTGTTTAACTTAATAATTTCTTATTACCAATTAATTTCTAATTTTAGAGTGACGACTCGAAATCAATCTATACAACTCATAAATTAAACAATTGAGCCCAATTAAAATTAATGTTATGTAAGTTTTTTCATACTTAATAGTATGATATCTAAGCATCTCATGTAAACAATATTGAATAACAAAGATTCAAAGTTTTCCTAGGCACTTTGTATAAATAATTTAATGAAAGACACAGAATCAAAGATTATCACATATAAACTTTATAAATCCAAGCATAGGTTTAATTAAGTATTAATCATAACAATCAATAATGCATGATAGAATTGATAAAAGATTTAACAATATTCATCTAAATATGTGAAATAAAAACCATAAATGTTAAAGCACGGATGAATAGAGAATTGATAAAAAATAATTTACTTAATTGAATAGGGCTTCATCCTCAACCCTAGTATAATAAAATTAGAAACACATAGAGATTAAAAATAATAAAACTAATAGAATCCATGGTGCTGGTGCTTCCTCAAATTCTCCTCTCTTCTTGGCGGCTGCAAATTCTCTTTTTTTTTTTTTTTTACTTCGTTTATTCAGCTTCCATCCTTGTGCAAAAGCCAAAGATTTGACTTTTATATAGTACTTGGTGGCTGAGTTATTTGATGCCCTCTTTTTCTCGGTTCCTTTTCCTAAAGCCAAAAGGCTTAGCATTTTAACAAGCTAATATTTTAATGCCACCCTTTGATAAACCAAAGTCTTCTTCTTCTTTTTTTTTTTTTCCCTTAATTGCTTTTAGGCCTTGATTGCTCTTTTTAAAAACTAATTGAAGCAATAATGCTCTTTTCAAAAATTAACCAAAGCAATAATCTTTTTTCCTAAAATAAATCTCCTCGCTTCCCTTGTAAATTAGAGAAAGTTGCTTCCACATGCAAACTTTTATTGGAGAATAAATTATAATCTTTAATTCTTTATTCCTTTTTTATTATTGCACTTTTATTTCTTAATCATCAATTATTTTCCTATTCAATAAAATAATATAATTAATTAAAAATAACAAATAATAATAAATAGCAATTATATAATAAAGAGTAAAATATGTAAATAAATTTTGTCAATCACTCTTTATTTACAAGCATTATCTCTCTCTAAGCAACTCTAGATCTCTCTCCAAATTATACGAGAATCAACTGTAAATCTGTTTATATAACAACCCGGAGGCTTTTCCCGGACTTGCACGTGAGAAGCATAAGGAATAACAGTTACATTAACAACCTTTGTGCGCATGTGCATAACTCGTGATTTCATTAAACCAAAACAACATGCTTCTAAGTCGTTTAATCAAGTGCAGATATCGAAACATGAAACACAATTCTTCTTATAGTTTTGCTCCGGTTAGGCTATCAAAATGCAAGTTACCTCTGTCGTTTCCCTCACTCATGATATGTTTCACTGATCCTCAACAATTGTAATTGATGAGAAATTAAATATTGTTTGAAGCGGTTTTAGACATCAAAAGTCTCACTTATAGTTGATTTAGATTTATGAGAAGCAATTGCATTTATATCAAAAGTCTCCCTTGCACGTTTTGGTAATGAATTTGGAATTGAAATTGAAATTTCTAATGTTTTTGGGACATGAAGATATTGCCTTCTTGACTACTTCTCTTAATCCTCTCTTGAAAGAAAAACCGGTTTTGATTGGGACTGTAATGCAAGCTTTAATCTCTTGATTTTATGAGGGACTGAAATGCTCTTAATGTAAGCTTAATATCAAGCTTATTTCACAACCGGAGGAAGTACTTTCCTGATTTTGCTATATGTCATATGATGCTTGTTCTTTAAATTAAGCAAATATAAATTAGATTGCTCGACTTTGCCTTACAAGATAGGCAAGCGATATTACGATTCTCATTTTGTAGAAAATTAGTTGTTTATATTTGTAGGAAATTGTTCAATCGTAATCTCACCACGATGGACAATTTATACTAAGCGCAAAACGCATCTTGTTATGTGTTCGAGTGTGTTTCTCATTATGGTGAAAGTATCTTTCTTTGTTAAACTAATTGGCGGGTAAAAGAAAAAATATGATATTCATTTTACCTAATCGGATCAAACCGATCCAACCGGATAAAATCACATCGAGTAGGATCGGTTCATAGAAGTCAATTTAAAGTAAGCGATACCTACATCTTGAGCCAACACGGTATGGTCCACCAAATGGGTGGGCAGTGCTATGCTGTGCCCAAATTTGTTTACCTCAAGTACAGCACAGCCCACGACCCGAGCCCACGTGTGCCGTGTTCTGGTCATGCTTTAGGCCGTACCTAAAAAAGCCCACCACTTTTTTTTTTAAATTTGTGCTTAAAAATACTTGTGTGCCTGTCGTACTTTCTTCAAGTCCACGTACCTAGCATACTTTTTCAAGCCCATGTGCCATTTCTTCAAACCCATCAATCTATATACAATTACAAATTTACAAATAATTATAATAAATTAATAAAAAAAATAATAATAAATTTTATTAAGAAAACAATTAAAATTTCATTAAGATTTAAGACATTAACATAATTACACAACTACATTATCTAATTTCAATAACCAATTATATACAACAATATATAAGTCTGATTCCATAGATCATAGTAATAAATTAATATTTAGTAAAAATAAAAATTACAATCTTAGAGTAATGATAGCAAGAAGTCACAACTACGAGGTATCGATTATAACAAGTCATAAGTTAAACAAATTTCGTTCATAATTTTATTTTATTTTTTGTGTGAATGTAAAAATATTTCATTCATAAATGAAACATATTTCTTTGTATTAATTTATGATTTCATAAATGAAGTAATAAAGTTGTAAAAGTTTAGATTTATGATATATAAAATCATGATTTTTATAATTTTACTATTAAAATCATGAAATTATTTATTCATTTAATAAATTATAAATATAAAACAATTACAATATTTTTTTGAAACTAAGACTAAATTAATTTTAAAAATCTATGCTAATAAGATATATTAAAATTTTAATTTCAAGTTATTTGAAAATCATAATATTTTATATTTGTTTTTTATTACAAAAAATTTAAAAACATGCTTTGGTTCACGTGCTATTGATGACCTATGGGCCACGTGATAGCCCATAAATGAAGTGTGCTTCTCACATACTTTTTCACGTGCCGTGCTTTTAAGACTAAAGTGCCTAAAACTTGAAGTATATCCGGTCCACGGCACGGCATGGCACGTATATGCCATGCCGTGTCGTGTACCTTACTAAAAGCGTGTTAGGTAGTCGTGCCATGCCATGTGCCTTAATATAACGTATTACGTATCATGCCAGTGCCGTCTTGTGCCACATGTCGATCCGGCCCATTGACCACCTTTAGTTTAAGGAACCTTATGACATTATTTTTTCTATTAGAAGGACAGCGTTTCCAATGAATTTTAATTTTCGAACCTATTTTAAGTTTAGAACCTAAGTAATATATTAACATTGTCAAAATGAAGTACTCCTGCCCTCCTCCTCCAATACCATCATCTTGGCCATGGCTATGGCATTGTTGACAATAATATATAACATTGAGGCTACCAATTATCACTAAAAAAGCCTGTCCCCACGTTCCACTCGAAGGCGACTGTGCGGCCTCATCAATCACCTCAAAATGAAATTAACCTAAATGAAATCCTTGGCTCTGAAATATCTGTGGTCGAGGAATGGGCCATTGAAGCTATGCAAGAGGCTACTACATTGAGATCCAAAAGCGAAGACGAGGTGCAGAATATGCTTTTGGCTACAGATAATGACTGTAGTTCTACTGTAGAAGCTTGCAAGAAAGCTAAAGAACCAACTAAGCCTGGCGTGTTCGTTAGTGGTTAATTCTTTATGTATGTTTCTTTGGCGAGGTGATGCGTATTTGACTTGGGTTTGGAAGATCATGGATTTTCTCAGCCTTACTTGAAATTGTTCTTGGACTAGGATCCTTTCCTAATTTTTTTTCCTCTTAATCCTCTTTATTTTTTAATAATTGGTTAAATATGTATATTCATTGAAAGGGTTGCCATAATTATCACACACTTGATCAATTATTAAAAAATAAGGAGAGTTAAGAGGGAAAAAATTAGGAAGGAATCATTGTCTATTAATTGTTCTTAGGGGCTTTAGGAATGCCCTTGTATTGAGAAGAGATTCTATAATACATCTATTATATTATATCTATTTAAAGTATGTATGACACGTATGTATTTTTTTTGAAAAATCATGAAGTAATTCATAGTTATATTTAGTTCATATTCACATATCATACATACATTAAGTAGGTGCAATACAATAGAGGTACTCTAAAATCTAGAAAATCTACAAACCTTAGATTTGTTTTAAGTTAATCTTATTTTAAAGTTACTTCTAAAGCTGTTGTTGATTCTAAATTTTTAATGGTCAAAAAATAATATTGTAACTGATAACTTAAACAAAATTGAGAAACAGCAAGTGAAAAATAAATGGCAATGAATTAAAATAGATTATCTCAACGGAAACAAATATAGAACAATCGCCTTTTGGGTATTTTTAAAAATACAAATTAACTGGACAATTTTCTCAAAGGACTGGATTAAAAGAGCCAACCGACATTTACCCTTTTTTAATACCATGTGTCTGTCATAAGCAGAACACTTGTATCTTAATTAATTTAGATTTTAACGGGGTCATGTTCTATAAAATGAAAATCTTGCTAGTTTAATTAATTTAGATTTTAACGGGTCAAGCTCTATAAAAAGAAAATGAAAATGTCTCGCAAGGAACCGGTTTGTTGATCATCTAATTCAATGGTGGTTGTTATTCTCTGATAAAGTCTTTTATAAAGCTCCCTCACCCTTTGTTAGCCCTCACTCGTTACAAGCATCTATCTATCTATCAATCAATCAATCCTCACATTTTCCCTTCCTCTTATACATCAAAATGAAGCTCATCTTGGCAACATTGGCTGTGGCATTATTTTTGTCAACAGTTTATAACGTTGAGGCTTACAATTATCTTCCTCTGGTTGAGCAAGCCTGCTTCGGCGTTCCATTCGAAGACGACTGTGTGGCCTCAATCAGCTCGAAACTCTCATCAAAGCCGGATGCTGAAATTAAATATAATGAAATCCTCGATGCAGCAATAACTGTATTGAAGGAACGGGCTATTCAAGCTAGGGAAGGCTATTCTAATGAGCAAGAAATTAGCAGTGACAACGATTATAAGAGCGCGCTCATTGCCGCTGTTGGTGAACACGATAAAGTTGTAGACGCTTGCGAGAAAGCAAGTGGACCAGCTAAGGCCGGCGTTTTTGCCGTCGCGAAAACCGCAGTTGATGAAGCCGATCAGAGTGTTTCTAGCGCTGAAGCATACGACATCGAGAACCCGAACCTGAAACATCTCAATTTGAACTTGAAAATGGCTTCAAACAACGCAGTGGTCATAGCCATTAAGGCTCTTGGTAATCCTACTGCTCAAGGTGAAAATTAAAACAAGGAGAGTATGATTATTTAATTTAATGGATGATGATTTCAGATTTATTTCATCATCTATCTTTGTTATTTTGATATGCAACAACCAATGATTTTTTTTTTGATGATATTGATGGGGGAATAATAGTAATGTATGCTCTTTGAAGCACTTTTTGCTTATGCTGTAACGAAAAAAATTATTCTTTATTTCTTTGTTAATTGAATTATTTGATGTTTTATTTACTTAATTATCTGATGATCACGCATGGCTAATTAAGTGGATTCATAGAGCCGAAAAAATCAAATAATGATGGAAAAAAATAATGAATCAAAATGATTAATTGATTGTCTTCATCTTCGTCAATTAATCGATGCAAAGATTAATTGTCAATTAATCAATACATAAATATTCATTGAATTTAGCTTTGCCAATCAATCAATTTTGAAAATCAAATTCAAGCACGAATTTTGAGCAAAAGAAAGGGATGTGGTTGGGTAATTCAACCACATTCTTTCTTTCTTCCACTACTTCTCTATCTTACTTGTTCCATTTTACCAGAAAAATAAAACTAACTGTTCAAATCAACAGTAGTTTGGAGTGCGCCATTACAGTGATAATTCCATTGAATCCCGGAAGATCATACTACCTTTGATCCTTTACGCCCAAAAATTATTCGAGAAGGGACATAATTTTTTCTTTAAGAACAGTGCTTTATTGGCACACCTTAGCTTCCTGATTTCATCATTTTTCTGTGTTTGTCTATTAATTATTGTTTTGCAGCTTCTGGATTTATCAGTTGGCTTATTTGAAAATATGTTGAATTGAGAAAAGAGAAGCTCCTGGATAATTGAACGAAGTTGGTTTACTATAGATTATTGTCAAACTTATGGCTTGAAATTTTAGTTCATTTCGGCTTTTTAATTTATTAAGTGGTGGGCCTTTGTTGCACAGCCACTCTTGCTAACTAGATTTGTTTTATTGTTGGCATAGAAGAAATTATTGGCTGGAGAATTTAGCTTCTGGGTTTTACACGCTTGGTGATATTTACAAGTTCCAGAATTCATTGTTTTTGTAATGCCATGCACACAACAAATCTGGCAGAAAAATCACGCGCCTCCTCTATTCTCCCCACCGCACAGTAACATTCTTGGGCTGACATAAACGAGGAATTCCTAAGAAAGGTTACTGCAAGTTCGCAGTGCTATTACAATAAGCAGGTGACTACATTTTGTTATCTTGTTGCAAGAAAGTTTGCTCCAAGTGCTTGTGGTTTTGACAAGGGCTTGGCCACAGAGATGCACACTTATAGAAATGCTAATTGGAACATTGGAGTTTTGTTACTGCTAACCAATTGCTTTAATTTATGGAACATGGGAGCTTCGTTACTGCTAATTTGGAAGATGGGAGTTCTTTTATTCATCTTATCAACTGTATTTCATTGCTGTAATTTCTGGAATTAAAGCAATGAATTGTGGACTATTGTTATACTTCAATTCATTGCTTTAATTTCTAGAGTATAGAAATTGGAATTGTGGAATCGATATTAACCGGGTAAAATATTGTTTTGTTAATTTTGGACAAGTTACCGATTCTAGCAAACATGGGGCTGCTTAGTATTGCTTAAATTCCCTGCTTTGTTTATTAAATTACAGCCGAAAAAGTGAGGGAGAGGGAGGGAGCAAGAGAGCTCTCACTTGTTGCTGCGTCGTGAGGGAGAATGGAGCTGGGACAGACCTTGCCTGGAGATATGAGAGAGAGATCCGAGAATGTTGCAGTGTGGTGAGGAGAACGGAGGGAGGCGGGTGTTGATGCTGTTTTTTCCGCGTGCCTTTGTACAGTGCCAAGACTTCTGCTCGCGCTCTACTTGAGCTCGAGCAGGACTGCTTTCCAGCTTCGATTTTTCTTTGTTCACCGACTCGGCAGCCTCTCCAGACCTGCGCCCACAAAAACAGGGTCAGGGTCGCCGGATGTGGTTCCGGCGAAAACCCTCCGACGCTAAAGTCGATGTCGGGTTGTTCTTTTTGTGTCCCTCTTAGTTAGAGAGACCGGAAGAATGGAAGGGGTCTTATTGTCCTCACTCTCTAATAATACATTTTTTGGGAAAAATCCTAATGGAGAGGTGGAAGAACAAGAACCTGTATCCAATTTTGGAACCCCCGCCACTTACGCTTTTCTCTTCCTTTATTCCCCATTTTTCCGCCATTTTCTCTCAAGATCATCCGCCTCGCGTCTGTGGTGTCTGGGTCTCTCTGACAGTTGGGATTATTGTGATATTTCCCGGGGATGCGCGACTGTCTAGTTGGCGTGGGCTCACATGGCTTGATCATAGTGTCGGGAGGATATGCGTGCCTTCGTATTAGGGCTTCCGAATATACCACTGTTTAACTTAATAATTTCTTATTACCAATTAATTTCTAATTTTAGAGTGACGACTCGAAATCAATCTATGCAACTCATAAATTAAACAATTGAGCCCAATTAAAATTAATGTTATGTAAGTTTTTTTCATACTTAATAGTATGATATCTAAGCATCTCATGTAAACAATATTGAATAACAAAGATTCAAAGTTTTCCTAGGCACTTTGTATAAATAATTTAATGAAAGACACAGAATCAAAGATTATCACATATAAACTTTATAAATCCAAGCATAGGTTTAATTAAGTATTAATCATAACAATCAATAATGCATGATAGAATTGATAAAAGATTTAACAATATTCATCTAAATATGTGAAATAAAAACCATAAATGTTAAAGCACAGATGAATAGAGAATTGATAAAAAAATAATTTACTTAATTGAATAGGGCTTCATCCTCAACCCTAGTATAATAAAATTAGAAACACATAGAGAGATTAAAAATAATAAAACTAATAGAATCCATGGTGCTGGTGCTTCCTCAAATTCTCCTCTCTTCTTGACGGCTGCAAATTCTCTTTTTTTTTTTTTTACTTCGTTTATTCAGCTTCCATCCTTGTGCAAAAGCCAAAGATTTGACTTTTATATAGTACTTGGTGGCTGAGTTATTTGATGCCCTCTTTTTCTCGGTTCCTTTTCCTAAAGCCAAAAGGCTTAGCATTTTAACAAGCTAATATTTTAATGCCACCCTTTGATAAACCAAAGTCTTCTTCTTCTTTTTTTTTTTTTTCCCTTAATTGCTTTTAGGCCTTGATTGCTCTTTTTAAAAACTAATTGAAGCAATAATGCTCTTTTCAAAAATTAACCAAAGCAATAATCTTTTTCCTAAAATAAATCTCCTCGCTTCCTTGTAAATTAGAGAAAGTTGCTTCCACATGCAAACTTTTATTGGAGAATAAATTATAATCTTTAATTCTTTATTCCTTTTTATTATTGCACTTTTATTTCTTAATCATCAATTATTTTCCTATTCAATAAAATAATATAATTAATTAAAAATAACAAATAATAATAAATAGCAATTATATAATAAAGAGTAAAATATGTAAATAAATTTTGTCAATCACTCTTTATTTACAAGCATTATCTCTCTCTAAGCAACTCTAGATCTCTCTCCAAATTATACCAGAATCAACTGTAAATCTGTTTATATAACAACCCGGAGGCTTTTCCCGAGACTTGCACGTGAGAAGCATAAGGAATAACAGTTACATTAACAACCTTTGTGCGCATGTGCATAACTCGTGATTTCATTAAACCAAAACAACATGCTTCTAAGTCGTTTAATCAAGTGCAGATATCGAAACATGAAACACAATTCTTCTTATAGTTTTGCTCCGGTTAGGCTATCAAAATGCAAGTTACCTCTGTCGTTTCCCTCACTCATGATATGTTTCACTGATCCTCAACAATTGTAATTGATGAGAAATTAAATATTGTTTGAAGCGGTTTTAGACATCAAAAGTCTCACTTATAGTTGATTTAGATTTATGAGAAGCAATTGCATTTATATCAAAAGTCTCCCTTGCACGTTTTGGTAATGAATTTGGAATTGAAATTGAAATTTCTAATGTTTTGGGACATGAAGATATTGCCTTCTTGACTACTTCTCTTAATCCTCTCTTGAAAGAAAAACCAGTTTTGATTGGGACTGTAATGCAAGCTTTAATCTCTTGATTTTATGAGGGACTGAAATGCTCTTAATGTAAGCTTAATATCAAGCTTATTTCACAACCAGAGGAAGTACTTTCCTGATTTTGCTATATGTCATATGATGCTGTTCTTTAAATTAAGCAAATATAAATTAGATTGCTCAGCTTTGCCTTACAAGATAGGCAAACGATATTCTGATTCTCATTTTGTAGAAAATTAGTTGTTTATATTTGTAGGAAATTGTTCAATCGTAATCTCACCACAGTGGACAATTTATACTAAGCGCAAAACGTACTGTTATGTGTTCAGTGTGTTTCTCATTATGGTGAAAGTATCTTTACTGTTAAACTAATTGGCGGGTAAAAGAAAAAAATATGATATTCATTTTACCTAATCGGATCAAACCGATCCAACCAGATAAAATCACATCGAGTAGGATCAGTTCATAGAAGTCAATTTAAAGTAAACGATACCTACATCTTGAGCCAACACGGTATGGTCCACCAAATGGGTGGGCCGTGCTATGCTGTGCCCAAATTTGTTTACCTCAAGTACAGCACAGCCCACGACCCGAGCCCACGTGTGCCGTGTTCTGGTCATGCTTTAGGCCGTACCTAAAAAAGCCCACCACTTTTTTTTTTTTTAAATTTGTGCTTAAAAATACTTGTGTGCCTGTCGTACTTTCTTCAAGTCCACGTACCTAGCATACTTTTTCAAGCCCATGTGCCATTTCTTCAAACCCATCAATCTATATACAATTACAAATTTACAAATAATTATAATAAATTAATAAAAAAAATAATAATAAATTTTATTAAGAAAACAATTAAAATTTCATTAAGATTTAAGACATTAACATAATTACACAACTACATTATCTAATTTCAATAACCAATTATATACAACAATATATAAGTCTGATTCCATAGATCATAGTAATAAATTAATATTTAGTAAAAATAAAAATTACAATCTTAGAGTAATGATAGCAAGAAGTCACAACTACGAGGTATCGATTATAACAAGTCATAAGTTAAACAAATTTCGTTCATAATTTTATTTTATTTTTTTGTGTGAATGTAAAAAATATTTCATTCGCAAATGAAACATATTTCTTTGTATTAATTTATGATTTCATAAATGAAGTAATAAAGTTGTAAAAGTTTAGATTTATGATATATAAAATCATGATTTTTATAATTTTACTATTAAAATCATGAAATTATTTATTCATTTAATAAATTATAAATATAAAACAATTACAATATTTTTTTGAAACTAAGACTAAATTAATTTTAAAAATCTATGCTAATAAGATATATTAAAATTTTAATTTCAAGTTATTTGAAAATCATAATATTTTATATTTGTTTTTTATTACAAAAAATTTAAAAACATGCTTTGGTTCACGTGCTATTGATGACCTATGGGCCACGTGATAGCCCATAAATGAAGTGTGCTTTTCACATACTTTTTCACGTGCCGTGCTTTTAAGACTAAAGTGCCTAAAACTTGAAGTATATCCCGGTCCACGACGCGGCATGGCACGTATATGCCATGCTCGTGCCGTGTACCTTACTAAAAGCGTGTTAGGTAGTCGTGCCATGCCATGTGCCTTAATATAACGTATTCGTATCATGCCGTGCCCGTCTTTGTGCCACATGTCGATCGGCCCATTGACCACCTTTAGTTTAAGGAACCTTATGACATTATTTTTTCTATTAGAAGGACAGCGTTTCCAATGAATTTTAATTTTCGAACCTATTTTAAGTTTAGAACCTAAGTAATATATTAACATTGTCAAAATGAAGTACTCCTGCCCTCCTCCTCCAATACCATCATCTTGGCCATGGCTATGGCATTGTTGACAATAATATATAACATTGAGGCTACCAATTATCACTAAAAAGCACGTCCCCACGTTCCACTCGAAGGCGTACGTGCGGCCTCATCAATCACCTCAAAATGAAATTAACCTAAATGAAATCCTTGGCTCTGAAATATACGTGGTCGAGGAATGGGCCATTGAAGCTATGCAAGAGGCTACTACATTGAGATCAAAAGCGAGGCGAGGTGCGAGAATATGCTTTTGGCTACGAGATAATGATTGTAGTTCTCTTGTAGAAGCTTGCAAGAAAGCTAAAGAACCAACTAAGCCTGGCGTGTTCCTTAGTTGTTAATTCTTTATGTATGTTTCTTTGGCGAGGTGATGCGTATTTGACTTGGGTTTGGAAGATCATGGATTTTCTCGGCCTTACTTGGAATTGTTCTTGGACTAGGATCCTCTCCTAATTTTTTTCCTCTTAATCCTCTTTATTTCTTAATAATTGGTTAAATATGTATATTCATTGAAAGGGTTGCCATAATTATCACACACTTGATCAATTATTAAAAAATAAGGAGAGTTAAGAGGAAAAAATTAGGAAAGAATCATTGTCTATTAATTGTTCTTAGGAGCTTTAGGAATGCCCTTGTATTGAGAAGAGATTCTATAATACATCTATTATATTATATCTATTTAAAGTATGTATGACACGTATGTATTTTTTTGAAAAATCATGAAGTAATTCATAGTTATATTTAGTTCATATTCACATATCATACATACATTAAGTAGGTGCAATACAATAGAGGTACTCTAAAATCTAGAAAATCTACAAACCTTAGATTTGTTTTAAGTTAATCTTATTTTAAAGTTACTTCTAAAGCTGTTGTTGATTCTAAATTTTTAATGGTCAAAAAATAATATTATAACTGATAACTTAAACAAAATTGAGAAACAGCAAGTGAAAAATAAATGGCAATGAATTAAAATAGATTATCTCAACGGAAACAAATATAGAACAATCGCCTTTTGGGTATTTTTAAAAATACAAATTAACTGGACAATTTTCTCAAAGGACTGGATTAAAAGAGCCAACCGACATTTACCCTTTTTTAATACCATGTGTCTGTCATAAGCAGAACACTTGTATCTTAATTAATTTAGATTTTAACGGGGTCATGTTCTATAAAATGAAAATCTTGCTAGTTTAATTAATTTAGATTTTAACGGGTCAAGCTCTATAAAAAGAAAATGAAAATGTCTCGCAAGGAACCGGTTTGTTGATCATCTAATTCAATGGTGGTTGTTATTCTCTGATAAAGTCTTTTATAAAGCTCCCTCACCCTTTGTTAGCCCTCACTCGTTACAAGCATCTATCTATCTATCAATCAATCAATCCTCACATTTTCCCTTCCTCTTATACATCAAAATGAAGCTCATCTTGGCAACATTGGCTGTGGCATTATTTTTGTCAACAGTTTATAACGTTGAGGCTTACAATTATCTTCCTCTGGTTGAGCAAGCCTGCTTCGGCGTTCCATTCGAAGACGACTGTGTGGCCTCAATCAGCTCGAAACTCTCATCAAAGCCGGATGCTGAAATTAAATATAATGAAATCCTCGATGCAGCAATAACTGTATTGAAGGAACGGGCTATTCAAGCTAGGGAAGGCTATTCTAATGAGCAAGAAATTAGCAGTGACAACGATTATAAGAGCGCGCTCATTGCCGCTGTTGGTGAACACGATAAAGTTGTAGACGCTTGCGAGAAAGCAAGTGGACCAGCTAAGGCCGGCGTTTTTGCCGTCGCGAAAACCGCAGTTGATGAAGCCGATCAGAGTGTTTCTAGCGCTGAAGCATACGACATCGAGAACCCGAACCTGAAACATCTCAATTTGAACTTGAAAATGGCTTCAAACAACGCAGTGGTCATAGCCATTAAGGCTCTTGGTAATCCTACTGCTCAAGGTGAAAATTAAAACAAGGAGAGTATGATTATTTAATTTAATGGATGATGATTTCAGATTTATTTCATCATCTATCTTTGTTATTTTGATATGCAACAACCAATGATTTTTTTTTTTTTGATGATATTGATGGGGGGGAATAATAGTAATGTATGCTCTTTGAAGCACTTTTTTTGCTTATGCTGTAACGAAAAAAATTATTCTTTATTTCTTTATTAATTGAATTATTTGATGTTTTTATTTACTTAATTATCTGATGATCACGCATGGCTAATTAAGTGGATTCATAGAGCCGAAAAAATCAAATAATGATGGAAAAAAAATAATGAATCAAAATGATTAATTGATTGTCTTCATCTTCGTCAATTAATCGATGCAAAGATTAATTGTCAATTAATCAATACATAAATATTCATTGAATTTAGCTTTGCCAATCAATCAATTTTGAAAATCAAATTCAAGCACGAATTTTGAGCAAAAAGAAAGGGATGTGGTTGGGTAATTCAACCACATTCTTTCTTTCTTCCACTACTTCTCTATCTTACTTGTTCCATTTTACCAGAAAAATAAAACTAACTGTTCAAATCAACAGTAGTTTGGAGTGCGCCATTACAGTGATAATTCCATTGAATCCCGGAAGATCATACTACCTTTGATCCTTTACGCCCAAAAATTATTCGAGAAGGGACATAATTTTTTCTTTAAGAACAGTGCTTTATTGGCACACCTTAGCTTCCTGATTTCATCATTTTTCTGTGTTTGTCTATTAATTATTGTTTTGCAGCTTCTGGATTTATCAGTTGGCTTATTTGAAAATATGTTGAATTGAGAAAAAGAAGCTCCTGGATAATTGAACGAAGTTGGTTTACTATAGATTATTGTCAAACTTATGGCTTGAAATTTTAGTTCATTTCGGCTTTTTAATTTATTAAGTGGTGGGCCTTTGTTGCACAGCCACTCTTGCTAACTTGATTTGTTTTATTGTTGGCATAGAAGAAATTATTGGCTGGAGAATTTAGCTTCTGGGTTTTACACGCTTGGTGATATTTACAAGTTCCAGAATTCATTGTTTTTGTAATGCCATGCACACAACAAATCTGGCAGAAAAATCACGCGCCTCCTCTATTCTCCCCACCGCACAGTAACATTCTTGGGCTGACATAAACGAGGAATTCCTAAGAAAGGTTACTGCAAGTTCGCAGTGCTATTACAATAATCAGGTGACTACATTTTGTTATCTTGTTGCAAGAAAGTTTGCTCCAAGTGCTTGTGGTTTTGACAAGGGCTTGGCCACAGAGATGCACACTTATAGAAATGCTAATTGGAACATTGGAGTTTTGTTACTGCTAACCAATTGCTTTAATTTATGGAACATGGGAGCTTTGTTACTGCTAATTTGGAAGATGGGAGTTCTTTTATTCATCTTATCAACTGTATTTCATTGCTGTAATTTCTGGAATTAAAGCAATGAATTGTGAACTATTGTTATACTTCAATTCATTGCTTTAATTTCTAGAGTATAGAAATTGGAATTGTGGAATCGATATTAACCGGGTAAAATATTGTTTTGTTAATTTTGGACAAGTTACCGATTCTAGCAAACATGGGGCTGCTTAGTATTGCTTAAATTCCCTGCTTTGTTTATTAAATTACAGCCGAAAAAGTGAGGAGAGGGAGGGAGCAAGAGAGAGCTCTCACTTGTTGCTGCGTCGTGAGGGAGAATGGAGCTGGGACAGACCTTGCACGGAGATATGAGAGAGAGATCCGAGAATGTTGCAGTGTGGTGAGGAGGAAGCGGAGGGAGGCGGGTGTTGATGCTGTTTTTCAGCGTGCCTTAGATGCAGTGCCAAGACTTCGCTCGCGCTCTACTTGAGCTCGAGCGGGGCTGCTTCCGGCTCGATTTTTCTTTGTTCACCGACTCGGCAGCCTCTCCGGACCTGCGCCCACAAAAGCAGGGTCGGGTCATGCGGATGTGGTTCCGCGAAAACCCTCCGACGCTAAAGTCGATGTCGGGTTGTTCTTTTTGTATCCCTCTTAGTTAGAGGCCGGAAGAATGGAAGGGGTCTTATTGTCCTCACTCTCTAATAATACATTTTTGGGAAAAATCCTAATGGAGAGGTGGAAGAACAAGAACACATATCCAATTTTGGAACCCCGCCACTTACGCTTTTCTCTTCCTTTATTCCCCATTTTTCCGCCATTTTCTCTCAAGACCATCTGCCTCGCGTCATGTGGTGTGCGGGTCTCTCGGCAGTTGGGATTATTGTGATATTTCCGGGGATGCTTGTCTGTCTAGTTGGCGTGGGCTCACATGGCTTGATCATAGTGTCGGGAGGATATGCGTGCCTTCGTATTAGGGCTTCGAATATACCATTGTTTAACTTAATAATTTATTATTACCAATTAATTTCTAATTTTAGAGTGACAACTCGAAATCAATCTATGCAACTCATAAATTAAACAATTGAGCCCAATTAAAATTAATGTTATGTAAGTTTTTTCATACTTAATAGTATGATATCTAAGCATCTCATGTAAACAATATTGAATAACAAAAATTCAAAGTTTTCCTAGGCACTTTGTATAAATAATTTAATGAAAGACACAGAATCAAAGATTATCACATATAAACTTTATAAATCCAAGCATAGGTTTAATTAAGTATTAATCATAACAATCAATAATGCATGATAGAATTGATAAAAGATTTAACAATATTCATCTAAATATGTGAAATAAAACCATAAATGTTAAAAGCACGGATGAATAGAGAATTGATAAAAAATAATTTACTTAATTGAATAGGGCTTCATCCTCAACCCTAGTATAATAAAATTAGAAACACATAGAAGATTAAAAATAATAAAACTAATAGAATCCATGGTGCTGGTGCTTCCTCAAATTCTCCTCTCTTCTTGGCGGCTGCAACTTCTCTTTTTTTTTTTTTTTTTACTTCGTTTATTCAGCTTCCATCCTTGTGCAAAAGCCAAAGATTTGACTTTTATATAGTACTTGGTGGCTGAGTTATTTGATGCGCTCTTTTCTCGGTTCCTTTTCCTAAAGCCAAAAGGCTTAGCATTTTAACAAGCTAATATTTTAATGCCACCCTTCGATAAACCAAAGTCTTCTTCTTCTTTTTTTTTTTTTAAATTTGTGCTTAAAAATACTTGTGTGCCTGTCGTACTTTCTTCAAGTCCACGTACCTAGCATACTTTTTCAAGCCCATGTGCCATTTCTTCAAACCCATCAATCTATATACAATTACAAATTTACAAATAATTATAATAAATTAATAAAAAAAAAATAATAATAAATTTTATTAAGAAAACAATTAAAATTTCATTAAGATTTAAGGCATTAACATAATTACACAACTACATTATCTAATTTAAATAACCAATTATATACAACAATATATAAGTCTGATTCCATAGATCATAGTAATAAATTAATATTTAGTAAAAATAAAAATTACAATCTTAGAGTAATGATAGCAAGAAGTCACAACTACGAGGTATCGATTATAACAAGTCATAAGTTAAACAAATTTCGTTCATAATTTTATTTTATTTTTTTGTGTGAATGTAAAAAATATTTCATTCGCAAATGAAACATATTTCTTTGTATTAATTTATGATTTCATAAATGAAGTAATAAAGTTGTAAAAGTTTAGATTTATGATATATAAAATCATGATTTTTATAATTTTACTATTAAAATCATGAAATTATTTATTCATTTAATAAATTATAAATATAAAACAATTACAATATTTTTTTTGAAACTAAGACTAAATTAATTTTAAAAAATCTATGCTAATAAGATATATTAAAATTTTAATTTCAAGTTATTTGAAAATCATAATATTTTATATTTGTTTTTTATTAAAAAAAAATTTAAAAACATGCTTTGGTTCACGTGCTATTGATGACCTATGGGCCACGTGATAGCCCATAAATGAAGTGTGCTTCTCACATACTTTTTCACGTGCCGTGCTTTTAAGACTAAAGTGCCTAAAAATTGAAGTATATCCCGGTCCACGGCACGGCATGGCACGTATATGCCATGCCGTGCCGTGTACCTTACTAAAACGTGTTCGTGTCGTGCCATGCCATGTGCCTTAATATAACGTATTCGTATCATGCCGTGCCCGTACTGTGCCACATGTCGTCTGGCCCATTGACCACCTTTAGTTTAAGGAACCTTATGACATTATTTTTTCTATTAGAAGGACGCGTTTCCAATGAATTTTAATTTTCGAACCTATTTTAAGTTTAGAACCTAAGTAATATATTAACATTGTCAAAATGAAGTACTCCTGCCCTCCTCCTCCAATACCATCATCTTGGCCATGGCTATGGCATTGTTGACAATAATATATAACATTGAGGCTACCAATTATCACTAAAAAAGCCTGTCCCCACGTTCCACTCGAAGGCGACTGTGCGGCCTCATCAATTACCTCAAAATGAAATTAACCTAAATGAAATCCTTGGCTCTGAAATATCTGTGGTCGAGGAATGGGCCATTGAAGCTATGCAAGAGGCTACTACATTGAGATCCAAAAGCGAAGGCGAGGTGCAGAATATGCTTTTGGCTACAGATAATGACTGTAGTTCTACTGTAGAAGCTTGCAAGAAAGCTAAAGAACCAACTAAGCCTGGCGTGTTCCTTAGTTGTTAATTCTTTATGTATGTTTCTTTGGCGAGGTGATGCGTATTTGACTTGGGTTTGGAAGATCATGGATTTTCTCGGCCTTACTTGGAATTGTTCTTAGACTAGGATCCTCTCCTAATTTTTTTTCCTCTTAATCCTCTTTATTTCTTAATAATTGGTTAAATATGTATATTCATTGAAAGGGTTGCCATAATTATCACACACTTGATCAATTATTAAAAAATAAGGAGAGTTAAGAGGGAAAAAATTAGGAAGGAATCATTGTCTATTAATTGTTCTTAGGGGCTTTAGGAATGCCCTTGTATTGAGAAGAGATTCTATAATACATCTATTATATTATATCTATTTAAAGTATGTATGACACGTATGTATTTTTTTTGAAAAATCATGAAGTAATTCATAGTTATATTTAGTTCATATTCACATATCATACATACATTAAGTAGGTGCAATACAATAGAGGTACTCTAAAATCTAGAAAATCTACAAACCTTAGATTTGTTTTAAGTTAATCTTATTTTAAAGTTACTTCTAAAGTTGTTGTTGATTCTAAATTTTTAATGGTCAAAAAATAATATTGTAACTGATAACTTAAACAAAATTGAGAAACAACAAGTGAAAAATAAATGGCAATGAATTAAAATAGATTATCTCAACGGAAACAAATATAGAACAATCGCCTTTTGGGTATTTTTAAAAATACAAATTAAGCTGGACAATTTTCTCAAAGGATCTGGATTAAAAGAGCCAACAGACATTTACCCTTTTTAATACCATGTGTATCATCATAAGCAGAACACTTGTATCTTAATTAATTTAGATTTTAACGGGGTCATGTTCTATAAAATGAAAATCTTGCTAGTTTAATTAATTTAGATTTTAACGGGTCAAGCTCTATAAAAAGTGTTGATGCACTTTTTCCCGCGTGCCTCAACAGTACCTCGAACCTTCAAGCGGTGCCTCCAAGCAGCTCGAGCAAGACTGTTTAAACCTTACCTTTCATGGATTCAAGCGAGTGCCTCACTCCTTCTGCTCGCGATAAGCTCGAGCAAGATTACCTCCTTCGTCCTGTTCCGCTGTCTTCTTCAGAAATGTGATCTCCCGGACCTGTACTCACAGAAAATCGGGTCAGGGGTCGCCGGGCGTGTTCCGGCGAAAACCCTCCGACGCCCAAGTCAGTAATCGGGTTTTTCTTTTTGGTATCTCCCTTATTGAGGGAGACCGGAAAGATGAAAAGGGGTATTATTTCGCCCCCCCCCCCCTTTTTGGATAAGTATGGTGTTTTTTCAGAGAAAATTAGATGAGAGAGATGAGAATAGGAAGAACCTGTTTTAGCTTACAGATCCTTTGTAAATGAAAATTGCTAACCCCTTGTGTGTCAAAGGATCCAACCCTTGTAACGTTCTCCTTCGTCTCCTTTTATACTCCATTTTTCCCGCTCTTTCCCTTTCCAGGCTGTCCATTCCCACGCTAGTGGTATCCGAGTCCCTCAAGCGACCCGAGTTAAGCGGAATATTCTCTAGGGATGAGCGGCTGTCCCTTAACCCGATTCACGTGGCGGATGATCGTAGTCGGGCAAGTGCGCTAGGAATGATGACACCTTGGAGGCATGTGCCGGCCATCGGCAACAGTATCGTCATTATAACATGTGGGATCCCCGTCAGACATTAAAAGGCGTGCTAGGAATCTGAGAAAACGGGTCGGGTTGCCCTGGATCGGGCCTTGCCCAGCTGCGCTCGCGGATTCATGCGAGCAGAAGAGATGTGCTCGGCTCTCGATCTCGACCAGCTTTGACCTGATGGACGACCTCGAGTAGAAGAGAGAGAGCTTGGAGCTCGAATAGCTATGAGTCCTTGACCTCGGCAGCTTTGATCTGGAGAGGAGATCTCGAGCAGAAGAGGAGTGCTCGTCGGCCCGACCTTGACTGCTTTGACGTCTTAGGCTTCTGCTCGAGCAACGCTGTCTTCGGGGTGTTTTACTCGAGCTGGAAGGGCCTCGAGGGGCCTGTCTGATATTTACCCAAACAAAAAGAAAATGAAAATGTCTCGCAAGGAACCGGTTTGTTGATCATCTAATTCAATGGTGGTTGTTATTCTCCGATAAAGTCTTTTATAAAGCTCCCTCACCCTTTGTTAGCCCTCACTCGTTACAAGCATCTATCTATCTATCAATCAATCAATCATCACATTTTCCCTTCCTCTTATACATCAAAATGAAGCTCATCTTGGCAACATTGGCTGTGGCATTATTTTTGTCAACAGTTTATAACGTTGAGGCTTACAATTATCTTCCATCTGGTTGAGCAAGCCTGCTTGGCGTTCCATTCGAAGACGATCGTGTGGCCTCAATCGACTCGAAACTCTCATCAAAGCCGGATCGTTGAAATTAAATATAATGAAATCCTCGATGCAGTGAATAAGCGTATTGAAGGAACGGGCTATTCAAGCTAGGGAAGGCTATTCTAATGAGCAAGAAATTAGCGGTGACAACGATTATAAGAGCGCTCATTGCTGCTGTTAGTGAACACGATAAAGTTGTAGGCGCTTGCGAGAAAGCAAGTGGACCGGCTAAGGTCGGCGTTTTTGCCGTCATGGAAACCGCAGATTGATGAAGCCGATCGAGTGTTTCTAGCGCTGAAGCATACGACATCGAGAACCCGAACCTGAAACATCTCAATTTGAACTTGAAAATGGCTTCAAACAACGCAGTGGTCATAGCCATTAAGGCTCTTGGTAATCCTACTCGCTCAAGGTGAAAATTAAAACAAGGAGAGTATGATTATTTAATTTAATGGATGATGATTTCAGATTTATTTCATCATCTATCTTTGTTATTTTGATATGCAACAACCAATGATTTTTTTTTTGATGATATTGATGGGGGAATAATAGTAATGTATGCTCTTTGAAGCACTTTTTGCTTATCTTGTAACGAAAAAATTATTCTTTATTTCTTTATTAATTGAATTATTTGATGTTTTTATTTACTTAATTATCTGATGATCACGCATGGCTAATTAAGTGGATTCATAGAGCCGAAAAAATCAAATAATGATGGAAAAAAATAATGAATCAAAATGATTAATTGATTGTCTTCATCTTCGTCAATTAATCGATGCAAAGATTAATTGTCAATTAATCAATACATAAATATTCATTGAATTTAGCTTTGCCAATCAATCAATTTTGAAAATCAAATTCAAGCACGAATTTTGAGCAAAAGAAAGGGATGTGGTTGGGTAAGTCAACCACATTCTTTCTTTCTTCCACTACTTCTCTATCTTACTTGTTCCATTTTACCAGAAAAATAAAACTAACTGTTCAAATCAACGAGTAGTTTGGAGTGCGCCATTACGGTGATAATTCCATTGAATCCCGGAAGATCATACTACCTTTGATCCTTTACGCCCAAAAATTATTCGAGAAGGGACATAATTTTTTCTTTAAGAACAGTGCTTTATTGGCACACCTTAGCTTCCTGATTTCATCATTTTTCTGTGTTTGTCTATTAATTATTGTTTTGCAGCTTCTGGATTTATCAGTTGGCTTATTTGAAAATATGTTGAATTGAGAAAAGAGAAGCTCCTGGATAATTGAACGAAGTTGGTTTACTATAGATTATTGTCAAACTTATGGCTTGAAATTTTAGTTCATTTCGGCTTTTTAATTTATTAAGTGGTGGGCCTTTGTTGCACAGCCACTCTTGCTAACTTGATTTGTTTTATTGTTGGCATAGAAGAAATTATTGGCTGGAGAATTTAGCTTCGGGTTTTACACGCTTGGTGATATTTACAAGTTCCAGAATTCATTGTTTTTGTAATGCCATGCACACAACAAATCTGGCAGAAAAATCACGCGCCTCCCTCTATTCTCCCCACCGCACAGTAACATTCTTGGGCTGACATAAACGAGGAATTCCTAAGAAAGGTTACTGCAAGTTCGCAGATGCTATTACAATAATCAGGTGACTACATTTTGTTATCTTGTTGCGAGAAAGTTTGCTCCAAGTGCTTGTGGTTTTGACAAGGGCTTGGCCACGAGATGCACACTTATAGAAATGCTAATTGGAACATTGGAGTTTTGTTACTGCTAACCAATTGCTTTAATTTATGGAACATGGGAGCTTTATTACTGCTAATTTGGAAGATGGGAGTTCTTTTATTCATCTTATCAACTGTATTTCATTGCTTGTAATTTCGGAATTAAAGCAATGAATTGTGGACTATTGTTATACTTCAATTCATTGCTTTAATTTCTAGAGTATAGAAATTGGAATTGTGGAATCGATATTAACCGGATAAAATATTGTTTTGTTAATTTTGGACAAGTTACCGATTCTAGCAAACATGGGGCTGCTTAGTATTGCTTAAATTCCTGCTTTGTTTATTAAATTACAGCCGAAAAAGTGAGGGAGAGGAGGGAGCAAGAGAGAGCTCTCACTTTGTTGCTGCGTCGTGAGGGAGAATGGAGCTGGGACGGACCTTGCACGGAGATATGAGAGAGAGATCCGAGAATGTTGCGGTGTGGTGAGGAGAACGGAGGGAGGCGGGTGTTGATGCTGTTTTTTCCGCGTGCCTTCGTACAGTGCCAAGACTTCTGCTCGCGCTCTACTTGAGCTCGAGCAGGACTGCTTTCCAGCTTCGATTTTTCTTTGTTCACCGACTCGGCAGCCTCTCCAGACCTGCGCCCACAAAAACAGGGTCAGGGTCGCCGGATGTGGTTCCGGCGAAAACCCTCCGACGCTAAAGTCAGTAATCGGGTTGTTCTTTTTGTATCCCTCTTAGTTAGAGAGACCGGAAGAATGGAAGGGGTCTTATTGTCCTCCCTCTCTAATAATACATTTTTTGGGAAAAATCCTAATGGAGAGGTGGAAGAACAAGAACCTGTATCCAAATTTGGAACCCCTGCCACTTACGCTTTTCTCTTCCTTTATTCCCCATTTTTCCCACCATTTTCTCTCCAAGACCATCTGCCCCCGCGTCTGTGGTGTCTGGGTCTCTCTGACAGTTGGGATTATTGTGATATTTCCCGGGGATGCGCGACTGTCTGGTTGGCGTGGGCTCACATGGCTTGATCATAGTGTCGGGAGGATATGCGTGCCTTCGTATTAGGGCTTCCGAATATACCACTGTTTAACTTAATAATTTCTTATTACCAATTAATTTCTAATTTTAGAGTGACGACTCGAAATCAATCTATGCAACTCATAAATTAAACAATTGAGCCCAATTAAAATTAATGTTATGTAAGTTTTTTTCATACTTAATAGTATGATATCTAAGCATCTCATGTAAACAATATTGAATAACAAAGATTCAAAGTTTTCCTAGGCACTTTGTATAAATAATTTAATGAAAGACACAGAATCAAAGATTATCACATATAAACTTTATAAATCCAAGCATAGGTTTAATTAAGTATTAATCATAACAATCAATAATGCATGATAGAATTGATAAAAAGATTTAACAATATTCATCTAAATATGTGAAATAAAAACCATAAATGTTAAAGCACAGATGAATAGAGAATTGATAAAAAAATAATTTACTTAATTGAATAGGGCTTCATCCTCAACCCTAGTATAATAAAATTAGAAACACATAGAGAGATTAAAAATAATAAAAGTAATAGAATCCATGGTGCTGGTGCTTCCTCAAATTCTCCTCTCTTCTTGGCGGCTGCAACTTCTCTTTTTTTTTTTTTTTTTTACTTCGTTTATTCAGCTTCCATCCTTGTGCAAAAGCCAAAGATTTGACTTTTATATAGTACTTGGTGGCTGAGTTATTTGATGCGCTCTTTTTCTCGGTTCCTTTTCCTAAAGCCAAAAGGCTTAGCATTTTAACAAGCTAATATTTTAATGCCACCCTTTGATAAACCAAAGTCTTCTTCTTCTTTTTTTTTTCCCTTAATTGCTTTTAGGCCTTGATTGCTCTTTTTAAAAACTAATTGAAGCAATAATGCTCTTTTCAAAAATTAACCAAAGCAATAATCTTTTTTCCTAAAATAAATCTCCTCGCTTCCTTGTAAATTAGAGAAAGTTGCTTCCACATGCAAACTTTTATTGGAGAATAAATTATAATCTTTAATTCTTTATTCCTTTTTATTATTGCACTTTTATTTCTTAATCATCAATTATTTTCCTATTCAATAAAATAATATAATTAATTAAAAATAACAAATAATAATAAATAGCAATTATATAATAAAGAGTAAAATATGTAAATAAATTTTGTCAATCACTCTTTATTTACAAGCATTATCTCTCTCTAAGCAACTCTAGATCTCTCTCCAAATTATACCGGAATCAACTGTAAATCTGTTTATATAACAACCCGGAGGCTTTTCCCGGACTTGCACGTGAGAAGCATAAGGAATAACGGTTACATTAACAACCTTTGTGCGCATGTGCATAACTCGTGATTTCATTAAACCGAAACAACATGCTTCTAAGTCGTTTAATCAAGTGCAGATATCCAAACATGAAACACAATTCTTCTTATAGTTTTGCTCCAGTTAGGCTATCAAAATGCAAGTTACCTCTGTCGTTTCCCTCACTCATGATATGTTTCATCGATCCTCAACAATTGTAATTGATGAGAAATTAAATATTGTTTGAAGCGGTTTTAGACATCAAAAGTCTCACTTATAGTTGATTTAGATTTATGAGAAGCAATTGCATTTATATCAAAAGTCTCCCTTGCACGTTTTGGTAATGAATTTGGAATTGAAATTGAAATTTCTAATGTTTTTGGGACATGAAGATATTGCCTTCTTGACTACTTCTCTTAATCCTCTCTTGAAAGAAAAACCGGTTTTGATTGGGACTGTAATGCAAGCTTTAATCTCTTGATTTTATGAGGGACTGAAATGCTCTTAATGTAAGCTTAATATCAAGCTTATTTCACAACCGGAGGAAGTACTTTCCTGATTTTGCTATATGTCATATGATGTCTGTTCTTTAAATTAAGCAAATATAAATTAGATTGCTCGACTTTGCCTTACAAGATAGGCAAAGCGATATTCGATTCTCATTTTGTAGAAAATTAGTTGTTTATATTTGTAGGAAATTGTTCAATCGTAATCTCACCACGATTGGACAATTTATACTAAGCACAAAACGTCATTGTTATGTGTTCGAGTGTGTTTCTCATTATGGTGAAAGTATCTTTCTTTGTTAAACTAATTGGCGGGTAAAAGAAAAAAATATGATATTCATTTTACCTAATCGGATCAAACCGATCCAACCAGATAAAATCACATCGAATAGGATCGGTTCATAGAAGTCAATTTAAAGTAAGCGATACCTACATCTTGAGCCAACACGGTATGGTCCACCAAATGGGTGGGCAGTGCTATCTTGTGCCCAAATTTTTTACCTCAAGTACAGCATGACCTACGACCCGAGCCCATGTGTGCCGTGTTACGGTCATGCTTTAGGCCGTACCTAAAAAGCCCACCACTTTTTTTTTTAAATTTATGCTTAAAAATACTTGTGTGCCTGTCGTACTTTCTTCAAGTCCACGTACCTAGCATACTTTTTCAAGCCCATGTGCCATTTCTTCAAACCCATCAATCTATATACAATTACAAATTTACAAATAATTATAATAAATTAATAAAAAATAATAATAATAATAAATTTTATTAAGAAACAATTAAAATTTCATTAAGATTTAAGACATTAACATAATTACACAACTACATTATCTAATTTCAATAACCAATTATATACAACAATATATAAGTCTGATTCCATAGATCATAGTAATAAATTAATATTTAGTAAAAATAAAAATTACAATCTTAGATTAATGATAGCAAGAAGTCACAACTACGAGGTATCGATTATAACAAGTCATAAGTTAAACAAATTTCATTCATAATTTTATTTTATTTTTTTGTGTGAATGTAAAAAATATTTCATTCGCAAATGAAACATATTTCTTTGTATTAATTTATGATTTCATAAATGAAGTAATATAGTTGTAAAAGTTTAGATTTATGATATATAAAATCATGATTTTTATAATTTTACTATTAAAATCATGAAATTATTTATTCATTTAATAAATTATAAATATAAAACAATTACAATATTTTTTTTGAAACTAAGACTAAATTAATTTTAAAAAATCTATGCAAATAAGATATATTAAAATTTAATTTCAAGTTATTTGAAAATCATAATATTTTATATTTGTTTTTTATTACAAAAAAATTTAAAAACATGCTTTGGTTCACGTGCTATTGATGACCTATGGGCCACGTGATAGCCCATAAATGAAGCGTGCTTTTCACATACTTTTAAGAAAGATTACTGCAAGTTTGCAATGCTATTACAATAAGCAGGTGACTACATTTTGTTATCTTGTTGCAAGAAAGTTTGCTCCAAGTGCTTATGGTTTTTGACAAGGGCTTGGCCACTCGGATGCACACTTATAGAAATGCTAATTGGAACATTGGAGTTTTGTTACTTGCTAACCCATTGTTTAATTTATGGAACATGGGAGCTTTATTACTTGCTAATTTGGAAGATGAGAGTTCTTTTATTCATCTTATCAACTGTACTTCATTGTCTGTAATTTCGGAATTAAAGCAATGAATTGTGGACTATTGTTATACTTCAATTCATTGCTTTAATTTCTAGAGTATAGAAATTGGAATTGTGGAATCGATATTAACCGGGTAAAATATTGTTTTGTTAATTTTGGACAAGTTACCGATTCTAGCAAACATGGGGCTGCTTAGTATTGTTTAAATTCCCTGCTTTGTTTATTAAATTACAGCCGAAAAAGTGAGGGAGAGGGAGGGAGCAAGAGATAGCTCTCACTGTTGCTGCGTCGTGAGGGAGAACGGAGCTGGGGCAGACCTTGCCTGGAGATATGAGAGAGAGATCCGAGAATGTTGCAGTGTGGTGAGGAGAACGGAGGGAGGCGGGTGTTGATGCTGTTTTTTCTGCGTGCCTTTGTACAGTGCCAAGAGTTTTGCTCGCGCTCTACTCGAGTTCGAGCAGGACTGCTTTCCAGCTTTGATTTTTCTTTTTTCACCGACTAGGCAGCCTCTCCAGTCCTGCGCCCATAAAAACAAGGTCAAGTCAGTAATCGAGTTGTTCTTTTTGTATCCCTCTTAGTTAGAGAGACCGGAAGAATGGAAGGGGTCTTTTTGTCCTCCCTCTGGAATAATACATTTTTTGGGAAAAATCCTAATGGAGAGGTGGAAGAAGAAGAACCTGTATCCAATTTCGGAACCCTCGCCACTTACGCTTTTCTCTTCCTTTATTCCCCATTTTTCCCGCCCTTTTCTCTCCAAGACCATCTGCCCCGCCGTCTGTGGTGTCTGGGTCCCTCTGACAGTTGTTATTATTGTGATATTTCTTGGGGATGCGTTGATCGTCGGTTGGCGTGGGCTCACATGGCTTGATCATAGTGTCGGGAGGATATGCGTGAAATGATGGCACTGAGGGGGCATGTGCCGACAGTCGGCAACAGAGACCACGCCGCACCACATGGGGTGTCGGTCAGACATCGATCGACGCGCTGGATCATCAAAGAAAAGGGGGAACTTAACTATTTCAGGTCAACAGTGCTCGGATCTTGTCTTCTCTCCGAGCCGTCGCTGCTGCCGCCTGGTCGTGGCTGGGAATTTGTAGACCTCGAGCAGGAGAGCGAGCTCGAGCTTTGACCGACCTTATATTCTTCGACCTTGACCAGCTTTGACGGATTCATAAAGATCTCAAGCAGAAGACTTAGCCTGGGCTCGAGATGGGTTGACCTCGGGGTCTTTTACTCGCGCCTGGTTAGATTCGAGGAGGGCTGCTCGATATTACCCAAACAATTACCTTACCTCCAGCCTGAAGGGTAAAAAGCCCATAGCTGATCTCCCTACTTCTGGTGGCAACTAGAAGAGCAAATTCTTCTTTGTTGGGGGAGAATGGGGGCAGGCTGCACTTCTCGTCGAGGGGATCCCCCCGGTTCCATGGCATTTTTGCACTCCAGGTTGTTTATCTTTTCATCAGATTTTTATTTTGTTCATCTGCTCGCGTTTGTTCTCACTGTTTTGCTCTGATTGTTTCTGCAGTATCCTGGGGTGCCTCTTTTAGGATTGGGGAAGAGCTCCAAGACCACGTCAGCACAGTCACTTGATAACGCGAGCTCGTGCAGGGAGTTGCTTACATCCCAAAATTTTTTGGATTTCGGTCTGGTATCAGAGGAAAGGATGAGAGGGGTGCTCGGTATGATGCAGAGGCCTGTAGGGACCTCCGGAGGTGCGAGCAGCTCGAAGAGGCCCCGAGCCGATACAAATGCTCCGCCTCCACCAGTTCGTGCTTCCCCTCCGGCTCAGGAGGTAGAGCGGGAAGAAGAGGGTCCTCCTCGCAGGCATCCAGAAGCTGCCGCCTCGCTCGGCCCAGGCCGAGCAGCGTGCGGGAGCAAGATCGGCCTAACCGTGCCGATCCCTATGTCAAGGACTTTGCCGGGGAGATGAACGATAGGTTCTTAGATGGGCTGGAGTCTTATGATGTTGATGAGCTGTTCGGTGCTCTCCAACTCCTCTCTTCCCGTACTGCAGCTGCTGTTTCCAGATTCAAGACCAAGACTCAAGATTCTCATAGGCGGTTTGAGCGAATACTGAGCTTGAGGCGAGTCTTGAGCACAAAGATGAGGAAGCGCTGAAGCTTCGCGAGGAGAATTCCACCCTCGAGGAGAAGACGGTGATGTCGGACTCTAGGGCCACCCAGTTCAAGAATGAGCCACTTTATAAGTATTGGGCCCTTATTTTTCTCCCCAAGTTATTCTTGCTCGTATAGTCTTTTAACTTATGTGTGCAAAGCTTTTCCTTGAGTTAGGCTGAAAGCCTTCTGTTTATCTTGTGAGCCTGGTCCAATCGAGCCGATGTTTAGCTCATGTTTAACTTTTACGTTTTCTCCTCGAGTTTTTCTTGGTTGAGCTGCGAGTTGGCTGGGCCGAGCACAGTCCCTCCTAAAGCTACGCTTTGGGACTTCGGCCTTCGCGTTTTCTTCATGAGCTTCTTACGCTTGGGCTGCGATTGGCCACGCTTGGCACCGTCCCGCCTAAAGCTAGGCTTTGGGACTTCTGGCCTTCGCGTTGTCTTTGCGAGCTTCTTCTGCTCGGCCCTGCAATTGGCCACGCTTGGCACCGTCCCGCCTAAAGCTAGGCTTTGGGACTTCTGGCCTTCGTGTTGTCTTCGTGAGCTTATTCTGCTCAGGCCTATAATTGGCCACGCTTGGCACCGTCCCTCCTAAAGCTAGGCTTTGGGACTTCTGGCCTTCGCG
The DNA here is from genome assembly GCA_025617385.1 of Murraya koenigii. Taxonomy (NCBI): domain Eukaryota; kingdom Viridiplantae; phylum Streptophyta; class Magnoliopsida; order Sapindales; family Rutaceae; genus Murraya; species Murraya koenigii. The sequence continues at coordinate 6,406,186 of CM046812.1, forward strand.
TTTTCTTCGCGAGCTTTTTGTGCTCGGGCCTGCAATTGGCCATGCTTGGCACTATCCCGCCTAAAGCTAGGCTATGGGAATTCTGGCCTTCGAGTTGTCTTCGCGAACTTTTTCTGCTCGGGCCTGCAATTGGCCACGCTTGGCATCGTCCCGCCTAAAGCTAGGCTTTGGGACTTCTAGCCTTCGCGTTGTCTTCGCGAGCTTCTTCTGCTCAAGCCTGTAATTGGCCATGCTTGGCACCGTTCCGCCTAAAGCTAGGCTTCGGGACTTCTGGCCTTCACGTTGTATTCGCGAACTTTTTCTGCTCGGGCCTGCAATTGGCCACGCTTGGCACCATCCCGCCTAAAGCTAGGCTTTGGAACTTCTGGCCTTCGCGTTGTCTTCACGAGCATCTTCTGCTCGGGCCTGCAATTGGCCGTGCTTGGCATCGTCCCGCCTAAAGCTAGGCTTTGAAACTTCTGGCCTTCGCGTTGTCTTCGCGAGCTTTTTCTGCTCGGGCCTACAATTGGCCATGTTTGGCACCGTCCCGCCTAAAGCTAGGCTTTGGGACTTCTGGCCTTCGCGTTGTCTTCGCGAGCTTTTTCTGCTCGGGACTGCAATTGGCAACGCTTGGCACCGTCCCGCCTAAAGCTGGGCTTTGGGACTTCTGGCCTTCGCGTTGTCTTCGTGAGCTTTTTCTGCACAGGCCCGTAATTGGCCATGCTTGGCACCGTTCCGCCTAAAGCTAGGCTTCGGGACTTCTGGCCTTCACGTTGTATTCGCGAGCTTTTACGCTCGGGCTGCGATTGGCCACGCTTGGCACCGTCCCGCCTAAAGCTAGGCTTTGGAACTTCTGGCCTTCGTGTTGTCTTCGCGAGCATCTTCTGCTCGGGCCTGCAATTGGCCATGCTTGGCACCGTCCCGCCTAAAGCTAGGCTTTGAAACTTCTGGCCTTCGCGTTGTCTTCGCGAGCTTTTTCTGCTCAGGCCTGCAATTGGCCATGTTTGGCACCGTCCGGCCTAAAGCTAGGCTTTGGGACTTCTGGCCTTCGCGTTGTCTTCGCGAGCTTTTTCTGCTCGGGACTGCAATTGGCAACGCTTGGCACCGTCCTGCCTAAAGCTAGGCTTTGGGACTTCTGGCCTAAAGCTAGGCTTTGGGACTTCTGGCCTTCGCGTTGTCTTCGTGAGCTTTTTATGCTCGGGCCTGCAATTAGCCATGCTTGGCACTGTCCGGCCTAAAGCTAGGCTTTGGGAATTCTGGCCTTCGTATTGTTTTCGCGAGCTTCTTCTGCTCAGGCCTGCAATTGGCCACGCTTGGCACCGTCCCGCCTAAAGCTAGGCTTTAGGACTTCTGGCCTTCTTGTTGTCTTCACGAGCTTCTTCTGCTCGGGACTTCTTGCCTTCGCGTTGTCTTCGCGAGTTTTTTCTGCTCGGGCCTGCAATTGGCCACGCTTGGCACCGTCCCGCCTAAAGCTAGGCTTTGGGACTTCTGGCCTTCGCGTTGTCTTCGCGAGCTTCTTCTGTTCTGGCCTGCAATTGGCCATGCTTGGCACCGTCCCGCCTAAAGCTAGGCTTTGGGACTTCGGGCCTTCGCGTTGTCTTCGCGAGCTTCTTCTACTCGGGCCTGCAATTGGCCACGATTAGCACCGTCCCGCCTAAAGCTAGGCTTTGGGACTTCTGGCCTTCGCGTTGTCTTTATGAGCTTATTGGCTTCAACTTGCCTGTATTAAGTTGTACTGGAACCATTTTCTTGTTTTTACATATATTTGAGATTTTATACATTTCCATTTCGTAAAGAATCGTATACTAATGTTTACAATACAAAGGAACTTACTGGAAGAACTTTATCAGATGTTGTGTATTCCACGGCCTCTTGACTTCTCTTCCGTCTGGGTGGGTAAGCTTGTATGCTCCTTGTCCCGCTATTTGAGAAACCCTATATGGACCTTCCCAATTCGGCCCTAACACACCTTGCCTGAGGTCTTTCGTGTTTTGATTGACACTTCTGAGCACCCAATCTCCCACTTGAAACCGACAGATGTGAACATTTCGTTTGTAATAGCTAGCCACTCTTCGCTGGTATTCTGCAACTTTTACAGTGACCCTTTCTGTCCTCTCCTCTAGCAAGACCAAGCCCGCACACATCTGCTCATCATTTTGCTTTTCGTTAAAGTGCTCTGTTCGGTGTGTTTCCATTCCTATTTCAGCTGGAACAACCGCCTCATGTCCAAATGCCAGGGAGAATGGGGTTTCCCCTGTAGCCGTTTTGTGCGTGGTTCTATAAGCCCACAAGACACCAGGTAGCTCGTCCACTCAAGCTCCCTTCTGCTCACCGAGTCTGGTCTTTAGGAGACGTTTTATGGTCTTGTTCATGGCTTCCACTTGCCCATTGGCCTACGGGTGTGAGGGTGAACAAAACTTCAGCTCTATCCCCATGTTTTGGCAGAAGTCTCTGAACTTGTTGTTGTCAAACTGTCTCCCGTTATCCGTGACCAATGCATGGGGAATCCCATACCTACAAATTACATTTCTCCAAATGAAGTCAGTGGTCTTACTTTCGGTGATACTACTCATAGCTCCCACTTCGACCCATTTGGTGAAATAATCGATGGCCACGATGGCATGTGTTGCAGATGCTCTCCCCTTGGCAGTGGACCGATCAGGTCAATTCCCCATTGAGCGAATGGCCATGGTGAATTCATAACCGTAAGGTTCTCAGGAGGTTGAGTCATGTAGTTGGCGACGCTTTGGCAACTCCTGTAGCTCCTGGTCTTTTCTTGGGCATCTTGATGCATGCGGGGCCAAAAGTATCCCTGCCTTAAGGCCTTGAAAGCCAAAGACCTCGCGCTTGAGTGGTTTCCGTAAATTCCTTCATGTATCTCTCGGAGGACATAACCAGACTTCCTCCGGTCTAAACATCGCATAGCAGGTGGGAGTGTATATCCCGTCTGCATACAAGACCCCATCGATGAGAGTATATCTGGCCGCTTTACAATTCAACTTCCTTGCTTGTTTCTTATCGACAGGCACTATTCATTCCTTGAGGTAAGAAACAATCGGTTCCATCTAGCTGCTACTCGATGACAGACTCATCACCTCATCCTCCTGCTCGAGTCTTGACTTCCAAGGGGATATACTTCGGTATTTTGGGGTCGGATGTAGCGGCCATTCGGGCTATCATATCGGCTCAAAAATTCTTCCCCCTCACGATCTGCTCCACCTCGACTGCTCGGAAGTTCTTTATTAGCTGCTTCACTTTCCACAAGTAAGCTTCCATCTTCTCGCCCTTTGCTTGGAAGCTTTCGTCAAGGTGGTTTGCTACCAGCTGTGAATCTGTTCGGAGATTTACCTCTTCAGCTTTCACTACTGAGGCGAGCTTTAATCCCGCATTTCGACTTCATACTCGGCCGGTTGTTGGTGACTTGAATTCTAGCTTCATGGCATATTGCATTTTGTCCGCTCGGGATCGAGGAGCACAACTCCCGCTCTCGTTCCTTGATCCCCACGGGACCCATCGACTGTGACTATCCACGCATTAGTCGAGGTCTCGGGGTCTGTTGGGCGCTCGTTTTCCCTCTCTTCATTCCTCTCTGTGCATTCGACCACGAAGTCCGCCAAGGACTTAGCTTTTATAGCTATTCGGGGTTGGTAGCCGATGTCGAATTCGCTAAGTTCTACCGACCATTTCACCAACCTTTCGGAGGTTTCTGGCTTGTGCAGAGTCTGTCTGAGTGGCTGGTTCGTTAGAACCGTTACCAAATGCGATTGGAAATAAGGCCTCAACTTCCGGGCTGCTATTACCAGAGCCAATGCCTATTTCTCCATCAACGGATATCTAGTTTCAGCTTCCAGCAAAGCTCTGCTCGTATAATAAACGGGGTACTGCACCCTTGACTCTTCTCTTATCAGAACCGAGCTCGTTGCCTTTTGTGACACAGCTAAATACAGAAACAAAACCTCTCCTTCTCCAGGTGTTGACAGTAAGGGGGCCTTCAGCAAATACTTTTTCAGCCGTTGGAATGCCACTTCGCACTCTTGTGTCCATTTTGTCTTCTTTCTTTTCCTCATTTCCTGGAAGAAGACCCGGCATTTATCCGTTGCCCGGGATATGAACCTGTTGAGGGATGCCAATTTACCTGTCAGACTTTGTATTTCCTTGAGGGTACGTGGGGACTTCATCTCTACAACTGCCCTTATCTTTTCTGGGTTGGCCTCGATCCCCCTGTGGCTAACCAGAAAGCCCAAAAACTTTCCTGAACTGACCCCAAAGGAACATTCCTCAGGGTTGAGCTTCATCCGATACTTTCTTAAGAGTGCAAAGGTTTCCTCTAAATGTCCTACATGCTCCTCCGCGTCCTTTGACTTGGTGATCATGTCGTCCACGTACACCTCCATCGTTCGACCAATCAAAGGCTTAAAGACCTTATTCACCAACCTCTGGTATATTGCCCCCGTGTTCTTAAGGCCGAAGGGCATAACCTTATAGCAAAACAGACCCTGATTGGTGATGAAGGCTGTGCACTCCTCGTCTGGCCGGTGCATGGGGATTTGGTTATAACCTGAGAAGGCGTCCATGAAGCTGAGCAGGCCATGACCTGCTGTGGAGTCCACCAGCTGGTATATCTTTGGCAGTGGGAAGCTATCCTTTGGGCAAGCTTTATTCGTGTCAGTGAAGTCCACACACATTCTCCACTTTCCATTTGCCTTCTTCACTAGTACAACGTTCGAAATCCATTCGGGGTAAAAGACTTCCCTTATAAATCCCGCCTTCAGCAGTTTCTCCACCTCGCAATTTATGGCCTCGTACCTCTCTTGGTTAACGCACCTCCTCTTCTGCCTTACTGGCTTAGCGCCCTTCTTTATTGCCAACCTGTGACATGCCACCTTGGGGTCAATCCCAGGCATATCCTCATGCGTCCAGGCAAATACGTCAGAATGTGCTCGCAGGCACTCGACCAGATTTTTCCTCGGCTAGCTCCTGTCTCTCATTTCTAGAATCCCCCCTGGCGTCCAGTGATGTTATCTGCATGGTTTCTTTAGCTGCTACAGCATAACAGCTCCTCGCGACCCTCTGGCTGCCCTTAACTACTCCTACAGCCCCATTCACTCGGTACTTCAAGGCTAAGTAATGGGTGGATAGCACGGATTGGCTGATCCTCATGAATGGCCTCCCCAAAATTCCTTGGTAGGGGCTGACTTCATCCACCACCACGAAGTCTAACATCATGTTCTTTTCAAAAGGCCTCGAGCCCATGGTCACCATTAATTTAATGATTCCCGAGGTATCGACTTTCCTCCCGAATCCTTTCAAGGAAGTGCTTGTCCGCTCGAGACTCGCACCTGCTATTCTCAAATCCTCGAGTGTAGACTTGAAAAGAATGTCCACCGAGCTCCCCGAATCCACCGATTACTCGATCAACTTCCTTATTAGCGACGTTTGCCTTTACGACCAAGGCATCCTCGTGGGGGTATAGCACCCCGTCTTCGTCCTCCTCTGTCCACATGATGGGCACTTGCCGTACCTTAGCCTTTTTTGTAGCAGGTGCGGCGAACAGGACTTCTCTATTGGCAGCCGCATATCTGCAATAATTTTTCTGAGCTCTGTTTGAGCTTCCTGCCATAGAAGGCCCTCCTGATATCATTTTTGTAGTCGGTGGCTCTAGCTCCATGTCATAGTCTCGATCATCCTCCTCTAGTTGCGGCTCGACCACCGGGTGTCCTCCTTCAATGAACTCATCTAAATATTTGTTTCTAACCAGATCCTCCACTTAATTCTTTAAATCTTGGCATTGTGATGTGGAGTGGCCATGGTCACCATGGAAGCGATAGAATCATCCTTTGTCTCGCTTACTAGCCGACTTGGCCATCGGTGTCGGGGGCTCAGCAGTCCTTGCTCCTCCGCCACTTGAGTATTTCTTCGAGGATACCTTCAACCTCGTGTATTGCCCGTAGGCGGGGCTCTGCTCCACCACCTGTATCGCCCGATCTCTTGGGAAGCTTCTTGGTGGGAGTGGCAATGGACGGTCCGCTCTGTTGTGGTTCATCGCAGTGCCGCTTGGTGGTTGGTTACGGGATGAGTGGTCGTTGTGACGCCTGTACTCCTCGTGATCTTGGCACGGAGACCTGCGGGTGGCATGGGAATCATCCGTGGCTGGGGAGCTCTCAGTAAGGGTTGTAGGAATAATCGATCCCTCATCACTCTTGAAGTCAATGCTCCTCGAGCGGGACCTCCTTTTTCTTTCCCCTTGGTTCCGCTACCCTGTTCGCTTTTCAACTTTGTATCTTTTTTCTCTTCGATGACCATGTCCATCTTCACCTGCTCATATGCATCTGAATATGAGTGGGTCGAAGGGCTCCGCAAATTGTACCATGGTCTCCCCATCCTGATCCCGTCCTTCAACCCCCTCAACGCTTGGAGATGGTTAAAAGCACCCAGATCCAAAACCGATCTGTGGTATCTCTTGACAATCTCCCGAAGGGATTCTCCCTCCATCTGCCTTATCTCCGAAAATTCCATCATATCATCTTGAGGGTTACTGGCCCGAAATTGCTCTGCAAATTCCTACACATCGGTTCAAAGCTTAGGATGCTTCCCGTGGCGACCTTTGGTACCACTCTCTTGCTCTTCCCTCAAGAGTGAGGGGAAAGGCCCTGCATCTCTGGGCTGATGACAGGCCCTGTACTCCTGTCATGTCATTGAACCGCTCTATATGCACCAACGGGTCACTCTTCCGGAGAAACTTCAAATCCGGGAAACGAAAGTCACGTGGGATCATGACGCCCATAATCTCCGTAGAGAGCGGGGACTCGTTGTTCAACATTATCCTCCAACTTGGGCTTTTCCCATTTCCCTGAAGGTCTTCCACAACTTGTGCTAGTCTCTGTACTTCCCCCTCTAACTCTTCCGCGCGGGAAGTTGGTGCTGTATCTTGCAAATGTTGACGGGACCCCCTTTCCTCCATGTTTATCTCTTCCCTCCCGGCAACATTTGGTGCCCTAGGTCTCTGGGCTTCATCCCCAACATGCTCCCGAATGGGGCGTTCCCACGACTGGTTTCAGGGACGTCATTGCATGCTTTCCTCTGTCCCTCCCTGACCTCTTGTAAGAGGGACGTCAGCGCTTCCATTTGTTTCTCCATCCGATCCATTCTCTCCTGTATCTATCTATTCTGAGCCTCATTGGCCACCTCCCTTAGAGTCACCGACTCTTCTGGGCTTACTCCTCTCCTGCTATTTCCTCTCATTGTTGTGTTGTGTCTTCTGAGTGTGTTGGGAAATCAGGCTTTTTGAACTGATCCCCACAAACGGCGCCAAAATGTTGATGCTGTTTTTTCTGCATGCCTTCGTACAGTGCCAAACTTCTTCTCGCGACTGTACTTCAGCTCGAGCGGGACCGCTTTCAGCTCGATTTTTCTTCGTTCACCGAACCGCAGCCTCTCCGGACTGCGCCCATAAAAGCAGGTCGGTGGTCGCCGAATGTGGTTCCGGCGAAAATCCTCCGACGCTCAAGTCAGTAATCGGTTTGTTCTTTTTATATCCCTCTTAGTTAGAGAGACTGGAAGAATGGAAGGGGTCTTTTTGTCCTCCCTCTGTAATAATAAATTTTTTCGAAAAAATCCCAATGGAGAGGTGGAAGAAGAAGAACCTGTATCCAATTTCGGAACCCCCGCCACTTATGCTTTTCTCTTCTTTATTCCCCATTTTTTCCGCCCTTTTCTCTCCAAGACCATCCGTCCCCGCGTCTGTTGTGTCCGGGTCCCTCTGACAGTTGGGATTATTGTGATATTTCTTGGGGATACGCGACTGTCTGGTTGGCGTGGGCTCACATGGCTTGATCATAGTGTCGGGAGGATATACGTGAAATGATGACACTGAGGGGCATGTGCAGACCGTCGGCAACAGGGACCACGCCGCACCACATGGGGTGTCGGTCAGACATCGATCGGCGCGCTGGATCGTCGAAGAAAAGGGGGAACATAACTATTCTAGGTCAACGAGTGCTCGGATCTTGTCTTCTCTCCGAGCCGTCACTGGTGCTTCGCTCGGTCGTGGTTGGGAATTTACTGGACCTCGAGCGGGAGAGCGAGCTCGAGCTTTGACCGACCTTATATTCTTCGACCTTGACCAGCTTTGACGGGGTCATAAAGATCTCAAGCAGAAGACTTAGCCCGGGCTCCAGACGGGTTGACCTCGAGGTCTTTTACTCGCGCCTGGTTGGATTCGAGGAGGGCTGCTCGATATTACCCAAATAGAGGATTTTTCTCGGGAAGTGCTTTCGTGCGTATGCGTGGTATTTCCACGTGCGTAACGGAGATGGCTTTCGTTTTGTGCAAAGTTTTATGCTTTCGTTTGTGTGAAAACCATTTTCCTTCTTTTTATTATTTTATCATTCACGAACGACTTTCTCTCACATGGTAATGGATAATAGTATCTCATACCAAACATTTTCTGTTGCATGGACTCATGTACGTATGCTTTAGAATTAACAAATTAAATTGTCCATGTTATTGATGAAAATCATGATAACAGATAATAGAGAGCCTTTTTTCCTTTCATTGTTTGGTCCTTTGTTTGATTGGGCACAATCAAACGGAAATAGAAAGATATCTCCATCAACAAATTAAGAAGAACACAATGGATTGAATTTGATGTGTCATAGAAAAGTTAATCTTAAATCCGGACAGACAAGACAAATATAGAAGCATCTAACGCAGAAAAAGATAGATGCGAGACTGGGCATGAAAACAAAACCAACAATACATAAATATTTACTCCTTCCGTGATCGTATCGATATCCTTATACTTGATATTTGAAACTTGTGAATTTTTGGTACCCTAAACTTTTTCTCACTTGTGAAAAAAAAATTATTAATAAAAAGTTACTGCTGAAAGAAATAAAAAAAATTGTTAAAGAGACAAAGTAATGATAGAATGCTCGACAAAAATAATGTTAAAGTTAGCCCATTTTATCGTGTTGGCAATTGAGTGATTAAAATAAGCCCGGTTTAACGATGTTATGTCACTATTCATGTAATTTTTCTCTAAGAATATCAACAATCGGAGAGAATTAAAGAAGAAAGATGTCTGAATTACACCAATGAATTAGGCTAAAAATGAAAGGCAAAAGATATATATGTTAAGCAATATATTTTACGTGGACCTCATATCTATATTTTAACGCCAAATGCACGCTTATCTCATCCCTTTGGTAAGAATGGAAGGAATATGATTATATTGAACTTGATTATATATAAAATTTGATTATATTAGTAGTGACTGAAATATCTATTTATTTAATAAAAAATAATTCAAATCGACATGTTAAGTAGAAAATAATAATGTTTTGGATCATTGTTCACAATACATGATAAATTGGCTAATTAGTTTAAAACCTGTAGACTAAAAATGGACTTATGCATTTATCTTATCCCCACAATATATGATGATGCTTTTATTGCTAGACATCCTTTAGTTTATTCTCAATGCAAATGCTAGAGTAGGTAGAACAACATTTCCAATCGACTATGCTTGTGTTGGATGTTACCAACAATCTTGTAGCCGTTCGGAAAGCCAATTGTATCTCTAATTGTTATTGCATGGAAATGAGTGCCATTTGCTATCTTGGCATTAAGCTCAGGACCGGGAAAGACATGCATTGGTTATGGCCATTCCGGCATTGTTTTCTTAGGTGAAGCTGCCCATATGAATGCTTGTTTACGAGATGGACACACGACATATGCTGCTGATTCGAGGGCATCAAACCTCACCTATAATATTAATAGTACATAGATGAGTAATCCAATTGGAGGTGATTGTACAAGTACCGAAAATAAGCTTATTTCAGCTATGACACATTTTGGTAATTTCGTGTATAGAGGGTAATTTCATAATTTCTAGCTTTGAGGATGCGTGCGGACTTGTGTGATAGCCGAGTCTGAGTTTGTCACTGTGAGTGGAATATATTAAAACTATTTGTGTACGTTATTTTTATATAGTAAAGCTTGTTCATGAAATGAATATTTAAAGTGTTTTCATTTAATGGTTCTTCGAAATAAATGTTTATTACGTATAAATATATTTTTAAGTTATATTTGTTCATTTATGTTCTGTACTGATTTTAAATTGGTAAAAGAGATGATTTATTTTCGAGTATAAATTAAAGTGTATATATGTGGATTTCAAGCATGATTTAAAGTTTATATATGTTGATTTTGAGCATGATTTAAAGAGTATATGATTGATTGTGAGCATGATTTAAAGTGTATATAAGTTTATTTTGAGCATGATTAAAGGAGTATATGATTGAACTTGACCATGATTTAAAGTGTATATATATAGATTTCGAGCATAATTTAAAGCATGATTTAAAGTGTATATATATATATTGATTTCGATCATGATTTAAAGTTTAAAGCAAATATTCATTCCCTCCAGATGAGATGAGATGAGATGAGAGAGTAGACCTTTGGGGCCCGTCTGAACATACATATAGGCTTTGGGTATTGTTTTTAGGCGTTTTCGCCCTTTGGGGGCATATGCATGCAGATAGATATTGAGATATAATGAGATTTAAGACCGGGTGGTCCAGACACGATGTCGCCAGATAGCGCATCATAGCACGTCCGTTGAGATCCGGGTATGAGTTATGCTGATAAGAATGAGATGGCGCGTCCCCGTCTATCAGTGTTGCTCCGGGCATGATGGTACCGAAATAGTACATCATTGCTATCGGTTGAGGTCCGGATATGACTAGATTATTCCCCCGGGTATTTGTTTAAGGATAATTGTATTACTTAGTATTTGATATTTCAATATGAGATTTTTTTCTTGATTTTGTGGCAGTATCAATTATGTTTATATTCAGAATATGATCGAAAAGAAAAGAATTTTTACAGTAAAATAATTATTTGAAAAAAGTAATTATACAAGCGATGCATTTATTTTTGTAAGTATTTTATGTTTAAAAAGCTATTATCCACTTACTGAGCTCACTGAGTTTTATACTCATTCTATTTTATTATATTTTTTCCTCCAGTAGATTACAGGTACAACATTTGACCTAGCAACTGTACATATTTGGAGTCGTTTTGGCCATATGAGAGTGTCTGAGGATATAGAATAATTATTTTTTTGGTTAGTGTAGAATCATCCTATTTTGGAATTATACCAGGGATGTGATATAAGAATTAGGAAACATGTGTAATAGTGGATATGTTACTAAATGAGACTGGGTTGAAGTAGTTGATGTATAATAAATTATTTGGGAGTGCTTGTGTTATAATTGCATATTTGGGAATGTTATATGTTTAGGGGAGGTTCGGCCAAAATTTCGGTAGAATTCTCATTAATAAGATGATTTTTTTTTTAATGTTTGAGTTCAGTTGCTCAAGATAGGTCGCCTCTGGAGATGGGGTAGGACGCCTCAGTTAGCTCGTCAAGTTAATAACGTCACTGGTGCATAAAAGTATTTTTGGTCATTCTGGTTTTTCATCATTCCAACTTACTGCAGATATTAACATATATAGCCAAAAGACTTACTTGTGATCGAGCAAATCACGAACTGTGATTATTCTATCCTAATCTAGGTGAAAACACGTTACGACCATACCCATTAGATGAGGATCAGTAATGAAGGTTGGAAAATTTCCTTCCAAGTCTAACCTTCCAAAAAGACCCTTCCATTCATTATGCTTTTCAGCTGTATTGGGTAAGCACTAGGGTATTAAATCTACAACTTGTTCGTTAGACAATCAAACTTGGAGGGGGAATTTCAAAAGGAAAATGTTTAAAACCAAAGCAATTATGAAATAATAGCTTTAGTTAGATCAAAACAAAAAATTAAACACCTTCTCATTAGGAAGCTAAGATCACGCCAATCACAACCAGGCTGTTTTGGAATCCTTTGACACCTAGTGAGGTTCAGCTCATTTATTGCTTTTGATATATGATCATTTAAGACTGGCATACCTCCACTGATTTTGTTTTGAAACCATGACACCGGTTCATTTTTGTACTGCACAGTAGGAAAATACAAGAAACCAAATCCTTAGTTGATGCAACAGCAATAAAGATAAAATGAATTTTTTGATGATTTTATTTATTTAATTATATGATGATCATGCTTGACTAATTAAGTGGATCCATAGAACTGAAAAAAATCAAATAATGATGGAAACAAAATACTAAATCAAAATGATCAATTGATTGTCTTCATCTTTGTTAAATAATGAATTGAAAGATTAATTATCAATTAATCAATACATAAATATTCATTGACTTAAGCTTCGCCAATCAAGCAAATTTTCTAATCACAATTGCATCATTCCTTTTTATTATTTTATCATTCTGCAACGACTTTCTCTCACATGGTAATGGATAATAGTATTTCATACCAAAAATTTCCGGTTGCATGGACTAATGCACGTGCATTTTACAATTAACAAATTAAAATTATCCATGTTACCAATCAAAATCATGATAACACTATTTGAAAGGCTTTTTTCCCCTTTTCTATTTGGTCCTTTGTTTAATTGGCCACACGAAACAGATATAACAAGGGACCAAGCATGACCGATATATCTCCATAAACAAAGAAGAAAACAATGGATTGAAATTGATGTGTCATAGCACAAGTTAAGTCTTAAATATGGACAAAATGCACAGAAGGATAGACATGAGATTTGTCATGAAAATAAACAAAAAAACAAACATAAACATTTATTCCTTCAATGATCGTTTCGATATCTTTAGCCTTGATATTTGATCACTTTTATAATATATAAATCTATTGGTAAACTATTTATAAAAAATGTTACTGCTGAGAGAAATTTTAAAAAAAAATTGTTAAAGAGATAACGTAATTATAGAATGCTGACAAAAATAATGTTAAAGTTAGTCCATTTTACTGTGTTGACAATTTAGTGATCAAAATGAGCCTGGTTTAACGTTGTTATGTCACTGTTTTGTCTAATTTTTCTGTTAGAATATCAACACTCAAGAGAGAATGAAAGAGGAAAGAAGTCTGAATTACACCTATGAATTAGGCCAAAAAAAGAAAGGCATAAGCAATATGTTAAGTAATATATTATGCATGGGCCCCTTATCTATATTTTAACGCCAAATGCATGCTTATCTCATTCCTTTGGTAAGAAAGGAACTAACAATACTACAGCATAGAATATGAAGTATGTATCCATGGACTATAGGCTGCCTTGAACCTGACTTGCTACAGTCACTTACGGAACTGGCTAAACATACTTCCTTATGATTCAGCCCGAACTAAACTAAACTATAAGAGTTTACTTTTGTTTCATCTTTCTAAGAGCGGTCTGATCCCTTATTTGATCAGACAGACTGCTTCTGGTATTCAAACTAGTCATTAATGGCTAGCTTCATTGGTATCCTTTCGATTACATTGGTAGTGATTGAAAGATCTATTTAATTAATAAAAATTAATTCGAATCAGGTATGTTAAGTAGAGAATAACAATGTTTTCGATCATTGTTTACAATACATGATAAACTAGGTAATTAGTTTAAAACTTATAGACTAAAAATGGATTCATGCATTTACTTACCTCCATAATATATGTTGATGCTTTCATTTCCAGACGTCCTTTAGTTTCTTCTCAATGCAAATGATAGAGTAGGTGTAACAACATTTCCAATCTGCTATGCTTGTGTTGGATGTTACCAACAATCTTGTAGCCGTCCGAAAAGCCAATTGTATCTCTAACTGCTATTGCACGGAAAGGAGCGCCATTTGCTATCTTGGCGTTAAGCTTAGGACCGAGAAAGACATGCATTAGTTCTGGCCATTCCGGCATTGTTTCCTCAGGTGAAGCTACCCATATGAACGCTTGCTCGCACCATATGCTGCTGCTTCCAATGCATCAGACCTCACCTATAATATCAACAATATACAGATGAATAATCCAATTGCAGGTGATTGTATATATACTGAAAATAAGTTTATTTCAACTATGACACAACTGCACAATAAATTCACAGATTAAGGTAAAATTTCGAACTGGTTTGGAAATTAAAAAATGTCTCGTAAACACTTTCAACTATGATTTGGAAGTTAAATATAACTTTACTGCATAATTGTTTGATAAAATTGTATATAATCTTGACTCCAGGATTTGATCGACTAGTTTTCAATCAACTTGTTTTTGCTAGTCACTCGAGCTGTCAATTGCATCAAGCTAAGAAATTGATTCAGGACTTTTGCACCACCCCACAACTTACTACTTTTCCAAACATATTTACTTTAAACGTCACCCCTGTATGTTAAGGCTATTGAATATCAGTGAGTGAGATTGATGATAATAGACAGCAATAATATACCACAACTTCTTTATGGACATCCGCTCCATCAATCGTTGCAAATCCAGTTGACAGAGCCTGCAATGCACAGTTATACTTTGATTAGTGTTCATGAATCTTAAGTAGTGCAAATAACATATCGTGGCTTAATTAATTAATTACTTGAAGGAGATTAAATAATTGAGAATGAAACTATACTAATAAGCAAGGACATGAGCTAAATTACCCTATTTATCTGTTTGAAATTTCCAGTTAAAAGAAGTTGTTTAGAAGCCGATGCGGCACTGACGGGACTTGCCCAATTTTGGCCTGCATGGCTGCATATCTGATAACAGTGAAATATAGTGCTTTTAGCTCAATTGCAGAATGTTAAATCTGATGCCACTGAATATGGAGAGTGATTCATGATACAAGGTCTTCTTGAAGATATTTATTAATCACAAGAAAAGTTGCAAAATGAAGTTAACTTGAGAATTATATAATTTATATTTCTCACCTCCTCCAATAATTTATGGTAAATCGTTGATTCGATAAAGTCAAATTTTATTTATAATAATCATCTTCTTCTTGATCTTCACCTTCTGACATTCCTATTTCAAATGTTTCTCCACCTTTTCTTCCTCTTTCAACAACTTTCGTTGTAGATTTTGTTAGAAATATCATTGTGAGAAAAGTATTTTGAAGTTTACAACTTGGAAATGAGATCTTTTGTGATATCTGCATGAAGGATAGAATACATGTCAGTATTTATAAGAAACAATGTGCTAATTTGGAAATTAAGGCAGTGTTTGTTTTTTTTATCTAAAATCTGAATAGGTTTAGATATTACTGAAATCCAAATGAACCTGAATGTATATGTTTGAAAAATATATTTGTTTTTTGGATTATGATCCTCTTTTAGTTTTTTCTCCCTACCAACCCTCTTTGTTTTTCAATAATTGGTCAAATGTGTATATTCACTAAAAAAGTTAGCATAATATCACACATTTAACCAACCATTGAAAACAAAAAGGGTTAAGAGGAAAACAAATTAGGAAAGAATCATTTTTTTTTTGTTATTAGACGTCTGAACATAAGTGATAAGTTATTTGTTTTTATAAGATCAAAATATCTTCATTTTAATATTTTTACACTTATGACCTTGAAAATTTTATATATACTTCAAATTTAAATAAGTATACATTTACCATATTTTCTAGCACAATAGATTTTATATGTTATAAATGTTTATAAGGTAAGCATTGTATATATAATTTATGAAAAATCATTTTGATAACATTATTTTTTACAATTTAACATAATATTTATACATAAAAAGTACTTATTTAATAATAAAAGAATTTGTTTAAAATTCAAATTAAATGTGTGTTAAGTATTTAATATCAAATATAATTTAAGATTAAGTGAAATTCTAATATAAGATCAAGTGAAATTCTAATATAACATCTAATAGCTACATAAGAAATAAATACATTTAATGAGGTTATTTGTGGGAAAGAAATAATAATTTTCCATTCAAACATTTTATCATTCAGATAAAAGTTATGAAATTTTACTTTTTCTATTCAGATGAAAATGTCTTACAATAAGATTTCAGATACAAAAATAAACAAACCAAAATATTAAACATCTTAAATTAAGTAAAATTAAAACTTCAAACATAAAAACAAACAACCCCTAAATAAAGTTTATTATGTAATAAGCAGTCAAATACAAATGCCGAAGAATCCACTGCTAAAATGAAAAAATCTAGAGGACGTAGTACATTTATGGTATTATAATTACTTTTACGACTGTATTATTTTTATAAATTTTTATCCAATCTCCTGTTTAGTGCTCAAAAATCAATATTTAAATATATAGTTATTTTTGTTATGTTACTTCATTTAACTATTAATGTGAATATTGAAATATAAATTAATTTTTAACTAATAAAGCAACTATTTTGAATAAATTTAATCATGAAATTTGAATTCATGATTTACAAGTGTAAATTTAATTTTATAATTTACATCATCCTTTTTACCATTTAAATTTGTAAAACTCTATTCACACATCTAGTCTTAATTAGTTGAAGTGTGAAGGCCCATTTGTTCTTAAGAAGTATTAATGGTGTGTTTACTAATCAATAATCGGAATGAGCTGGAATCGAAATAGATTGAAATCAGTACGAGTTCGAATCGAAATAAAAAATATGAATCATAATATGTTGGAGGGAGGCGAAGAGGTGGACGGGGAAAGCATTGAGAGATGGGTGAGAGTTAGAGAGATCGAGGATTTAGGTTTTTTTATCTTTTTGTTATTATATTTTTGTTTTTTAAATTTTTAAAACGAACAAATTAAGTTAATTTAACATGGCTCATTGGTCTGTTTTTCGAATATTAAAATTTTAAACTCTAGAAGTCTCAAGTTCGAGTTGCAACTAAAACAATTATTAATAATTTTTTTTTTATTTCTGATACTTTAGTGTCAGTGATTATTGATATTTAATTTACTAACACACTAGTATCAATAACCTCTAATACCTACTTGTTAATAGGTGCATTTGTTCACAATTACTGATACTTTTTGCTAAGTGTCAGTAAATGTCATTTTTCTAGTAGTGGCTCGCCATGAGTTCCATATATCTTAAGTCAAATTTTGTCTTCAAACATTCCATTCATTTGAAGGCTCAATGGTATCAATTATTGCAAATTCAAAGTCAATATTTGGAATGAACTCATCAATCATTTTAAGTTCTATATCATCAAAAGGCATTTCCCTTCATATGAAATTATGTAGCATGCAACAAACAAATATTATATGCCTTTGTGTTTTTATATCATAAAAGGTAGGACTTCTCAGTATAGCCCATCTTTCTTCAATAACTCAAAACATCGTTCAATCATATTGCAAGCACTAGAATGCTTCATATTAGACAACTCTTATAGAGTAGTAGATTGGTGTCTATCCCTAAAGTCACTCAAATGGTAAAGTTGACCTCATATTAGACAACAAGTAATAATAGCCTATTGACAAAAAAAATTATAAATAAAAGTCTCAAATTCAATTACACAATCTTAAAATTTAAAGATAATTGGGTTAAAGTTATTGCCATGGGGGACTTTTGAATTATTTCTTCTAGTTACGGCATCTTTTAGCACTTGCATATCATGAGTTAAACCCTCCCATCTCTATAAGATATAAATAAATTGCATGTCTTATGAATAAACCACTAAGACATTTATATCTTGGTTTATTGGCCTCTAAAACATAAACCTTTATATATGTACCATCTAAAATCCCTAAAAAATTCTAAAATATTAGATCAGAAAAAAATTGTAAGTCAATGTTCATAACTTTATAAATGAACATAGTGTATCAAGACAATAATATACATACTTTAAACCATTTCCATGTTAGGTCTATTGAATTCTTCAACATAGGCTCGGGTTTTTTCCAAAACTCTTTTTTCCATCTAATCATTGCCTTTAAACACTCATGGAAACATTTACTAACTGTCAAGTCGGATGTTTTAAAATTAAAACTAATCACTCGATTCTTCAAATGGTGTGCTCAAATATACAAAAACATTACAAGCATTTCCTCGAGCAATACATTTCTAATACCAACTAAACCCCTTTCTCACAAAAAGCATACATAATTTTTGAAAGGTTTGTCTATCCATTCTTAATTATGACAAACATTTCACATCACTTTCAAAAACCAAACCATACAAAAAGTTTAGTTGTTGATAAACACTATAGTATCACTTGGAACTTTTCAATCTTCATTGATAAGTTAAGCAAAGATGGGAATACATAACAGTACATACAGCTATAATCATTTGCAACATCATCACCAAATTGTGTATAACTACTAAGACTCTCTTCTTTCTTGTGACTTAAGATATTGGGCATTTTCCATTCTCAATATCATGAGATTTAATACATATTTGATAAAGGGCTTTAATATTCAATGAGATTGCAACTTGTATTTTGATTTCATCATAATTATTTTTCAAAGACACGTATCCATTTATTTTCTTAAAGAAACAATTTCATTTCCTTCCTTGAGAAAGGGACTATTTATGATATTATAATGATATCAACTTATATCACCATACATCTAAAGCCACAAACCAAAATGAGCATCATAAAGAAAGTGACATAAAAAATGATGGAAAATGTTGACCTTAATTTAAGCATGACCTCTATTCCAAACTCTATTTGTTTATAGTAATTTAAATCAATAATACCAACATTTCCCATCATTTTTTGACCTGTGATAAGAACAATTACAAGCACTACAAGAAACCCAAGTTGTAAAAACATCAAACTTTCATGTCATCAATCATATCACTATACACCTAAAGCCACAATTTGGCAGTTTAGGAAACCAAACGCACAACAAACATCATAATATTAATTCATATAATTTGTAAATACAAAATTTATTGAAATAATTCCATAGTTTTGGAAGCTAAACACACAAGAAATGGCATCTAAGTGAAAACTTTATTAAAATGATTCAGTAGTTTTCGAAACTAAATGCACTGCCAAGCAACATATCTGTAATTTTGGAAGCTAAACATAGAACAAACACCACGGTATTAATTCATATAATTTATAAATAAAATTATATAATGGGCTGCATGAATGAGTCGGAAAATGAACACACACGTCAAATGAGATTAGAGACGATACCCACTAAGCGAATAGATAAGTGTATGAGTTGAATTGTCAGCACCCCTCTATAACTCTCACAAAATCCCTCTCCTAATATAATTATATTAAAAAATAAATAGATCTAAATAAATTCTTATAAATATTTCTCTATAAGCCTCTTTCACTAACAGTCTTAACTCATTACACTTATACAACTACACCAAATTTTTTTTTATTTTTTTTTGTTTTCTCTCAAATACTTTGCATTCTAATTTTTTTTTTCAAAAAACATATATAATAACCATTTGAGTCCATTTTTATTTCTACTCAATTGATACATATATATGATTTTTTTATAGTTAAATATATATGATTTGATCACACAAACATTTATAAAAACAATGTTAGGGGATTTTGGAAGAAACTAATTTTTTTTCAATTAGAAAGAATCTAAAAAATTAGAAAAAAATATTCTGGAAATTAAAAAAATTTCGACAGAAAAGAAAATTATAGCAGATGCTAATAGTCCCACACTTCAAGCAAAGATACTAGTCCTTTTCCTTCAAGAAAAGTTTTGCAGTGAATTTTATTATTGGCTAATCACTATAATAAGAGTGTGAATATAAAAAGGATAAAAATAATAATTGTAGTAACTAAAGAGCTTGTAAACAAAGCACCTTCAGCCACTCTCCAAAATCTTAAGACTAGATCAACAAGATGCTATAAAGAGGATCTAACAGAAACCTAAGTAATATTGATCAATTATACAAGATGACTAACTAGAAAAAATTAAAAACAAGAATTGAATGAAAGAAAGTGTGAAAAGAGAAACCAAAAGAGATTATGTGATTAAGCTCACTTGCATTAGCTTACATCCACGAGAAGAACAAATTGAGTAGCTTTTTGATGATTTTCAAGGATCAAATACAAAGATTACTTAGTCTTTTACATAGAACAAGAAGCTTTAACTTTCTCTCTCAGCTTTCTCTCGTTATAAAGCAATCATAATGTAACAGAAAATCACTCTCTAGACCGACTTTTACAGAAGCTTATAAAGAAACCTAGAATCCCACGTGACAAGTATGTGTTATAATGGGCCTCAAATTATAAACAATAATTCTCTTCATTCTAGATTTAAAAATTACACCAGTGGGATCTAACTCGAAAGTTTTGCGACATAAAGACTTTGTCTTATTGAAGTACTCATCAATTGTTATGTTTTGTTGTGAAATTAATAGTAGATCATTCTCCAAAATTTATAGCCATGTGTTATTTTCTTTGAAAAGATCATTGCAAAAATATCTCAAGCTTTATTAGGTATCTTAGCCTTTTATATATATATATTACATCATCTTTTCTTTAATTGTACTATTGATGGTGAACATGGCCTTTCGGCTTTAATATTCCACTTTTTAAAAGTGGCAACCTCGATTACTTGATTTCTCACTATTACCACAACGGATCTCCTAGGGATCAAACCCCTATAAGTAGGACTCCATCATTGTTGCTCTAGTATTGAAATTTTTGTTCTTGAGATTCTTAACTCCTCCAACTACTTGAAGGTCACCCATGATATTTGTAAGACTTTGGCAATGCCTCACAAGCTTTGTCTTTGGTAACGAACTTATAGAGTTCCAAAATCCGTCACAATTCAAGGAAGCTCTATCAAACAATCCTCAAACGTCCTCATTGTACTCTTACAGCTTCTCAACAATAGTCCTTAACTATTATGAACTTCTAACAACACTGCTATAGTGGTCTCTGACCAATCTCGCTCTGACACCAATTGTTGAAAACTATGGCTTAAAATGCTCAAAACTAAAATTGTTTAGGAATAGAACAATTTCACTAAACTTAAGAAAATAATAAATATTTTACAAGAGACATACTACAAAACTCATGCCTCATGGCTCATTCTTCTTTCTCTCTTCTAGTTCTTCACTCCTCACTTGATGCTTGGAACAAAGAGCATAAGGGTATTTGTAGTAACCTATAACTAATATAAACTATACAAATATTAAAATACAAAAATTTAACAACCACATTTTTCAAATATCACAAATATTCAAGAGTTTTCTAGATTTAGATATTTTCATCTCTTTTAAATATTTTTGGATTAGAGTCATCTCACATTGTCTACAAAATTCTAGAACCTTCCATGGATTGATATTTGAAATGGAACTTTGACAAGTGTAATTGGATAGGATCATAATATACATGAACAACCCAATTGGAGTTGATTGTACATATACTGATAATAAGTTTATTTCAATTATGACACAGTTGTCCAATTAATTTTTAGATTAAGGCTCAATTTTGGGTTTTGGTGGGCAATTAAAATGTGCTTCAGTAAATACTTTCAACTATGGTTTGGAAGTTAAAAATAATTTTACTCCACAATTGTTTTATGAAATTCTAAATGATCTTGAACTTAGGGCATGACCAAGTGGTTTTCAATTTGATGACAGCTTATTCTCTACTGGCCTCTTACTTCCAACATTGCCATTCCATACTCTACACCATTGTCTTCATCTACTTCCACTGACTTAATCACAGACGTTGATTGCAAAGATGATGACAACACTAATGCAATCAGCGATAGTGATAGTGATGAGATTTAAATTAAAGAAGATATTTATGGTATCTCGAAGTTGAAGAAGGTAGAAGAAGAGTAATGGCAGCAACAATTAAGCTGAGAAATAAAGGAAATGGGAACAACTATCAAGCTAAATGGGGATGAAAATGAAGACGAAGAGGAGATGACCTAAATTTTTGTCCATGACTTTATTTACTTGTGTGTGTAATTAAGTTAAGGTTTGAGTTCAACACTTAATTTTTTATTTTTTTTTTTGTGGTTTCAAGATAAGGTGCCATGTTATTTACAATATGATTTACTCAAATTCATCGTTTCATTAAATTTTAAAATATTATTATGTCTATGTAATAGACAAATAAACTATCATATATCTATCAAGCGTTTATGATATATAAAAATTATGTCACATTCCTATCATACTCTTTTAATAAATAACTAATTTTTTCATATCTATCATAAAAATTCTATCATTGTAGCTAATTTTTCTAGTAGTAAACTCAGAGGTTGTAATTTATGCATGTTTACTTTTTATTTGTTAAATTAATTTATATTAAACTATTTTCATGTAGTGCTTGACAAATACATACTACTTACATCATTGGATACATCAACTGTAGAGATTGACAGTTTTTAAGAAGAAGAAAAGAAAGAAAGTTAGAGATTGGGAGGTTTGATTTTAATTTAAACTAAATTATTCTTATTAGTGGATGTTATTTTGTGTATTTTGCTTATGGAGGATTGTCCAAGTGTTTAATAGATGACTTGTATTTTAATTATTTAGTTACTATTAAAAATATTTAAACTAACAAGAATGATATTCTTACCATAACGAGAACCATACTAACACAAAATGGTGCGTCTTGTGTTCGGTACAGATTTTCGCTGTAGTGAGGGAAACAAGAGACACGCACCCTTCCCCTTTTCCACTTTCACGCATTTTCTCCCTTCTCTCCCAATCTCCTCCACCTGAGCTCTTCTTCCTCCTCTCTCCTCGCAGCTTCTCCCTAGTTTATACGTAAAACAACCTTGAAGCCAAATCCAATTCCTCCCCAGCTATGTGTCACGGGATGGGTGTTTTGCGCAGCAAACCCGTGCGGCACTTAGACAACCTTGTCGGGATGTTGCTAAGTAAGCCTTTGCGCTTCTCAATAGCTAAGCAAAGAGGTTCCCGAACTGCTAGAGAGAAGAAGGAGCTAGCGAGCAATGTAGCCAAATGCGGAAATTGTATTGATAGACAAAAGCTTTACAAGAGAGCTTACAAGTGTTTGATGCTTTGCTTGGATGATTACAATGCTTAGAGCTCACCTCTATTTATAGCAAAGCTTGGCTAGTTCTAGAGTATTCTATGTACATGTGTCTAAACCTAGACCGTACAAGTGTCACAAATCTAGGCTATGTACAAAAGTGCTAGAGTTTGCTAAAATGTTCTAGAATCGGGCCAAGCTAGCACATCTTGGCTCATTCTCTTGGGCCATTTTGGGCTGGAATCATGCGGCCCGTAACATATGGGTCTCTTGCACAAGTGCAAATCCACAGTCACTACGCTAAGTGAGTCAAATCTAACTTCTCCTCAGCCACGAGTCTCTAGCACAAGTCACTCTCTACCACATGTGCAAATCCATAGTAGCTGTGGGTAATCGACTTGTGAAGGAAATTGCTTCAATTCATTACATTAATTTTAAATTTGGTTGTCTAAATTGTGAATTTGTGAAGATTTAACTGCTATTCTATTTCATACTAAATTTTTCTATATCTAGAACTGCTGTATTGTGAACTCATTACTTCAGTTTCACATGTCATATGGAAACAACATGTATGTATGCTATGTCATTTATTGAAGTCTCAAACACAAAGCGATGTGGTCAAGATTGTCATATAGGTGATTGAGTGATGCATTTGATATACACGTGATGATGGTAACTTATCGGTGATCTTGAAACGGTAAGAATAATTGGCGTTTTGGGATTACATTAAGCCACATGAAATACACGTGCATAAGGTTGTTATAAGGTAGTTAGAATTGGAAGGAAATGAGCTGGAGAAAAGAAAAAAAGAGGCTTTATAAACTAGGCTTGTTGCCATTTACAGCAAGTTTTGAAAAGTGAGAGTGTATGTGAAGAGAAGAGAAAGAGTGTCAATTCTAGTAATCTTTGTGATCATCATATGTACTCTGAAAATTGAATTTTGAGAGTGAAATCTTAGTGCTTCCCTTTACGGTGGATGCGAGGCATCGGTCTTTGACTATTTACGGTGTTTGCTTTTGTTTCATGCTAAGTTGTTGAGGTCAACATAGGAAAGGAAAAATAAAGTTGGTACTTAGTTAAAGTGTCATTTAAGTTTACAAAACCAGCTGTAAAATTCAAGCAAGCTATCAATAAAATGATGATTATATATAATAAATTTGTATGTGATTCCATTTACTACGTACATTTCATACATATATGATGGTTGTAGTGAGTTAAAAGCTCACAATTCGAGCTTCTTGACTCACTGCCCAAGATCTTTAACCCAGATTACTCAAGACGCTTTAAGAACGATTAGAGATGTTTAACAATGAAAACAGATGATAACTAAGAACTACACAAGGAAAAGAAACTCAAAACCCTCAAGAAAATTCAAGACACAAGCAGATTACATGGTTCGGCCACTTTGCAATGTTCTACATCCATGAAAGGAACAAACTTTGCAATGTTCTACATCCATGAGAGGAGTAAACAATCAAATTTATTGATTTTTCCAATCCTTTACTTACAAAGAATTAATGAGATCATAGAGCACACAACAAAGAACAAGAATGATCTCTGTTGTGCAAATTTTAATGTACTCGCAAGCTCACGAATCTATTGAAATATAAATTATGAATAATGAAGTCGAACCCACAGAGACTGTCAATTTTTAGAAAAGTAAAATTTAATATAAACTAATTATAATTTAAACCCTAGTTGAAAATAAAATATTTGGTTTGAAGAAATTAAAACAAAATAAGCAATTAAAATAAAAGCGAGTAAATTGACATTAGAAATCAAGAGATTGAGGCTACTAGGGCTTGAGAATATACCATCTGTTTAACTTAATAATTTCTTATTACCAATTAATTTCTGATTTTAGAGTGACAACTCGAAATCAATCTATGCAACTTATAAATTAAACAATTGAGCCCAATTAAAATTAATGTTACGTAAGTTTTTTTCATACTTAATAGTATGATATCTAAGCATCTCATGTAAACAATATTGAATAACAAAGATTCAAAGTTTTCCTACGTACTTTGTCTAAACAATTTAATGAAAGACAGAATCAAAGATTATCAGATATAAACTTTATAAATCCAAGCATAGGTTTAATTAAGTATTAATCATAACAATCAATAATGCATGATAGAATTGATAAAAAGATTTAATAATATTCAATTAAATATGTGAAATAAAAACCATAAATGTTAAAGCACAGATGAATAGAGAATTGATAAAAAAATAATTTACTTAATTGAATAGGGCTTCATCCTCAACCCTAGTATAATAAAATTAGAAACACATAGAGCGATTAAAAATAATAAAACTAATAGAATCCATGGTGCTTGGTGCTTCCTCAAATTCTCCTCTCTTCTTGGCGATTGCAACTTCTCTTTTTTTTTTTTTTACTTCGTTTATTCAGCTTCCATCCTTGTGCAAAAGCCAAAGATTTGACTTTTATATAGTACTTGGTGGCTGAGTTATTTGATGCCCTCTTTTTCTCGGTTCCTTTTCCTAAAGCCAAAAGGCTTAGCATTTTAACAAGCTAGTATTTTAATGCCACCCTTTGATAAACCAAAGTCTTCTTCTTTTTGTTTTTTTTTTTTTCCTTAATTGCTTTTAGGCCTTGATTGCTCTTTTTAAAAACTAATTGAAGCAATAATGCTCTTTTCAAAAATTAACTAAAGCAATAATCTTTTTCCTAAAATAAATCTCCTCGCTTCGTAATTAGACAAGCTTGTAAATTAGAGAAAGTTGCTTCCACATGCAAACTTTTATTGGAGAATAAATTATAATCTTTAATTCTTTATTCCTTTTTATTATTGCACTTTTATTTCTTAATCATCAATTATTTTTGTATTCAATAAAATAATATAATTAATTAAAAATAACAAATAATAATAAATAGCAATTATATAATAAAGAGTAAAATATGTAAATAAATTTTGTCAATCACTCTTTATTTACAAGCATTATCTCTCTAAGCAACTCTAGATCTCTCTCCAAATTATACCAGAATCAACTGTGAATCTGTTTATATAACAACCCGAGGCTTTTCCCAGACTTGCACGTGAGAAGCATAAGGAATAACGGTTACATTAACAACCTTTGTGCGCATGTGCATAAGTCGTGATTTCATTAAACCAAAACAACATGCTTCTAAGTCGTTTAATCAAGTGCAGATATCAAAACATGAAACACAATTCTTCTTACAGTTTTGCTCCAGTTAGGCTTTCAAAATGCAAGTCACCTCTGTCGTTTCCCTCACTCATGATATGTTTCACTGATCCTCAACAATTGTAATTGATGAGAAATTAAATATTGTTTGAAGCAGTTTTAGACATCAAAACTCTCACTTATAGTTGATTTAGATTTATGAGAAGCAATTGCATTTATATCAAAAGTCTCCCTTGCACGTTTTGGTAATGAATTTGGAATTGAAATTGCAATTTCTAATGTTTTTGGGACATGAAGATATTTCCTTCTTGACTACTTCTCTTAATCCTCTACCGAAAGAAAAAACCAGTTTTGATTGGGACTGTAATGCAAGCTTTAATCTCTTGATTTTATTAGGGACTGAAATTCTCTTAATGTAAGCTTAATATCAAGCTTATTTCACAACCAGAGGAAGTACTTTCCTGATTTTGCTATATGTCATATGATGTTGTTCTTTAAATTAAGAAAATATAAATTAGATTGCTCGACTTTGCCTTACAAGATAGGCAAACGATATTACGATTCTCATTTTGTAGAAAATTAGTTGTTTATATTTGTAGGAAATTGTTCAATCGTAATCTCTTCTAGCACAAGTGCAATTGCTAACCCACGGTTGAAAGCTTGTGAAAACGCGGTAACAATTGAAAGCGTTCTGTTCAAAACGCATTTGACTTGTTATATCTAGTTCTCTCATCTTTTGATTTTTAAATTCTAAGAAACCCATGTTGAACTTTTACATTTTTCTTCAAAAATGAAAACTTGAAATTAACGACTTTTGGACATAACGTTTACCATGAAACAAAACAGCAATCATAATGATTACGCTCAACAAAGAGCTTGGGATTGCTAGAAACATAAAAAATAGCTATGCTGGAGCTTCTAGAAGAGAACGGAAGGAAAGCGGTGGAGTTACTGCTAGAGAGAAAGGCGGACAAAAGCAGTGCAAGTGAAGGAAGCGGAGGAGTTAGATTTGACTCTAATGCTATTTGGAGTGTCAATTGGGGTGAAGTTACGAGGAGAGAGAAGGAAGAAGAGCCCAAGGTGGAGGAGTTGGGAGGGAAGGGAAAAAAGGCGTGAGAGTTGGGAAAAGGGAAAAGTGCATATCTCCTGTTTCTCTCACCACAGTGGACAATTTATACTAAGCACAAAACGTATTGTTATGTGTTCAGTGTGTTTCTCATTATGGTGAAAGTATCTTTACTGTTAAACTAATTGGCGGGAAAAAGAAAAAATATGATATTCATTTTATGTAATCGGATCGAACCGATCCAACCAGATAAAATCACATCGAGTAGGATCAGTTCATAGAAGTCAATTTAAAGTAAACGATACCTACATCTTGAGCCAACACGGTATGGTCCACCAAATGGGTGGGCCGTGCTATGCTGTGCCCAAATTTTTTTACCTTAAGTACAGCACAGCCCACGACCCGAGCCCACGTGTGCCGTGTTCTGGTCATGCCTTAGGTCGTACCTAAAAAAGCCCACCACTTTTTTTTTTTAAATTTGTGCTTAAAAATACTTGTGTGCCTGTCGTACTTTCTTCAAGTCCACGTACCTAGCATACTTTTTCAAGCCCATGTGCCATTTCTTCAAACCCGTCAATCTATATACAATTACAAATTTACAAATAATTATAATAAATTAATAAATAATAATAATAATAATAATAAATTTTATTAAGAAAACAATTAAAATTTCATTAAGATTTAAGACATTAACATAATTACACAACTACATTATCTAATTTTAATAACCAATTATATACAACAATATATAAGTCCGATTCCATAGATCATAGTAATAAATTAATATTTAGTAAAAATAAAAATTACAATCTTAGAGTAATGATAGCAAGAAGTCACAACTACAAGGTATCGATTATAACAAGTCATAAGTTAAACAAATTTCGTTCATAATTTTATTTTATTTTTTTGTGTAAATGTATAAAATATTTCATTCGCAAATGAAACATATTTCTTTGTATTAATTTATGATTTCATAAATGAAGTAATAAATTTGTAAAAGTTTAGAATTATGATATATAAAATCACGATTTTTATAATTTTACTATTAAAATCATGAAATTATTTATTCATTTAATAAATTATAAATATAAAACAATTACAATATTTTTTTTGAAACTAAGACTAAATTAATTTTAAAAAATCTATGCTAATAAGATATATTAAAATTTTAATTTCAAGTTATTTGAAAATCATAATATTTTATATTTGTTTTTTATTACAAAAAAATTTAAAAACATGCTTTGGTTCACGTGCTATTGATGACCTATGGGCCACGTGTATAACATATGCATTTATTTTATTATTTATGTAAATAATAAATTAAGAGGGGTTTATGTCATAAATCATGAGGGGTCTAGTTAATATTTTGTGGGTGTTTATAAAAGAAGGAAGCCGGTGAATTTTGGAGAGAAACCGAGAGAGGAGAGTGTTCGACCCGTTTGACCCGACCGAACCCACGAATTTGACCTGCCAGTAACTCCCTATTCCGACCACCCCATCGGACGAGCTTGGTATCAAATCGAAGCTTACGAGACGAGAACGTTCCCTGCCATCCCGCCACCCGAAACGTCGAGAACGCCGCGAGCGGGAGCCGAAGCTCATGCACGAACCCGTCACGATTTGGCCGTGTTTTCGCGGATTTTGGCGACGCCACCACTTGGGTTTTGTTCCCCATCTCACCATCTTTCATTCCCGACCATCCACCGCACCGAGGATGCCGATTTGCCGTCGTCCGATCACCCCAAGGAGCCGCGGCTTCACGAGCTCGATCCGGCCTGCCGCCAGCGTGGGAGGACACCACCAGCACCGTTGGACTCACCTCGACGAGAAGTGTCTAGCCCGAGCTTCCCTACCGCCGTTGGGTGATTTTTGGTCAACGTTGACCGTAGGGGCATTTTGGTAATTTCGCGTCTTGAGGGTAATTTCGTAATTTCAAGTTTGAGGGTGATTTTTTAATCTGAATTGAGGATAAATTGGTAATTTTATGATGCTGAGGGTAAGTTGGTAAGTTATGAAATTGAGGGTAGTATAATTTCAGATTATATTAGTAAATTACGAATACGAGATTATTACGGTGGTCGGGAAGATTGAGAGTTGTAATATTAGGACGAATATTTATGTTAAGCGTTATTTTTGTGAGATTAGTTCGAATTATAATTATGAAAAGTAATTATATCATTTCTGTAAAATAGGTGGATCTCCGGACGAGAATCTACCTGCGGACTTGGGTGATAGTCGAGTCTGAAATTATCACTGAGTGGAATATATTAAAATTATTTGATTTTTATATAGTAAAGCTTGTTCCTGAAATGAATATTTAAAGTGTTACTATTTAATTATTTTCCGAAATTAAATGTTTATTATGTATTAATATTTTGTTAAGTTATATATATTCATTCATTTATGCTCCGTATTGATTTTAAAATGGTAAAAGAGATTATTGATTTCCGAACATGATTTAAAGTGCTTTTATGTGGATTTCGAGCATGATTTTAAGAGTATGTGATTTGATCTTGAACGTGATTTAAAAGTGTATATATGTTGATTTTGAACATGATTTAAAGAATATATGATGGTTCTTGGGCATGAGATATATTGATTTCGAGTATGATTTAAAGCATGATTTAAAGTGTCTATATATATAATGATTTCGATCATGATTTTAAGTTTTAAGCAAATACCCGTTCCCTCCAGATGAGATGAGATAGTAGGCCTTTGGGGCCCGTCTGAACAAGCATAGAGGCTTTGGGCCGTGTGTTTGGGCGTTTTCGCCCTTTGGGGGCATATGCATGCATATTGAGATATGAGATCGGATGGTCCGGACACGATGTCGCAAAATGGCGCATCATAGCGCGTCCGTTGAGATCCGGGGTATGAGTTATCTTGATAAGCATGAGATGAGTACGATCCTTTCGTCTATCCGGTGTAGCTCCGGGCATGATGGTACTCGGATAGTACATTCTTGCCGTCCGTTGAGGTCCGGATGAGACTAGATTATCCCCTGGGTATTTGTTTAAGGTTATTTGTTTTACTTAGTATTTGATATTTCAGTACGAGATGATATTTCAATATGAGATGGTATTTTAATATGAGATGTTTTTATTGATTTTATGGCAGTATGAAAATATATTTATGTTTAAAATATGATTGTAAAGAAAGGAGTTTTTACATGAAAATATAGTTGTTTGAGAAAAGTAATTATACAAGTGATGCATTTCTTTTTTAAAGTATTTATGTTTTAAAAGCTACTATCCACTCACTTGAGTTCATTGAGTTTTATACTCATTCCTATTTTATTATATTTCCCGAGGAGATTACTGGTACAATGATTAACCCGAGATTGTACATAGTTGGAGTCATTGGGCCACTTGAGGTTGTTGAGGCTATAGTCTAATTATTTTCTTTTGGTTAATGTATAATTATCATGTTTTGGATTTATATTAGGGATGTGATATAAGAATTAACATACGTGTGTATTTTTGGATATATTACTGGGATGAGATTGGGTTGATGTAGTTTGGTGTATAATAAATGATTTGGGAGTGCTTGTGTTGTAATTGCGAGGTTTGGGAATGTTATATATTTAGGCGAGGTTCCGTCGAATTTTCGGTGGAATTCTCATTAATACGATGATTTTAATATTTGAGTTCGAGTTGCTCAAGATAGGTCGCCTCTGGGAATAGGGCGGGTCGTCTCAGTTGGTATCAGAGCATGGTTTAGATTCTGTAGACTTTACTTGTTTAGAAAGATTAAGTTTATAATTTTGATAAGAAGGAATTCATAGTGGTGGTGGTAGACATGGCCGCGTATGACCATTAGCTGGGTTGACTCCTAGTGTTGTACCTGTGGGGGCAAGTGAAGTTATTATGGGTATATTATCTATCTTTGGCTGTGAAGCACATAATCTTATTGATCCTGGATCTACACATTCTTTTGTTTCCCGTACGTTTGCTAAGCATGTAGAGCGAGAGCCTGAAGCATTAGATTGTGAATTAGTTGTTAGTACACCTACGGGAGAGTCACTTCTTGCCAAGAGTGTGTATTGGAATTGTGTGATTAGAATGGGTGAGCAGGAACTAGAGGCGAATTTGATTGTTATTGATATTCGCGATTTCGATGCTATCTTGGGTATGGATTGGCTTGCATCGCATTATGCTACGATGGATTTTTCAAGAAGGAAGTTGTATTTAATAAGCCGAGGAAAACTGTGGTGAAATTTTGTGGGAGTGCAAAATTTTACCCTCATGTGTCATTTCCGCCATTAATGCAAGGCGGTTGCTTAGAAAATGATGCTCGACTTACTTGGCATATGTGGTGGACACTAAAGTTCAAGAGTTGAAATTGGAGGATATTCCAATAGTCCAAGAGTTCCCGGATGTATTTCGGATGAGCTACGGGGATGCCACCGATAGCGAGATTGAGTTTTCCATCGAGTTAGTTCCTGGAACATCTCCTATATCTATGGCACCGTCATGGAATGGCCCAGCAGAATTAAAGGAACTTAAGGTTCAACTACGAGAATTAGTGGATAAAGAGTTTATCGGGCCTAGTGTTTCCACTTGGGGAGCTCCAGTTTTGTTTGTAAAGAAGAAGGATGGTACCTTCGGACTTTGCATTGACTATCGGCGATTGAACAAGGTTACAATACGCAATAAGTATCCACTTCAGCGTATTGATGATTTGTTTGACCAACTCGAGGGCTAAGGTATTTTCTAAGATCGACTTGCGATCGGGATATCATCGACTTAGAATTAAAGATGACGATATTCCTAAAGCAGACATCGGAACCCGATATGGACATTATGAGTTTTTGGTGATGTCATTTGGGTTGACTAATGCTCCAACAGTTTTATGGATCTCATGAATAGGATATTTCACCAGTATTTAGATCGATTTGTAATTATGTTCATCGATGATATTTTGGTATATTCCCGAAATGAAGAAGAGCATGCTGATCATTTGCGGAGGGTTCTGCAAACTTTGAGAGAAAAATAGCTTTATGTTAAGTTTAGTAAGTGCGAGTTTTGGTTGGACAGGGTGACATTTTTAGGCCACGTGATATCAGCTGAAGGCATTTATGTCGATCCCCAAAAGATTGAAGCAGTTGTGAAATGGGAACGACCTACAAATGTCACAGAGGTTCAGAGTTTCCTTGGTTTGGCGGGGTATTATCGTCGATTTGTAGAGGGATTCTCTAAGATTGCTATTTTGCTAACACAGTTAACTAGAAGGAATGCTAAGTTCCAGTGGAATGATGATTTTGAAAAGAGTTTTCAAGAACTCAAGACACGTCTTACCTCAACACCAGTTCTTACACTTCCATCGGGCAAGGAAGGGTTTGTGGTATACAGCGATGCCTCTAGGCAAGGATTGAGTTGTGTGCTAATGCAACATGGGAAAGTAATAGCTTATGCTTCTAGACAACTTAAGAAACATGACCAAAATTACTCAACACATGACCTAGAGCTGGCAGCGGTGGTGTTTGCACTTAAAATATGGAGAAATTATTTGTATGGGGTAACTTGTCAAATTTTCACTGATCATAAAAGTCTTAAGTATTTGTTTACTCAGAAAGACTTAAATTTGAGACAGAGAAGATGGATGGAGTTAATTAAAGATTATGAATGCACTATTGATTATCATCCTGGCAAAGCGAATGTGGTGGCTGATGCATTGAGTAGGAAATCTTCTGGTTCTATGGCTCATATGCGAGTGGCCAGTATACCTCTGTTGATCGAGTTGAGATCTTTGGGAGTTGAGTTGAATGCCGATAATTGTGGAGCTTTGATAGCTAATTTTCAAGTTAGGCCAACTTTGATTGACAAAGTCCATCGGATGCAAGCACAGGATCCCCAGTTAATGAAGTTGATAGAAGATGTGCAAAAAGATTTACGAACCGATTTCATGGTGAGAGATGATGGAGTTTTAGTCATGGGTAATAGACTGTGTGTATCGGATATTGAGGAGCTAAAGAGGGAGATCATGGAAGAAGCTCATTGTTCAACCTATGCGATGCATCCCGGAAGTACGAAGATGTACCATACTTTAAGGGATCATTACTGGTGGCAAGGCATGAAAAGAGAGATTGTAGAATTTGTTTCTCGATGTTTGGTTTGTCAGCAGGT
Source organism: Murraya koenigii (assembly GCA_025617385.1). Taxonomy (NCBI): domain Eukaryota; kingdom Viridiplantae; phylum Streptophyta; class Magnoliopsida; order Sapindales; family Rutaceae; genus Murraya; species Murraya koenigii. The sequence continues at coordinate 6,439,332 of CM046812.1, forward strand.
GAAAGCCGAACATCGAGACCTACGAGGTATTCCAGCCGCTTCCTATTCCGAGTGGAAATGGGAGCATATTACTATGGACTTTGTATCGGGACTTCCGCGTACCCAGCGTGGACATGACAGTGTTTAGGTTGTTGTGGATAGACTTACAAAATCTGCTCATTTTCTACCATTCAAAACCACCTATTCAATGGATAAGTTGGAGAGTCTTTATGTAGCGGAGATAGTTCGTCTTCACGGAGTACCAGTATCTATTGTTTCAGATAGAGATTCTCGGTTTACTTCGAAGTTCTGGACTAGCTTACAAAATGCTTTAGGTACGAAGTTGAATTTCGATCTGACTTTTCATCCTCGGATCGATGGCCGGTCGAGCGTACCATTCAAAGTTTGGAGGATATGTTGCGAGCATGTGTTATGGAAATCAAGGGTAATTGAGACATTTATTTACCTTTGATGGAGTTTGCGTACAACAATAGTTATCAAGCTAGCATCAAGATGGCTCCATATGAGGCTCTGTATGGACGGAAATGCAGAACTCCAGTATGTTGAGATGAAGTTGGTGAGCGGAAGTTATTTGGCCCAGAATTGGTACAGGATACTAATGAGCGTGTACAACTTATTCGGGATAGATTAAAAGTGGCTCAAGATAGACAAAAAAGCTATGCGGATAAGCGTAGGCGGGAATTGGAATTCAGTGTTGGTGATAGAGTGTTCTTACGATATCTCCTTGGAAAGGAGTACTTCGCTTTGGAAAGCGTGGGAAGCTCAGTCCACGTTACTTTGGGCCATATGAGATCGTAGAGCGTATTGGTCCATTGGCTTACCGATTAGCTCTTACCACCTGAGTTGTCCAGAATCCATAATGTGTTTCATGTTTCAATGCTTCGAAAGTACATGTATGATCCGAGTCATGTTTTATCGAAGCAACCGATTCAGTTGAAGGAGGACTTGACTTACGAAGAGGAGCCAGTTGAGATACTAGAAGGAAAACACAAAGTGTTGCGTTCGAAAACCATTCCTTTGGTAAAAGTGCTGTGGAGAAATCACTCAAAGGAAGAGGCTACCTGGGAATCCGAGGACTTGATGCGAGCCCAGTACCCTCATTTATTTCTAACTGGTACGTAAATTTCGAGGACGAAATTTTTATAAGTAGGGAGGATTGTAACATATGCATTTATTTTACTATTTATGTAAATAATAAATTAAGAGGGGGTTTATATCATAAATCATGAGGGGGTCTAGTTGATATTTTGTGGGTGTTTATAAAAGGAGGAAACCGGGTGAATTTTGGAGAAAGCCGAGAGAGGAGAGTGTGCGACCCGTTTGACCCGACCCGAACCCGCGAATTTGACCGGCCGTAACTCCCTATTCCGACCACCCCACCGGACGAGCTTGGTATCAAATCGAAGCTTACGAGACAGAGAACGTTCCCCGCCATCCCGCCACCCGAAGCGTCGAGAACGCCGAGCAGGAGCCGAAGCTCATGCACGAACCCGTCACGATTTGGCTGTGTTTTCGTCGGAATTTGGCGACGCCACCACTTGGGTTTTGTTCCCCATCTCACCATCTTTCATTCCCGACCAGCCACCGGCACCGAGGATCTCGATTTGCCGTCGTCCGATCACCCCAAGGAGCAGCGGCTTCACGAGCTCAATCCGGCTTCGCCGCCGCGCGTGGGAGGACACCACCGGCACTGTTGGACTCACCTCGACGAGAAGTGTCTGGCCCGAGCTTCCCTACCGCCGTTGGGTGATTTTCGGTCAACGTTGATCGTAGGGGCATTTTGGTAATTTCGCGTACTGAGGGTAATTTCGTAATTTCAAGTTTGAGGGTGATTTTGTAATCTGAATTGAGGACAAATTGGTAATTTTATGATGTTGAGGGTAAGTTGGTAAGTTATGAAATTGAGGGTAGTATAATTTCGGATTATATTAGTAAATTATGAATACGAGATTATTACGGTAGTCGGGAAGATTTAAAACTCCCTCACCCTTTGTTAGCCCTCACTCGTTACAAGCATCTATCTATCTATCAATCAATCAATCCTCACATTTTCCTTACTCTTATACATCAAAATGAAGCTCATCTTGGCAACATTGGTCGTGGCATTATTTTTGTCAACGAGTATATAACGTTGAGGCTTACAATTATCATCCTTTGGTTGAGCAAGCACGCTTTGGCGTTCCATTCGAAGACGACTGTGTGGCCTCAATCAGCTAGAAACTCTCATCAAAGCCGGATGCTAAAATTAACTATAATGAAATCCTCGATGCAGCAATAAGCGTATTGAAGGAACGGGCTATTCAAGCTAGGGAAGGCTATTCTAATGAGCATGAAATTAGCGATGACAGCGATTATAAGAGCGCGCTCATGGCCGCTGTTGGTGAACACAATAAAGTTGTAGGCGCTTGCGAGAAAGCAAGTGGACCAGCTAAGGCCGGTTTGCCGTCGTGAAAACCGCAGATTGATGAAGCCGATCGAGTGTTTCTAGCGCTGATGCATACGACATCGAGAACCCGAACTCGAAACATCTCAATTTGAACTTGAAAATGGCTTCAAACAACGCAGTGGTCATAGCCATTAAGGCTCTTGGTAATCCTACTGCTCAAGGTGAAAATTAAAACAAGGAGAGTATGATTATTTAATTTAATGGATGATGATTTCAGATTTATTTCATCATCTATCTTTGTGATTTTGATATGCAACAACCAATGATTTTTTTTTTTTTGATGATATTGATGGGGTGAATAATAGTAATGTATGCTCTTTGAAGCACCTTTTTGCTTATGTTGTAACGAAAAAAATTATTCTTTATTTCTTTGTTAATTGAATTATTTGATGTTTTTATTTATTTAATTATATGATGTGGAAATAAAGCCGAAAAAATCAAATAATGATGGAAATAAAATAATGAATCAAAATGATTAATTGATTGTCTTCATCTTCGTCAATTAATGGATGCAAAGATTAATTGTCAATTAATCAATACATAAATATTCATTGACTTTAGCTTTGCCAATCAATCAAATTTTCTAGTCACAATTGTATGGTTTCTATTTGCATTGCCGATACTCACACAACGGAAAGCACAAGTCTAAAAGGCACCTATTGGTACGTATTTGCAAATATCCACACACATGTACACAAGGTCAAGGCTCTTATTCACGAAAACGGAGCAATGGATTGATATTAGCTCTGTAGTTGCTGGACATCAATTTTGAAAATCAAATTCAAGCACGAATTTTGAGCAAAAAGAAAGGAATGTGGTTGGGTAATTCAACCACATTCTTTCTTTCTTCCACTACTTCTCTATCTTACTTGTTCCATTTTACCAGAAAAATAAAACTAACTGTTTAAATCAACAGTAGTTTGGAGTGCGTTATTACAGTGATAATTCCATTGAATCCCGGAAGATCATACTACCTTTGATCCTTTACGCCCCAAAAAATTATTCGAGAAGGGACAGAATTTTTTCTTTAAGAACAGTGCTTTATTGGCACACCTTAGCTTCCTGATTTCATCATTTTTCTGTGTTTGTCTATTAATTATTGTTTTGCAGCTTCGGGATTTATCAGTTGGCTTATTTGAAAATATGTTGAATTGAGGAAAAGAGAAGCTCCTGGATAATTGAACGAAGTTGGTTTACTATAGATTATTGTCAAACTTATGACTTGAAATTTTAGTTCATTTCGGCTTTTTAATTTATTAAGTGGTGGGCCTTTGTTCACAGCCACTCTTGCTGACTTGATTTGTTTTATTGTTGGCATAGAAGAAATTATTGGCTGGAGAATTTAGCTTCTGGGTTTTACACGCTTGGTGATATTTACAAGTTTCAGAATTCATTGTTTTCTGTAATACCATGCACACAACAAATCTGGCAGAAAAATCACGCGCCTCCCTCTATTCTCCCCACCGCACAGTAACATTCTTGGGCTGACATAAACGAGGAATTCCTAAGAAAGATTACTGCAAGTTCGCAGTGCTATTACAATAAGCAGGTGACTACATTTTGTTATCTTGTTGCAAGAAAGTTTGCTCCAAGTGCTTATGGTTTTGACAAGGGCTTGGCCACTGAGATGCACACTTATAGAAATGCTAATTGGAACATTGGAGTTTTGTTACTGCTAACCCATTGCTTTAATTTATGGAACATGGGAGCTTTGTTACTGCTAATTTGGAAGATGGGAGTTCTTTTATTCATCTTATCAACTGTATTTCATTGCTGTAATTTCTGGAATTAAAGCAATGAATTGTGGACTATTGTTATACTTCAATTCATTGCTTTAATTTCTAGAGTATAGAAATTGGAATTGTGGAATCGAAATTAACCAGGTAAAATATTATTTTGTTAATTTTGGACAAGTTACCGATTCTAGCAAACATGGGGCTGCTTAGTATTGCTTAAATTGCCCTGCTTTGTTTATTAAATTACAGCCGAAAAAGTGAGGGAGAGGGAGGGAGCAAGAGAGCTCTCACTGTTGCTGCGTCGTGAGGGAGAACGGAGCTGGGACAGACCTTGCCTGGAGATAGGAGAGAGAGATCCGAGAATGTTGCAGTGTGGTGAGGAGAACGGAGGGAGGCGGGATTTTTCTGCAGGAAGTGCTTTCGTGCGTGCGCGTGGTGTTTCCACGTGCGAACAGAGATGGCTTTCGTTTTGTGCAAAGTTTTGTGCTTTCGTTTGTGTGAAAACCATTTTCTTCTTTTTATTATTTTATCATTCTGCAACGACTTTCTCTCACATGGTAATGGATAATAGTATTTCATACCAAAAATTTTCTGTTGCATGGACTCATGTACGTGCGTTTTACAATTAACAAATTAAATTGTCCATGTTATTGATGAAAATCATGATAACAGTAATAAAGAGCCTTTTTTTTCCTTTACTGTTTGGTCCTTTGTTTGATTGGGCATAATCAAACAGAAATAACAAGATATCTCCATCAACAAATTAAGAAGAATACAATGGATTGAATTTGATGTGTCATAGAACAAGTTAATCTTAAATCTGGACAGACAAGACAAATATAGAAGCATCTAATGCAGGAAAAGATAGACGCGAGACTGGGCATGAAAACAAAAACCAACAATACATAAATATTTACTCCTTCCGTGATCGTATCGATATCCTTATACTTGATATTTGAAACTTGTGAATTTTTGGTACCCTAAACTTTTTTCTCACTTGTGAAAAAAAAATATTCATAAAAAAGTTACTGCTGAAAGAAATAAAAAAAAAAATTGTTAAAGAGACAAAGTAATGATAGAATGCTGACAAAAATAATGTTAAAGTTAGCCCATTTTACTGTGTTGGCAATTGAGTGATTAAAATAAGCCCGGTTTAATGATGTTATGTCACTGTTCTGTGAGAATATCAACAGTCGGGAGAGAATTAAAGAAGAAAGAAGTCTGAATTACACCTATGAATTAGGCTAAAAAATGAAAGGCAAAAGATATATATGTTAAGAAATATATTATGCGTGGACCCCATATCTATATTTTAACGCCAAATGCACGCTTATCTCATCCCTTTGGTAAGAATGGAAGGAATATGATTATATTGAACTTGATTATATATAAAATTTGATTATATTAGTAGTGACTGAAATATCTATTTATTTAATAAAAATTAATTCAAATCTGACATGTTAAGTAGAAAATAACAATGTTTTGGATCATTGTTCACAATACATGATAAACTGGCTAATTAGTTTAAAACACTGTAGACTAAAAATGGACTTATGCATTTATCTTATCCCCACAATATATGTTTCTTCTCAATACAAATGCTAGAGTAGGTAGAACAACATTTCCAATCTGTTGAAAAGTTCAAATCAAAGCACATGTTCAAAGTTTGCCCAAAATTGTTCAAAGCCAAATTGTTTAAAGTTTAGCTAAAAATTAGGTAATCACCAAACAAACTTTGACAATTTTAAAGGTTTGGTGAAATAGTGTTACCATGCATTCCTATAAATAGCTATTGTTCTTCATTTGTTAAGGCATCCCACAATTGAAAGCAATTACAAGTGAAGCAATTGAGAGAGTTGAGAGACTTTGACAATTTTAAAGGTAATCACCAAACAAACTTTGACAATTTTAAAGGTAATCACCAAACAAACTTTGACAATTTTAAAGGTTTGGTGAAATAGTACTACCATGCATTCCTATAAATAGCTATTGTTCTTCATTTGTTAAGGCATCCCACAATTGAGAGCAATTGCAAGTGAAGCAATTGAGAGAGTTGAGAGAGCTTCCACTTGAGTGCTAGGAGAATTCATTTGGGTGTATTGGGGTATTGGGTTTTGTGAGTTTTTCCCAATTTGTAAATTCTCATTTGTTAGTAAAATTATCTTCCGGTCTTTGTCCAGTGGATGTAGGCTTTACGTCGAACCACGTAAATTATTGTGTTAATTTTCTTTGAAATTGTTTACACCACATTTAAGTTTCTCTAGAAGTCACGAGTTACCATCAATTGGTAATCTGCTCAACCTGCACTTCAGTACAACAATTGGTATCGAGTCGAAGGCTCGTGCTTAGGGTATACTGATCATTGTTCATGTATATAATACTATTCATAAATACTGATACTAGATACGACCATTTGTACTTGGAGAACGATCTATTGTAAGTAGTGTATATTTTTGCATATCTAGGAAAGTTACATCAACAAGGCGATAAAAGTCTAAGAGTGCGGGTTTTAAGTGGGACCATTGTGACCCTCCATTTTCCTAGGAACTTTCCTAGTGCATTTATTCACGTGAAATAAACATCATAGAGACTGTTTTTCAAGTGTGAATAGTTGTTGAAGGCACCGATTATTTGAGGTTGAGAAAGATGGCGGAAGCACTGTCAGTCGTCTTCGTCGAGCAAGAACTACTGTGACTAATGCAAAGTTTGAAGTGGAGAAATTTGATGGTACCAATAATTTTGGTATGTGGCAATGTGAGGTGTTGGATGTCTTATGTCGTGAAGAGTCGGATCTCGCTCTATAAGAAAAGCTCGAAAAGATGGATGACAAGGGTGGACAAAAATCAATAGAGCAGACATGTGGTACTATTTGCCTATGTCCGGCTAAAGATCGAAGTACTCTGTCATGAGGAGACATCAACGAAAGAATTTGTGGAAGAAATTGGAAGAAAAATATATGAAAATAAGCCTTGAAAGCAGGCTTTATATGAAAAAGAAATTCTATCGATTCACGTATGCACTGGTATGTCGATGAATGACCATGTGAACTCTTTCAATAAAATATTAGCGGATTTGCTAAATTTAGATGAGAAATTTGAAGATGAAGATAAGGCATTGTTGCTGTTGAATTCACTTCCTGATGAATATGACCATCTCACTACCACTTTCCTTCTTGGGAAGGACAATGTCACATTTGATGCTGTATGTAGTGCAATTGTATAATCTTGAGACACGAAAGAAAGATAAAAATGATCACGGAGATACGAGTTGCGAAGTATTGATAGCAAGAGGTCGTTCACAAAGCCGTGAACACTGGAAAAATGGGCAAGTCCGAAGGTAGGCCTGCCAAAGATGAATGTGCTTTTTGTCGCGAGAAAGGGCATTAGAAAAAGAATTATCCTAAGTTACAAAAGGGCAAGGCTATTTCTGATGCATGTGTAGCCGAGCATGATGAGGAGTCAGAATTTAGTCTGGTTGGCATGACGTTGACATGTCAATCAAATGAGTGGATTTTGGATTCGGGTTGTACTTATTATATGTGTCCTAATAAGGGCTGGTTTTTTAGCTTCAATGAGCTAGATGATGGGGTTGTTTTATGGGCAATGAAAATGCTTGTAAAACCATAGGAATAGGTTCAATCCAATTGAAGAATCATGATGGCTCAATCCATGTCTTGATGAAGTTTGCTATGTACCAAGCTTAAAGAAAAATCTCATCTCATTAGGAGTCCTATAATCCAAAGGGCTTACAATCACTATGAGAGATGGGTTCTTGAAGGTAGTACACGGTGCATCGGCGATGATGAAGGGCACAAGAAAGAATAACTTGTACTATTTCCAAGGAGTACAGTTATTGGATCGAGCATCAGCAGTTTCGAGAAAGGATGCAGATTCGGAGGCAACCAAGTTGTGGCATATGCGTTTGGGACATGCCTGGGTGAAAAGCTTCTGAGACTTTGGTTAAGCAAGGCTTATTGAAAGGTGCAAATTCTTGCAAATTGGAATTTTGTGAACATTGTGTTCGGGCAAGCATACAAGAGTAAAGTTTGGTTCGACGAATTCACGATACAAAAGGGATTCTAGACTATGTTCACAAGTGATGCGTGGGGACCTACTAGAGTAGCTTCTTTGGGAGGTATGCGCTATTTTGTTACTTTTGTTGATGATTATTCAAGAAGAGTATAGGTGTATTTGATGAAGAACAAAATGAAGTTTTGAGTATATTTTTGAAATGGAAGAAGATGGTCGAGACTCGGATCGGTCGAAAGGTTAAAAGACTTCGCTCGAGATAATGGTGGTGAGTACAAGAATGATCCATTTTACAAGTATGCTCGAAATGAGGGCATTATGCGACACTTCATCTGTTCGAGGTACACCACAACGGAATGGGGTGGCAGAACGCATGAACCAAACTATCTTGGAGAAAGTTCGGTGTATGTTGTCCAATCTTTGGATTAGGCAAGGAATTTTAAGTTGAGGTCGTTGTATATGCGTGCCATCTGATTAATCGTTTGCCATCAGGCTGCAATTGAGGGCAAAACACCTATGGAAATGTGGATGGTAAACACTGCTCATCGATTATGATACTTTACATGTCTTTGGTTCCACTGCTTATTATCATGTAAAGGAATCTAAGTTAAACACAAGAGCGAAGAAAACATTGTTTATGGGTACAAGCTGGTGGAGTAAAAGGATACCGTTTATGGTGTCCAGATCACGAAGAAGATCATTTTCAGCGAGATGTGACTTCGATGATTAGTCATGTTAAAACAAAAGGATTCACAAAAGGATGGCAACACCAATAGTACTCACGCGATGGTGGAGCTTGAAAGGTTAAAGATGATCCGACTAGTGTTGAAGAGGTAGATGATTCTCAATCAACCGAAGATGAATAAGAGGTTCTGACTCAGGAACCTTTAGAGCAACAAGATTCAATTGCATATAGAAGGCCACGAAGAGAGATTCATAGACCTGCTCGCTTTGTTGATGTGGTGGCCTATGCACTTCCAATTGTAGATGGTGATGTTCCTTCCACTTACAGAGAAGCAGTAAGTAGCCCTGAAAATGTACAATGGAAGCAAGAAATGGATGAAGAAATCCAGTCTGTTCAAAAAAATGGAACTTGGGAGTTAGTTACACTGCCTAAAGACAAAAAGGCAATTGGGTGCAAATGGGTATATGCAAAAAAGGACGGATTTCCTCACAAGGATAAAATTCGATACAAGGCTAGATTGGTAGCGAAGGGTTACGCTCAGAAAGAAGGAATAGACTACAATGAGGTATTTTCTCCAGTTGTGAAACATTCGTCTATTCATATTTTGCTAGCCATTGTTGCACAATATGATCTTGAGCTAGTTCAACTTGATGTGAAAACTGAGTTCTTACACGGTGATTTAGAGTTGCTAGATTATTCTACATGACTCAGCCAGATGGATTTAGAGTTGCTGGAAAAGAAAATTGGGTTTGCAAACTGATAAAGTCGCTTTATGGATTGAAATAATCTCCAAGGCAGTGGTACAAGCGATTTGATCAGTTTATGAAAGGGCAAAGGTACACAAGAAATAAATTTGATCATTGTGTGTATTTTCACAAGCTACTAGAAGGATCTTTCATATATTTACTCTTGTATGTCGATGATATGCTAATAGCATCTAAGAACAAAAATGAGATTGAGAAGTTGAAAACTCAACTCAATCAAGAATTTGATATGAAAGATCTAGGTGAAGCTAAGAAGATTCTTGGCATGGAGATATGCGAGAGATAGAGCTCGTGGTAATGTCGACTTGTCTCGGAAGCAATATTTGAAGAAGGTATTACAACAGTTTGGCATGAATCATCAGACAAAACTTGTAAGTACCCCATTGGCTTCTCATTTCAAAGCTTTCTACACAGCTATCTCCTCAACGGATGAGGAACAAGAATACATGTTGCAAGTTCCGTATTCAAATACGAGTTGGTAGCTTGATGTATGCAATGGTGTGTACAAGGCCGACATTTCACAAGCGAGTTAGTATGGTGAGCGGATATATGCATAATCCTGGTAAAGAACATTGGCAAGTTGTGAAATGGATTCTACGGTACATTCGAAAACCGTTGATGTTGATTTCTTGTTTAAGCGAAATGACACACTTGGTCAAGGTGTGATTGGGTACGTTGATTACGATTATCGCGGTGATATAGACAAACAACGATCAACCATCTGGATATGTATTTACTCTTGCTAGAGGGCTAATTCGTTGGAAGTCTATATTACGATCTCTGATTACCTTCATCAACCACGGAGGCCGAGTATATGGCAATTACGGAGGCTATTAAAGAGGTCTGTTTGGTTACAAGGCTTTCTTGGAAACTTGGGATTGATCCGAAGCATGTTAACTTGTATTGTGACAGTCAAAGTGCTATTCACTTAGCAAAGAATCAAGTTTATCATGTGCTTACTGAAGCATATTGACGTACGATTTCACTTTGTGCGGGAAATTATTGATGAGGGAAGATTCTTCTTGAGAAAATCAAGACTGCAGAGAATCCATGCAGATATGTTGACCAAGGTGGCGACAACGATCAAGTTTGAGCATTGTCTAAACTTGATCAATATCCTAAAACTTTAAAACAGTGAGAAAGGTAGAGATTGGAGGATCATTTTATATACAAGGAAGTTCAGTAATATTTTGAACTACGGTTGGCTTAATCACAAATTTTGGGTACGTAGGTAGTCACAAAGATACAGCCACTTTCGGAATGATGGTTCGTTGGTAGTCGGCTCAAATTTGGATAAATCTTCACCGAGGTGGAGAATTTTTGAAAAATTCACATCAAAGCACATGTTCAAAGTTTGGCCAAAATTGTTCAAAGTTTGGCAAAGCACATGTTCAAAGTTTGGCCAAAATTGTTCAAAGCCAAATTGTTTAAAGTTTAGCTAAAAATTAGGTAATCACCAAACAAACTTTGACAATTTTAAAGGTTTGGTGAAATAGTGTTACCATGCATTCCTATAAATAGCTATTGTTCTTCATTTGTTAAGGCATCCCACAATTGAAAGCAATTACAAGTGAAGCAATTGAGAGAGTTGAGAGAGCTTCCACTTGAGTGCTAGGAGAATTCATTTGGGTGTATTGGGGTATTGGGTTTTTGTGAGTTTTTCTCAATTTGTAAATTCTCATTTGTTAGTAAAATTATCTTCCAGTCTTTGTCCGTGGATGTAGGCTTTACGCAGAACCACGTAAATTATTGTGTCAATTTTCTTTGAAATTGTTTACACCACATTTAAGTTTCTCTAGAAGTCACAGTTACCATCAATTGGTAATCTGCTTAACCTGCGCTTCCGCACAACACAATCAACTATGCTTGTGTTGGATGTTACCAACAATCTTGTAGCCGTCCGGAAAGCCAATTGTATCTCTAATTTTTATTTACGAAAAGAAGTGTCATTTGCTATCTTGGCATTAAGCTCAGGATCGGGAAAGACATGCATTGGTTCTGGCCATTCCGACATTATTTCCTTAGGTGAAGCTGCCCATATGAATGCTTGTTTATGAGATGGACACACAACATATCTGCTCGCTTCCGAGGCATCAGACCTCACCTATAATATTAATAGTACATAGATGAGTAATCCAATTGGAGGTGAATGTACAAGTACCGACAATAAGTTTATTTCGACTATGACACATTTTAGTAATTTTGTGTATAGAGGGTAATTTCGTAATTTCTAGCTTTGAGGATGTTTTTGCAATCTAAATTGAGGATGAATTGATAATTTTATGATGTTGAGAATAAATTAGTAAATTATGAATTTGAGGGTTGTCAACAAGTATAATTTCGGATATTTTTATTAGTAAATTACTGAATCACGAGATTAATACTGTGAAGTCGAGAGAATTAAGAGTTGTAATGTTTCAATGAATATTTATTTTAAGTTTTGTTTTTGCGAGATTAGTTCGAATTATAAATAATTGGATCTGCGGACGAAAATCTACCTGCGGACTTGTATGATAGCCGAGTCTGAGTTTGTCACTGTGAGTGGAATATATTAAAACTATTTGTGTACGTTATTTTTATATAGTAAAGCTTGTTCATGAAATGAATATTTAAAGTGTTTTCATTTAATGGTTCTTCAAAATAAATGTTTATTACGTATAAATATTTTGTTAAGTTATATTTATTCATTTATGTTCCGTATTGATTTTAAATTGGTAAAAGAGATGATTGATTTTCGAGTATAAATTAAAGTGTATATATGTGGATTTCAAGCATGATTTAAAGTTTATATATGTTAATTTTGAGCATGATCTAAAGAGTATATGATTGATTGTGAGCATGATTTAAAGTGTATATAAGTTGATTTTGAGCATGATTTAAGGAGTATATGATTGATCTTGGTCATGATTTAAAGTGTATATATATTGATTTCGAGCATAATTTAAAGCATGATTTAAAGTGTATATATATTAATTTCGATCATGATTTAAAGTTTAAACCAAATACTCATTCCCTCCAGATGAGATGAGATGAGAGATTAGACCTTTGGGGCCCGTCTGAACACACATATAGGCTTTGGGCATTGTTTTTAGGCGCTTTCGCCCTTTGGGGGCATATGCATGCAGATAGATATTAAGATATAATGAGATTTAAGACCGGGTGGTCCGGATACGATGTCGCCAGATAGCGCATCATAGCACGTCCGTTGAGATCCGGGTATGAGTTACGCTGATAAGAATGAGATGGCACGTCCCCGTCTATCAGTGTAGCTCCGGGCATGATGGTACCCAAATAGTACATCACTGCTGTCGGTTGAGGTCCGGATATTTAATATGAGATGATATTTCAATATGAAATGTTTTTCTTGATTTTGTGGCGATATCAATTATGTTTATGTTTAGAATATGATTGAAAAGAAAAGAATTTTTACATTAAAATAATTATTTGAAAAAAGTAATTATACAAGCGATGCATTTATTTTTGTAAATATTTTATGTTTAATAAGCTATTATCCACTCACTGAGCTCACTGAGTTTTATACTCATTCTATTTTATTATATTTTCCCCCTCCAAGAGATTACAGGTACAACAGTTGACCCAGCAACTGTACATATTTGGAGTCGTTTTGGCCACATGAGAGTGTCTGAGGATATAGAATAATTATTTTTTTGGTTAGTGTATAATCATCCAATTTTGGAATTATACTAGGGATGTGATATAAGAATTAAGAAACATGTGTAATATTGGATATATTACTGAATGAGACTAGGTTGAAGTAGTTGATGTATAATAAATTATTTGGGAGTACTTGTGTTATAATTGTAAATTTGGGAATGTTATATGTTTAGGAGAGGTTCTACGAAATTTCGGTAGAATTCTCATTAATAAGATGATTTTTTTAATATTTGAGTTCGAGTTGCTCAAGATAGGTCACCTCCGGAGATGGGGTAGGACGCCTCGGTTAGCTCGTCAAGTTAATAACGTCACTGGTGCATAAAAGTATTTTTGGTCATTCTGGTTTTTCGTCATTCCAACTTACTGCAGATATTAACATATATAGTCAAAAGACTTACTTGTGATCGAGCAAATCACGAACTGTGATTATTCTATCCTGATCCGGGTGAAAACACGTTCCGACCATACCCATTGGATGAGGATCGATGAATGGAGGTTGGAAAATTTCCTTCCAGTCTAACCTTCCAAATAGACTCTTCCATTCATTATGCTTTTCAGCTGTATTGGGTAAGCACCAGGGTATTAAATCTACAACGTGTTCGTTAGACAATTGAACTTGGAGGGGGAATTTCAAAAGGAAAATGTTTAAAACCAAAGCAATTATGAAATAATAGCTTTAGTTAGATCAAAAGAAAAATTAAACATCTTCTCATTAGGAAGCTAAGATCACGCTCAGATCACGCCAATCAGAACCAGGCTGTTTTGGAATCCTTTGACACCTAGTGAGGTTCAGCTCATTCATTGCTTTTGATATATGATCATTTAAGACTGGCATACCTCCACTGATTTTGTTTTGAAACCATGACATCGGTTCATTTTTGTACTACACAGTAGGAAAATACAAGAAACCAAATCCTTAGCTGATGCAACAGCAATAAAGATAAATGAATTATTTGACGATTTTATTTATTTAATTATATGATGATCATGCTTGACTAATTAAGTGGATCCATAGAACTAAAAAAAATCAAATAATGATGGAAACAAAATACTAAATCAAAATGATCAATTGATTGTCTTCATCTTTGTTAAATAATGAATGGAAAGATTAATTATCAATTAATAAATACATAAATATTCATTGACTTAAGCTTTGCCAATCAAGCAAATATTCTAATCACTATAGGCTGCCTTGAACCTGACTTGCTTCAGTCACTTACGGAACTGGCTAAACATACTTCCTTATAATTCAACCCGAACAAAACTAAAATATAAGAGTTTACTTTTGTTTCATCTTTCTAAGAGCGGTCTGATCCCTTATTTGATCAGACAGACCGCTTCTGGTATTTGAACTAGTCATTAATGGCTGGCTTCATTGGTATCCTTTCGATTACATTGGTAGTGATTGAAAGATCTATTTAATTAATAAAAATTCATTCGAATCTGGTATGTTAAGTAGAGAATAACAATATTTTCGATCATTGTTTACAATACATGATAAACTGGGTAATTAGTTTAAAACCTGTAGACTAAAAATGGATTCATGCATTTACTTACCTCCATAATATATGTTGATGCTTTCATTTCCAGACGTCCTTTAGTTTCTTCTCAATGCAAATGATAGAGTAGGTGTAACAACATTTCCAATCTGCTATGCTTGTGTTGGATGTTACCAACAATCTTGTAGCCGTCCGAAAAGCCAATTGTATCTCAATAAGCTCAAGACCGAGAAAGACATGCATTGGTTCTAGCCATTCCGGCATTGTTTCCTCAGGTGACGCTACCCATATGAATGCTTGTTCACACCATATGCTGCTGCTTCCAATGCATCAGACCTCACCTATAATATCAACAATATACAGATGAATAATCCAATTGCAGGTGATTGTACATATACTGAAAATAAGTTTATTTCAACTATGACACAATTGCACAATAAATTCATAGATTAAGGCAAAATTTCGGACTGGTTTGGCAATTAAAAAATGTCTCGTAAACACTTTCAACTATGATTTGGAAGTTAAAGAAAATTTTACTGCATAATTGTTTGATGAAATTGTATATAATCTTGACTCCAGGATTTGATCGACTAGTTTTCAACCAACTTGTTTTTGCTAGTCACTCGAGCTGTCAATTGCTTCAAGCTAAGAAATTGATTCAGGACTTTTGCACCACCCCACAACTTACTACTTTTCCAAACATATTTACTTTAAACGTCACCCCTGTATGTTAAGGCTATTGAATATCGGTGAGTGAGATTGATGATAATAGATAGCAATAATATACCACAACTTCGTTATGGACAGAGCCTACAATGCACAGTTATACTTTGATTAGTGTTCATGAATCTTAAGTAGAGTAGTGCACATAACAGATCGTGGCTTAATTAATTAATTACTTGAAGGAGATTAAATAATTGAGAATGAAACTATACTAATAAGCAAGGACAGGAGCTAAATTACCCTATTTATCTGTTTGAAATTTCCAGTTAAAAGAAGTTGTTTAGAAGCCGATGCGGCACTGACGGGACTTGCCCAATTTTGGCCTGCATGGCTGCATATCTGATAACAGTGAAATATAGTGCTTTTAGCTCAATCGCAGAATGTTAAATCTGATGCCACTGAATATGGAGAGTGATTCATGATACAAGATCTTCTTGAAGATATTTATTAATCACAAGAAAAGTTGCAAAATGAAGTTAACTTGAGAATTATATAATTTATATTTCTCACCTCCTCCAATAATTTATGGTAAATCGTTGATTCGATAAAGTCAAATTTTATTTATAATAATCATCTTCTTCTTGATCTTCACCTTCTGACATTCCTATTTCAAATGTTTCTCCACCTTTTCTTCCTCTTTCAACAACTTTCGTTGTAGATTTTGTTAGAAATATCATTGTGAGAAAAGTATTTCTGAAGTTTACAACTTGGAAATGAGATCTTTTGTGATATATGCATGAAGGATAGAATACATGTCAGTATTTATAAGAAACAATGTGCTAATTTGGAAATTAAGGCAGTGTTTGTTTTTTTATCTAAAATCTGAATAGGTCTAAATATTACTGAAATCCAAATGAACCTGAATGCATATGTTTGAAAAATATATTTGTTTCTTGGATTATGATCCTCTTTTAGTTTTTTCTCCCTACCAACCCTCTTTGTTTTTCAATAATTGGTCAAATGTGTATATTCACTAAAAAAGTTAGCATAATATCACACATTTAACCAATCATTGAAAACAAAAAGGGCTAAGAGGAAAAAAAATAGGAAAGAATCATTTTTTTTTGTTATTAGACGTCTGAACATAAGTGATAACTTATTTATTTTTATAAGATCAAAATATCTTCCTTTTAATATTTTTACACTTATAACCTTGAAAATGTTATATATACTTCAAATTTAAATAAGTATACATTTACCATATTTTCTAGCACAATAGATTTTATATGTTATAAATGTTTATAAGGTAAGCATTGTATATATAATTTATGAAAAATCATTTTGATAACATTATTTTTTTACAATTTAACATAATATTTATACATAAAAAGTACTTATTTAATAATAAAAGAATTTGTTTAAAATTCAAATTAAATGTGTGTTAAGTATTTAATATCAAATATAATTTAAGATTAAGTGAAATTCTAATATAAGATCAAGTGAAATTCTAATATAACATCTAATAGCTACATAAGAAATAAATACATTTAATGATGTTATTTGTGGGAAAAAAATAATAATTTTCCATTCAAACATTTTATCATTCAGATAAAAGTTAGGAAATTTTACTTTTTCTATTCAGATGAAAATGTCTTACAATAAGATTTCAGATACAAAAATAAACAAACCAAAATATTAAACATCTTAAATTAAGTAAAATTAAAACTTCAAAAATAAAAACAAACAACCCCTAAATAAAGTTTATTATTTAATAAGAAGTCAAATACAAATCCCGAAGAATCCGCTGCTAATCTAAAAAAAATCTAGAAGACAGAAGTACATTTATAGTATTATGATTACTTTTACAGCTGTATTATTTTTATAAATTTTTATCCAATCTCGTGTTTAGTGCTCAAAAATCAATATTTAAATATATAGTTATTTTTGTTATGTTACTTCATTTAACTATTAATTTGAATATTGAAATATAAATTAATTTTTAACTAATTAATAAAGCAACTGTTTTGAATAAATTTAATCATGAAATTTGAATTCATGATTTACAAGTGTAAATTTAATTTTATAATTTACACCATCCTTTTTACCATTTAAATTTGTAAAACTCTATTCACACATCTAGTCTTAATTAGTTGAAGTGTGAAAGCCCATTTGTTCTTAAGAAGTATTAATGGTGTGTTTACTAATCAATAATTGGAATGAGTTGGAATCGAAATAGATCGAAATCGATGACGAGTTCGAATCGAAATAAAAATATGAATCAGAATATGTTGTTTATTTGAGCTATAAGAATCACAATTGAAATGGAATTCATTTCCATTGATGTGTTTACTTTACCTTAAAATTAGAATAAATTATTATAATTTACTAAAATACTCTTTGTTACTTATTGTTCTTGATATTATTTAATAATAATAATAATAATAATAATAATAAATAATATAAATAATACTAATATTAACGATAAATAATAAAAATAACAAAAATAAATAAATATATAAATAATAATAACAACAACAACAAAATAAGTAATAAACAATAATAATAATAACAACAAAAAAATATAATTAATAATAATAATAATATAAATAATAACAATAAATAATAAAAATAATAATAATAATATAAATAAATAATAGTAATAATAATAATAACAATAAATAATAAAAATAACAACAACAACAACAATAACAACAACAATAATAACATAACAATAACAATAATAATAATAATAATAATAATAATAATAAGAATAATAAGAATAAGAATAACAATAATAATAATAATAATAATAAAACAATAACAATAATAAAAAATAATAATAATAACAATAAAAAATAAAAAATAGTAATAATAATAAGAAAAATAATAATAATAATAATAATTGTATTAATAAATTTTGTTAATAAATAATTATAATAATAATAATAGTAATAGTAATAATTACTAATAATGATGACTTCATAAACAAACAAATTGAAGTAATAACAATGAGGATGCTTAAAATGCATATATAAATTCAAAACAATTTTCAATACAACATAAATTCCAATAATGCTAATTAAAACATAATATTAAAAATCTTTACATAACACATCCTGGCAATTTTGGTTCCCAACAAAGCAACACAAGTGCAAACATTTTCACATTATAATCGGACTACATCAGACGACATCAATCAAGGTAAAGAACACCCATAACAAATCATGTTTCGTGGCTAATATACTAGTCGTATCATATATTTCTTCATCACCCAAGCCTTCAGTTTTGCTCATTTCTTCATATAACTGAGCTTGCAAATTAGATATATCCTTATCAGAAGTAGAGAGCACATTAATCAACCTATCAAGCCACCGACTCAACCATTGCCCCAATATTTGAACACATTTGGATTTGTTTGTTAAACTACTTGGTGTAGAATCTGCTTGCTAAGGAACGACAATTGAATGTTAAGTACTTGACATACCATGAATGAAATCTTCATTAAAAGGTTCATTAACAGACTCATCTCTTAAATGCACACTAATATCATCACCTTTACATATCTCTTCTTTATCTTTGTCTGCATTGGCAGCATTAGCTCCAATTGCTCGATCTCGACCACAAATGTCAGACAAAGTGTAATAATGAGAAAGTAGTTTCTTGAATAAACAAATTTCCTCCTTTCTTTTCTGTAAAAATAATAGTAATAATAATATGTTAATAATACAAATTCAAGTTAAGTGATAAAAATAATACCATACAAGTTAAAACTTTACTTTGACATACTCATCAAAAACATTTTTTTCACATATTATCATTAAATTATCAGCATCCCAACCAAACCCTCTAAGAAATAACATACTAACATAGCACACCATTTTTCTTGAACCATTTAATTCTAGACTCAATGTGAGAAGATGCTTTCAGAACACAACCTGATATTTTTGCTTCGAACTTATTTTTCAGTTGTTGTAAATGCCCAATTTTAAAACCACAGTCTGCTTGTCACATGGGATTTTGACTAAATTCTGACAATGCGTCAATCAATGCATTATCTTGAGTTATTGTCTAATAGTGTTGATTCATACCCTGACCTCTGGTAGTTGGAGTTGGAATGAAACTGATCTCTGGTAGTTGAAGTTGGAATGAAACTGATCCTATTTATTCAAATAACAATACAATATCAAATGTCTAAGAATATAATACCAAATGTTAACGAACAATACAATATATAAATTCAACTAACAATGTAATACCAAATACCAAATAACAATACAACATCCAAGTTCAAATAACACTGCAGTATCTAATGATCAAATACGAATACAATATCTGAATTCAAGTAACAATCCAGAATCCAATGCAAATAACAATACAAAAACAAATGTTAAATAACAATACAACATCATATGCCTAATAAACCAAATTCCATAAGTGCATAAACAAAGTCTTCATGAATTTCTACTTGCTCGCCATGAGTTCCACATATCTTAGGTCAAATTTTGTCTTCAAACATTCCACTCATTTGAAGGCTCAATGGTATCAATTATTGCAAAGTCAAAGTCAATATTTGGAATGAACTCATCAATCATTTTAAGTTCTATATCATCAAAAGGCATTTCCTTCTTATGAAATTATGTAGCATGCAACAAACAGATATTATACGCCTTTGTGTTTTTATATCATAAAAGGTAGGACTTCTCAGTATAGCCCATCTTTCTTCAATAACTCAAAACATCGTTCAATCATATTGCAAGCACTAGAATGCTTCATATTAGACAACTCTTATAGAGTAGTAGATTGGTGTCTATCCCTAAAGTCACTCAAATGGTAACGTTGACCTCAAATGAAGAAAGAAAACTCATCCTATTGGTGTAGCCATAATCAAACAAGTAATAATAGCCTATTGACAAAAAAAATTATAAATAAAAGTCTCAAATTCAATTACACAATCTTAAAATTTAAAGATAATTGGGTTAAAGTTATTGCCATGGGGACTTTTGAATTATTTCTTCTAGTTACGGCATCTTTTAGCACTTGCATATCATGAGCTAAACCCTCCCATCTGTATAAGACATAAATAAATTGCATGTCTTATGAATAAACCACTAAGACATTTATATCTTGGTTTATTGGCCTCCGAAACATGAACCTTTACATATGTACCATCTAAAATCCCTAAAAAATTCTAAAATATTAGATCGAAAAAAAATTGTAAGTCAATGGTCATAACTTTATAAATGAACATAGTGTATCAAGACAATAATATACATACTTTAAACCATTTCCATGTTAGGTCTATTGAATTCTTCAACATAGGCTTGGGTTTTTTTCAAAACTCTTTTTCCATCTAATCATTGCCTTTAAACACTCATGGAAACATTTACTAACTGTCAAGTCGGATGTTTTAAAATTAAAACTAATCACTCGATTCTTCAAATGGTGTGCTAAAATAAACATAAACATTACAAGCGTTTCCTCCAGACAATACATTTCTAATACCAACTAAACCCCTTTCTCACAAAAAGCATACATAATTTTTGAAAGGTTTGTCTATCCATTCTTAATTATGACAAACATTTCACATCACTTTCAAAACCAAACCATACAAAAAGTTTAGTTGTTGATAAACACTATAGTATCTCTTGGAACTTTTAATCTTCATTGATAAGTTAAGCCAAGATGGGAATACATAACAAGTACACACAGCTATAATCATTTGCAACATCATCACCAAATTGTGTATAACTACTAAGACTCTCTTCTTTCTTGTGACTTAAGATATTGGGCATTTTTCAATTCTCAATATCATGAGATTTAATACATATTTGATAAAGGGCTTTAATATTCAATGAGATTGCAACTTGTATTTTAATTTCATCATAATTATTTTTCAAAGACACATATCCATTTATTTTCTTAAAGAAACAATTTCATTTCCTTCCTTGAGAGAGGGACTATTTATGATATTATAATGATATCAACTTATATCACCATACATCTAAAGCCACAAACCAAAATGAGCATCATAAAGAAAGTGACATAAAAAATGATGGAAAATGTTGACCTTAATTTAAGCATGACCTTTATTCCAAACTCTATTTGTTTATAGTAATTTAAATCAATAGTACCAACATTTCCCATCATATTTTGACCTGTGATAAGAACAATTACAAGCACTACAAGAAACCCAAGTTGTAAAAACATCAAACTTTCATGCCATCAATCATATCACTATACACCTAAAGCCACAATTTGGCAGTTTAGGAAACCAAACGCACAACAAACATCATAATATTAATTCATATAATTTGTAAATACAAAATTTATTGAAATAATTCCATAGTTTTGGAAGCTAAACACACAAGAAATGGCCAAGCCACATATCGGCAATTTTGGAAGCTAAACACATAAATAACATATAAGTGCAAACTTTATTAAAATAATTCGAGTTTCAAACTAAATGCACTGACAACATATCGTAATTTTGGAAGCTAAACATAGAACAAACACCGCGGTATTAATTCATATAATTGATAAATAAAATTATATAATGGGCTGCATGAATGAGTCGGAAAATGAACACACACGTCAAATGAGATCAGAGACGATAGACAGTGATGAGCTGTCAAATCAAGATGATCGTACATGACAGAACCGAAAGGTAATAGGCTGCAATCAACGTGAATCCAACTAGTAATTAATGCGGTGATGAGTGAGATTAAGTGGTGAGATCTCATTGCTAAGTGAGAGAGATGAGATGGGTCGGCTACTTAGATTAGGGATTTCAGTTTTTATTTTTTTTTCAATTTATGTTTTTCTATGATAATAAGGTTATTTTCATAAAACAATAAAATTATTGAGGACATTTTTATCATGGGGTGAAAGGGTTTTTGATTCTCGGCTCCCCTTAATCGGAATAAAAAATCAGTACTCGATTGCTTAATTTCATGTGGGACTCATGTCATCCATTCCTATTCCCATCTTTAATTTCACAAGCAAACATTTTTTTATTCTGATTTCACCATTTTGATTCTCCTTCCGAAATGTAAACACATCATAAGAGTATGGGAATACCCACTAAGCGAATAGATAAGTGTATGAGTTGAATTGTCAGCACCCTCTATAACTCTCATAAAATCCCTCTCCTAATATAATTATATTAAAAATAAATAGATCTAAATAAATTCTTATAAATATTTCTCTATAAGCCTCTTTCACTAATGGTCTTAACTCATTACACTTATACAACTACACGAAAATTTTTTTTATTTTTTTTTTGTTTTCTCTCAAATACTTTGCATTCTATTTTTTTTTTCAAAATACATATATAATAACCATTTGAGTCCATTTTTATTTCTACTCAATTGATACATATATATGATTTTTTTTATAGTTAAATATATATGATTTGATCACACAAACATTTGTAAAAACAATGTTAGGGATTTTGGAAGACACTAAATTTTTTCAATTAGAAAGAATCTAAAAATTAGAAAAAATATTCTGGAAATTAAAAAATTTCGACGGAAAAGAAAATTATAGCGAGTGCTAACGAGTCCCACACTTCAAGCAAAGATACTAGTCCTTTTCCTTCAAGAAAAATTTTGCAGTGAATTTTATTATTGGCTAATCACTATAATAAGAGTGTGAATATAAAAGGATAAAAATAATAATTGTAGTAACTAAAGAGCTTGTAAACAAAGCACCTTCAGCCACTATCCAAAATCTTAAGACTAGATCAACAAGATGCTATGAAGAGGATCTAACAGAAACCTAAGTAATGTTGATCAATTATACAAGATGACTAACTAGAAAAAATTAAAAACAAGAATTGAATGAAAGAAAGTGCGAGAAAGAGAAACCAAAAGAGATTATGTGATTAAACTCACTTGCATTAGCTTACATCCACGAGAAGAACAAATTGAGTAGCTTTTTGATGATTTTCAAGGATCAAATACAAAGATTACGTAGTCTTTTACATAGAACAAGAAGCTTTAACTTTCTCTCTTAGCTTTCTCTCGTTACAAAGCAATCACAATGTAACAGAAAATCACTCTCTAGACCGACTTTTGAAGAAGCTTATAAAGAAACCTAGATGAAACCTAGAATCCCACGTGACAAGTATGTGTTATAACGGGCCTTAAATTATAAACAATAATTCTCTTCATTCTAGATTTAAAAATTACACCAGTGGGATCTAACTCGAAAGTTTTGTGAAGTACTCTTCAATTGTTATGTTTTGTTTGAAATTAATAGTAGATCATTCTCCAAAATTTATAGCCATGTGTTATTTTCTTTGAAAAGATCATTGCAAAAATATCTCAAGCTTTATTAGGTGTCTTAGCCTTTTATATATATATATTACATCATCTTTTCTTTAATTGTACTATTGATGGTGAACATGGCCTTTCTAGCTTTAATATACCACTTTTTAAAAGTGGCAACCTCAGTTACTGATTTCTCACTATTACCACAACTGATCTCCTAGAGATCAAACCCCTATAAATAGGACTCCATCATTATTGCTCTAGTATTGAAATTTTTGTTGTTGAGATTCTTAACTCCTCCAACTACTTGAAGGTCACCCATGATATTTGTAAGACTTTGGCAATGCCTCACAAGCTTCGTCTTTGGTAACGAACTTATAGAGTTCCAAAATCCGTCACAATTCAAGGAATCTCTATCAAACAATCCTCAAACGTCCTCATTGTACTCTTACGACTTCTCAACAATAGTCCTTAACTATTATGAACTTCTAACAACACTACTATAGTGGTCTCCGACCAATCTTGCTTCGACACCAATTGTTGAAAACTAAGGCTTAAACTGCTCAAAACTAAAATTGTTTAGGCAATAGAACAATTTCACTAAACTTAAGGAAATTATAAATATTTTACAAGAGACATACTACAAAACTCATGCCTCATGGCTCACTCTTCTTTCTCTCTTCTAGTTCTTCACTCCTCACTTGATGCTTGGAACAAAGAGCATAAGGGTATTCGTAGTAACCTATAACTAATATAAACTATACAAATATTAAAATACAAAAATTTAACAACCACATTTTTCAAATATCACAAATATTCAAGAGTTTTCTAGATTTATATATTTTCATCTCTTTTAAATATTTTTGGATTAGAGTCATCTCACATTGTCTACACAATTCTAGAACCTTCCATGGATTGATATTTGAAATTGAACTTTGACAAGTGCAATTGGATAGGATCATAATATAAATGAACAACCCAATTGGATTTGATTGTACATATACTGATAATAAGTTTATTTCAATTATGACACAGTTGTCCAATTAATTTTTAGATTAAGGCTCAATTTTGGGTTTTGGTGGGCAATTAAAATGTGCTTCGTAAATACTTTCAACTATGGTTTGGAAGTTAAAAATAATTTTACTCCACAATTGTTTTATGAAATTCTAAATGATCTTGAACCTAGGGCATGACCAAGTGGTTTTCAATTTGTGACCGCTTATTCTCTGCTGGCCTATTACTTCCAACATTGCCATTCCCATACTCTACACCATTGTCTTCATCTGCTTCCACCGACTTAATCACAGAGCGTTGATTGCAAAGATGATGACAACACTAACGTAATCAGCGACAATGACTTTTGCGAGACCACAAGCGATGATGACGAGATCAAACTTAAAGACTATAGCGGTAGATTTAAATTAAAGAAGATATTTATGGTATCTCGAAGTTGAAGAAGGTAGAAGAAGAGTAATGGCAGCAACAATTAAGCTGAGAAATAAAGGGAAATGGGAACAACTATCAAGCTAAATGGGGATGAAAATGAAGAGCGAAGAGGAGATGACCTAAATTTTTGTCCATGACTTTATTTACTTGTGTGTGTAATTAAGTTAAGGTTTGTGTTCAACACTTAATTTTTTTTTTTTTGTGGTTTCAAGATAAGGTGCCATGTTATTTACAATATGATTTACTCAAATTCATGGTTTCATTAAATTTTAAAATATTATTATGTCTATGTAATAGACAAATAAACTATCATATATCTATCAAGCGTTTATGATATATAAAAATTATGTCACATTCCTATCATACTCTTTTAATAAATAACTAATTTTTTCATATCTATCATAAAAATTCTATCATTGTAGCTAATTTTTCTAGTAGTAAACTCGAGAGGTTGTAATTTATGCACGTTTACTTTTATTTGTTAAATTAATTTACATTAAACTATTTTCATGTAGTGCTTGACAAATACATACTTACATCATTGGATACATCAACTGTAGAGATTGAAAGTTTTTAAGAAGAAGAAAAGAAAGAAAGTTAGAGATTGGGAGGTTTGATTTTAATTTAAACTAAATTATTCTTATTAGTGGATGTTATTTTGTGTATTTTGCTTATGGAGGATTGTCCAAGTGTTTAATAGATGACTTGTATTTTAATTATTTAGTTACTATTAAAAATATTTAAACTAACAAGAATGATATTCTTACCATAACGAGAATTATACTGACACAAAATGGATGCGTCTTGTGTTCGGTACATATTTTCGCTGTAGTGAGGGAAACAAGAGACACGCACCCTTCCCTTTTCCACTTTCTCGCATTTTCTCCCTTGTCTCCCAATCTCCTCCACCTGAGCTCTTCTTCCTCCTCTCTCCTCAGCTTCTCCCTAGTTTATACGTAAAACAACCTTAAAGCCAAATCCAATTCCTCCGCAGCTATGGGTCTC
This sequence comes from Murraya koenigii, assembly GCA_025617385.1. Classification (NCBI taxonomy): domain Eukaryota; kingdom Viridiplantae; phylum Streptophyta; class Magnoliopsida; order Sapindales; family Rutaceae; genus Murraya; species Murraya koenigii. Next base: position 6,465,549 of record CM046812.1, read on the forward strand.
TTGCACAAGTGCAAATCCACAGTCACTCACTAAGCTAAGTGAGTCAAATCTAACTTCTCCGCAGCCGTGAGTCTCTAGCACAAGTCACTCTCTACCACATGTGCAAATCCACAGTAGCTGTGGGTATCGCCAAACCTACTGTGGGTAATCGACTTGTGAAGGAAATTGCTTCAATTCATTGCATTAATTTTAAATTTGGTTGTCTAAATTGTGAATTTGTGAAGATTCAACTGTTATTCTATTTCATACTAAATTTTTCTATATCTAGAACTGCTGTATTGTGAACTCATTACTTTAGTTTCACATGTCATATGGAAACAACATGTATGTATGCTATGTCATTTATTGAAGTCTTAAACACAAAACGATGTGGTCAAGATTGTCATATAGGTGATTGAGTGATGCATTTGATATACACGTGATGATGGTAACTTATCAGTGATCTTGAAACAATAAGAATAATTGGCGTTTTGGGATTACTTTAAGCCACACGAAATACACGTGCATAAGGTTGTTATAAGGTAGTTAGAATTGGAAGGAAATGAGCTGGAGAGAAAAAAAGGCTTTATAAACTGGGCTTGTTGCCATTTACAACAAGTTTTGAAAAGTGAGAGTGTATGTGAAGAGAAGAGAGAAGAGTGTCAATTCTAGTAATCTTTGTGATCATCATATGTACTCTGTAAAATTGAATTTTGAGAGTGAAATCTTAGTGCTTCCCTTTACGGTGGATGCAGGCATCAGTCTTTGACTATTTCTGGTGTTTGCTTTTGTTTCAACATCAGCCATTTGAGGTCAACATAGGAAAGGAAAAATAAAGTTGGTACTTAGTTAAAGTGTCATTTAAGTTTACAAAACCAGCTATAAAATTAAAGCAAGCTATCAATAAAATAATGATTATATATAATAAATTTATATGTGATTCCATTTACAACGTACATTTAATACATATATGATGGTTGTAGTGAGTTAAAAGCTCACAATTCAGAGCTTCTTGACTTAGTGCCCAAGATCTTTAACCCAGATTACTCAAGATGCTTTAAGAACAATTAGAGATGTTTAACAATGAAAACAGATGATAACTAAGAACTACACAAGTAAAAGAAACTCAAAACCCTCAAGAAAATTCAAGACACAAGCAGATTACATGGTTCAGCCACTTTGCAATGTTCTACATCCATGAGAGGAACAAACAATCAAATTTATTGATTTTTCCAATCCTTTACTTACAACGAATTAATGAGATCATAGAACACACAACAAAGAACAAGAATGATCTACTGTTGTGCAAATTTTAATGTACTCATAAGCTCATGAATCTATTGAAATATAAATTATGAATAATGAAGTCGAACCCACGAGGCTGTTAATTTTTAGAAAAGTAAAATTTAATATAAGCTAATTATAATTTAAACCCTAGTTGAAAATAAAATATTTGGTTTGAAGAAATTAAAACAAAATAAGCAATTAAAATAAAAGCGAGTAAATTGACATTAGAAATCAAGAGATTGAGGCTACTAGGGCTTCAGAATCTACCACTGTTTAACTTAATAATTTCTTATTATCAATTAATTTCTAATTTTAGAGTGACAACTCGAAATCAATCTATGTCAACTCATAAATTAAACAATTGAGCCCAATTAAAATTAATGTTATATAAGTTTTTTTCATACTTAATAGTCTGATATCTAAGCATCTCATGTAAACAATATTGAATAACAAAGATTCAAAGTTTTCCTACGCACTTTGTATAAACAATTTAATGAAAGATACGAGAATCAAAGATTATCACATATAAACTTTATAAATCCAAGCATAGGTTTAATTAAGTATTAATCATAACAATCAATAATGCATGATAGAATTGATAAAAGATTTAACAATATTCAACTAAACATATGAAATAAAAACCGTAAATGTTAAAGCACAGATGAATAGAGAATTGATAAAAAAATAATTTACTTAATTGAATAGGACTTCATCCTCAACCCTAGTATAATAAAATTAGAAACACATAGAGAGATTAAAAATAATAAAACTAATAGAATCCATGGTGCTGGTGCTTCCTCAAATTCTCCTCTCTTCTTGACGGCTGCAAATTCTCTTTTTTTTTTTTTTTTTACTTCGTTTATTCAGCTTCCATCCTTGTGCAAAAGCCAAAGATTTGACTTTTATATAGTACTTTGGTGGCTGAGTTATTTGATGCCCTCTTTTTCTCGGTTCCTTTTCCTAAAGCCAAAAGGCTTAGCATTTTAACAAGCTTATATTTTAATGCCACCCTTTGATAAACCAAAGTCTTCTTCTTCTTTTTTCCCTTAATTGCTTTTAGGCCTTGATTGCTCTTTTTAAAAACTAATTGAAGCAATAATGCTCTTATCAAAAATTAACTAAAGCAATAATCTTTTTTCTTAAAATAAATCTCCTCGCTTAGCTTGTAAATTAGAGAAAGTTTCTTCCACATGCAAACTTTTATTGGAGAATAAATTATAATCTTTAATTCTTTACTCCTTTTTATTATTGCACTTTTATTTCTTAATCTTCAATTATTTTCCTATTCAATAAAATAATATAATTAATTAAAAATAACAAATAATAATAAATAGCAATTATATAATAAAGAGTAAAATATGTAAATAAATTTTGTCAATCACTCTTTATTTACAAGCATTATCTCTCTCTAAGCAACTCTAGATCTCTCTCCAAATTATACCAGAATCAACTGTAAATCTGTTTATATAACAACCCAGAGGCTTTTCCCAGACTTGCACGTGAGAAGCATAAGGAATAACAGTTACATTAACAACCTTTATGCGCACGTGCATAACTCGTGATTTCATTAAACCAAAACAACATGCTTCTAAGTCGTTTAATCAAGTGCAGATATCAAAACATGAAACACAATACTTCTTACAGTTTTGCTCCAGTTAGGCTTTCAAAATGCAAGTCACCTCTGTCGTTTCCCTCACTCATGATATGTTTCATTGATCTTCAATTGTAATTGATGAGAAATTAAATATTGTTTGAAACAGTTTTAGACATCAAAAGTCTCACTTATAGTTGATTTAGATTTATGAGAAGCAATTGCATTTATATCAAAAGTCTCCCTTGCACGTTTTGGTAATGAATTTGGAATTGAAATTGCAATTTCTAATGTTTTTGGGACATGAAGATATTGCCTTCTTGACTACTTCTCTTAATCCTCTACCGAAAGAAAAACCAGTTTTGATTGGGACTGTAATGCAAGCTTTAATCTCTTGATTTTATGAGGGACTGAAATTCTCTTAATGTAAGCTTAATATCAAGCTTATTTCACAACCAGAGGAAGTACTTTCCTGATTTTGCTATATGTCATATGATGCTGTGCAAGTATAAAATAGACTGCTTAACTCTGATTAGCTGAAGCAAATATAAATTAGATTGGTCAGCTTTGCCTTACAAGATAGGCAAACGATATTCTGATTCTCATTTTGTAGAAAATTAGTTGTTTATATTTGTAGGAAATTGTTCAATCGTAATCTCTTCTAGCACAAGTGCAATTGCTAACCCAAAGTTGAAAGCTTGTGAAAAACGCGGTAACAATTGAAAACGTTCTGTTCAAAATGCACTTGACTTGTTATATCTAGTTCTCTCATCTTTTGATTTTTAAATTCTAAGAAACCCATGTTGAACTTTTACATTTTTTCTTCAAAAATGAAAACTTGAAATTAACGACTTTTGGACATAACGTTTACCATGAAACAAAACAGCAACTGTAACAGTTACGCTCAACAAAGAGCTTGGGATTGCTAGAAACATAAAAAAATAGCTATGCCGGAGCTTCTAGAAGAGAACGGAAGGGAAAGCGGTGGAGTTACTGCTAGAGAGAAAGGCGGACAAAAGCAGCGCGGAGTGAAGAAAGCGGAGGAGTTAGATTTGACTCTGATGCTGTTTGGAGTGTCAATTGGGGTGAAGTTACGAGGAGAGAGAAGGAAGAAGAGCCCAAGGTGGAGGAGCTGGGAGGGAAGGGAAAAAAGGCGTGAGAGTTGGGAAAAGGGAAAAGTGCATGTCTCATGTTTCTCTCACCACAGTGGACAATTTATACTAAGCACAAAACTATGTGTTTAGTGTGTTTCTCATTATGGTGAAAGTATCTTTAGTGTTAAACTAATTGGCGGGTAAAAGAAAAATATGATATTCATTTTACCTAATCGGATCGAACCGATCCAACCGAGTAAAATCATATCGAGTAGGATCAGTTCATAGAAGTCAATTTAAAGTAAGCGATACCTACATCTTGAGCCGACACGGTATGATCCACCAAATGGGTGGGCCGTGCTATCTTGTGCCCAAATTTTTTCCCTCAAGTACAGCATGACCTCACGACCCGAGCCCATGCGTGCCGTGTTTTGGTCATGCCTTAGGTCGTACCTAAAAAAGCCCACCACTTTTTTTTTTAAAATTGTGCTTAAAAATACTTGTGTGCCTGTCGTACTTTCTTCAAGTCCATGTACCTAGCATATTTTTTCAAGCCCATGTGCCATTTCTTCAAACCCATCAATTTATATTCAATTACAAATTTACAAATAATTATAATAAATTGATAAATAATAATAATAATAATAATAAATTTTATTAAGAAAACAATTAAAATTTCATTAAGATTTAAGACATTAACATAATTACACAACTACATTATCTAATTTCAAAAACCAATTATATACAGACAATATATAAGTCCGATTCCATAGATCATAGTAATACATTAATATTTAGTAAAAATAAAAATTACAATCTTAGAGTAATGATAGCAAGAAGTCACAACTACGAGGTATCGATTATAACAAGTCATAAGTTAAACAAATTTCGTTCATAATTTTATTTTATTTTTTTGTGTAAATGTAAAAATATTTCATTCACAAATGAAACATATTTCTTTGTATTAATTTATGATTTCATAAATGAAGTAATAAAGTTGTAAAAGTTTAGATTTATGATATATAAAATCATGATTTTTATAATTTTACTATTAAAATCATGAAATTATTTATTCATTTAATAAATTATAAATATAAAACAATTACAATATTTTTTTTGAAACTAAGACTAAATTAATTTTAAAAATCTATGCTAATAAGATATATTAAAATTTTAATTTCAAGTTATTTGAAAATCATAATATTTTATATTTGTTTTTATTACAAAAAATTTAAAAACATGCTTTGGTTCACAAGTTGTTGATGACCTATGGGCCACGTGATAGCCCATAAATGAAGCGTGTTTTCACATACTTTTTCACGTGCCGTGCTTTTAAGACCGAAGTGCCTAAAACTTAAAGTATACCCGGTCCACGGCACGGCATGGCACGTATATGCCATCTTGTGCCATGTACCTTACTAAAAGCGTGTTAGGTATCGTGTCGTGCCATGCCATGTGCCTTAATATAACGTATTCAGTATAATGTCGTGCCCGTACTATGCCACATGCCGTCTAGCGTGTTCCTTAGTTGTTAATTCTTTATATATGTTTCTTTGGCGAGGTGATGCGTATTTGACTTGGGTTTGGAAGATCCGGATCATGGATCTTCTCAACCTACTTGGAATTGTTCTTGAACTAGGATCCTCTCCTAATTTTTTCCTCTTAATCCTCTTTATTTTTCAATAATTGGTTAAATATGTATATTCATTGAAAAGGTTGCCATAATTATCACACATTTGATCAATTATTAAAAACAAGGAGAGTTAAGAGGAAAAAATTAAGACAGAATCCTTGTCTATTAATTGTTCTTAGGAGCTTTAGGAATGCCCTTGTATTGAGAAGAGATTCTATAATACATCTATTATATTATATCTATTTAAAGTATGTATGACACGTATGTATTTATTTTGAAAAATCACGAAGTAATTCATAGTTATATTTAATTCATATTCACATATCATACATACATTAAGTAAGTGCAATACAATAGAGGTACTCTAAAATCCAGAAAATCTACAAACCTTAGATTTGTTTTAAGTTAATCTTATTTTAAAGTTACTTCTAAAGCTGTTGTTGATTCTAAATTTTTAATGGTCAAAGACGACTGGTTGAGCAAGCCTGCTTCGGTGTTCCATTCGAAGACGACTGTGTGGCCTCAATCAGCTCGAAACTCTCATCAAAGCCGGATGCTGAAATTAACTATAATGAAATCCTCGATGCAGCAATAACTGTATTGAAGGAACGGGCTATTCAAGCTAGGGAAGGCTATTCTAATGAGCATGAAATTAGCAGTGACAGCGACTATAAGAGCGCACTCATGGCCGCTGTTGGTGAACACAGTAAAGTTGTAGACGCTTGCGAGAAAGCAAGTGGACCAGCTAAGGCCGGCGTTTTTGCCGTCGCGAAAACCACAGTTGATGAAGCCGATCAGAGTGTTTCTAGCGCTGATGCATACGACATCGAGAACCCGAATCTGAAACATCACAATTTGAACTTGAAAATGGCTTCAAACAACGCAGTGGTCATAGCCATTAAAGCTCTTGGTAATCCTACTGCTCAAGGTGAAAATTAAAACAAGGAGAGTATGATTATTTAATTTAATGGATGATGATTTCAGATTTATTTCATCATCTATCTTTGTGATTTTGATATGCAACAACCAATGATTTTTATTTTTTTTGATGATATTGATGGGGGGAATAATAGTAATGTATGCTCTTTGAAGCACCTTTTTGCTTATGTTGTAACGAAAAAAATTATTCTTTATTTCTTTGTTAATTGAATTATTTGATGTTTTTATTTATTTAATTATCTGATGATCATGCATGGCTAATTAAGTGGATTCATAGAGCCGAAAAAATCAAATAATGATGGAAATAAAATAATGAATCAAAATGATTAATTGATTGTCTTCATCTTGGTCAATTAATGGATGCAAAGATTAATTGTCAATTAATCAATACATAAATATGCATTGACTTTAGCTTTGCCAATCAATCAAATTTTCTAGTCACAATTGTATGGTTTCTATTTGCATTGCCGATATTCACACAACGGAAAGCACAAAACTATGCACAAAACGGTGCATTTTATGCAAAGTCTAAAAGGCACCTATTGGTACGTATTTCCAAATATCCACACACATGTACACAAGGGCTTGGCCCATTTCTTAGCCACTTATTACTTGCATTGATTAGAATTGGTCAAGGCTCTTATTCATGAAAACGGAGCAATGGATTGATATTAGCTCTGTAGTTGCTGGACATCAATTTTGAAAATCAAATTCAAGCACGAATTTTGAGCAAAAAGAAAGGGATGTGGTTGGGTAATTCAACCACATTCTTTCTTTCTTCCACTACTTCTCTATCTTACTTGTTCCATTTTACAAGAAAAATAAAACTAACTGTTTAAATCAACAGTAGTTTGGAGTGCGCCATTACAGTGATAATTCCATTGAATCCCGGAAGATCATACTACCTTTGATCCTTTACGCCCCAAAAAATTATTCGAGAAGGAACAGAATTTTTTCTTTAAGAACAGTGCTTTATTGGCACACCTTACTTCCTGATTTCATCATTTTTCTGTGTTTGTCTATTAATTATTGTTTTGCAGCTTCTGGATTTATCAGTTGGCTTATTTGAAAATATGTTGAATTGAGAAAAAGAGAAGTCCTGGATAATTGAAGGAAGTTGGTTTACTATAGATTATTGTCAAACTTATGGCTTGAAATTTTAGTTCATTTCGGCTTTTTAATTTATTAACTGGTGGGCCTTTGTTGCACGGCCACCCTTGCTAACTTGATTTGTTTTATTGTTGGCATAGAAGAAATTATTGGCTGGAGAATTTAGCTTCTGGGTTTTACACGCTTGGTGATATTTACAAGTTTCAGAATTCATTGTTTTTTGTAATACCATGCACACAACAAATCTGGCAGAAAAATCACGCGCCTACCTCTATTCTCCCCACCCCACAGCAACATTCTTGGGCTGACATAAACGAGGAATTCCTAAGAAAGATTACTGCAAGTTCGCAGTGCTATTACAATAAGCAGGTGACTACATTTTGTTATCTTGTTGCAAGAAAGTTTGCTCCAAGTGCTTATGGTTTTTGACAAGGGCTTGGCCACTGAGATGCACACTTATAGAAATGCTAATTGGAACATTGGAGTTTTGTTACTGCTAACCCATTGCTTTAATTTATGGAACATGGGAGCTTTGTTACTGCTAATTTGGAAGATGGGAGTTCTTTTATTCATCTTATCAACTGTATTTCATTGCTGTAATTTCTGGAATTAAAGCAATGAATTGTGGACTATTGTTATACTTCAATTCATTGCTTTAATTTCTAGAGTATAGAAATTGGAATTGTGGAATCGAAATTAACAGGGTAAAATATTGTTTTGTTAATTTTGGACAAGTTACCGATTCTAGCAAACATGGGGCTGCTTAGTATTGCTTAAATTGCCCTGCTTTGTTTATTAAATTACAGCCAAAAAAGTGAGGGAGAACGGAGCTGGGACAGACCTTGCCTGGAGATAGGAGAGAGAGATCCGAGAATGTTGCAGTGTGGTCAGGAGAACGGAGGGAGGCGGGATTTTTCTGCAGGAAGTGCTTTCGTGCGTGCGCGTGGTGTTTCCACGTGCGAACAGAGATTGCTTTCGTTTTGTGCAAAGTTTTGCGCTTTCGTTTGTGTGAAAACCATTTTCCTTCTTTTTATTATTTTATCATTCTGCAACGACTTTCTCTCACATGGTAATGGATAATAGTATTTCATTCCAAAAATTTTCTGTTGCATGTATTGATGCTGTTTTTCCGCGTCCCTTCAAATAGTGTTAAAAGCCTTCTGCTCGGGGTTAGCTCGAGCTCGAGCTCGAGCAGGACTGCCTTCCAATTACTTGTTCTTCTATCTTTATCCGAATGGAAGTCTCCCGGACCTGTACTCACAGAAAACAGAGTCAGGGGTCACCAGAGGTGTTCCTGCGAAAACCCTCCGACGCTCAAGTCAGTAATCGGGTTGTTCTTTTTTGTATCCCTCTTAGTTAGAGAGACCGGAAGAGTGGGAGGGGTATTCTCTCCTTCCTTTCTGGATCATGTGATTTCATAAAATCTGAGTAAAGAGAAACAAGAAGAAGAAGAAGAACCTTTCTCCCCAATTTTTCTTTTTTCTTTTTTTTTTTTTGGAACCCCCACAACTTACCCGTTCGTTTCCTTTTATTCTCCTTTTTTCCCGCCCTTTCTCTCTGTTGATCATCCGTTCCCGCGTCAATGGTGTCTGGGCCCCTCTGACAGCTGGCATTACTGTGGCATTTCCTGGGAATGCGGGCTAGTCTGATGAGCATGGCTTCACATGGTCCGATCATATTGTCGGGTGTGTGCGCATGAAATGATAACACCGTGGGGGCGTATGCCGGCCATCGGTAATAGTGATCACATCCTACCACACGGGGCAATGGTCAGGCATTGATCGCCGTGTGGAGTAACTGGAGAGACGAGTCGGACCATCTCGAACCGATTGTATCTTGTTCTTGCATTTCTTTCGTGCCGTGACTGGTGTGATTTGATCGTGCTCGGAGGATTTGAAGACCTCTAGCAGAGGAGTATGCTCGAGTTCGACCAGTTTTGAACTCGTCGACCTTGACCAGCTTTGACGCCTAACAAGACTGTCTTCATGCCGGTGGTCGGGTCTTCTGCTCGAGGCTCGATCAGTCTTGGACTCCTCGACCTTGACCAGCTTTGACGCCTAATAAAACTGTCTTCGTACCGGTGGTCGGGTCTTCTGCTCCAGCTGAGTTGCCCTCGAGGTCTGTTATTTACGCCTGGTTGGACCCGAGGAGGGCTGCTCGATATTACCCAAACACCAGTCCCCCAGTTTCTAGTCTTTGGAGTGAAACGAGATAAGACTGGAAACTTTAGTAATGGGCCGGCTTCCCGGCCTTTTCATTTCCCCATGTCTTCCAGCTGTTCTCCCTTTCATCATTTCGCATTTAATGCGGGACACGTGGACGGATCCTGGCCGTGCGTTTGAATTTTGAAGAGACGTTACTTGAACGGTTATGTCCCTTGATATGCGCGCCGTCAGCTAAAGAGACGCATCTCACCCTTTAAAAACCCTTGACTTTTTTTCACAGTGCTTTCTATTGCTCATTTTTACTCAAACCCGAAAATCAATCCGCTTGTAACTATTCATTCATCTTCCTCTTCTGCGTCAAATCGATTTCCGGCCACATATACTCCTCTCTACATTCAGGTATAAACCTCTCTCTTTTCTTCTTGTTTTCGTTCTGTTCTTCCTTCTTCTGGATTTCCGGTTCCAATTGGGTAGATTGCATTTTAGAAAAAAATGTCGGATACTCAGCGAGCTCGTAGGATGTCATCTGAGGAGTCTTCTTCTCCTAGTGAAGTAGAACCCCTTAGTATAATTCCGGTGAGAGATTCTAGCCCAGAAGGGGTGTTGCCCGCGGCGGAGACTCGGCCGCATCGAGGGAGAGGGCCGACCAAGGTCGGAGGGTAGGGGTACCCGTTGACCTTATGAGGTGTGAAACCACACACTCAGACTTGAATAGGCTTAGACACGCTTACCATATACCGGCGATTGTGGAGTTGCGGGTCTTGGGGCAAGTGTGATATTCCCAGCCATCCCCCTCAAGGTACACTACCTTCCACCTGGAGTGCTTGAATGGGGGTCAGTTGCCTCTCCAGCCTTATTTTGTCCGGGTTTTGTCCAGATTTCGAATGGCCCTGGGGCAGCTGAACCCGAAAGGGTGGAGGGTCCTTTCCGGGCTTTTTATTTTGTGGAAGTGGTGCAATTTGGGTGAACCCTCGATAAATGAAATAAAACATCTTTATCAGCTAAAGTGCAGCCCAAAGGATGCTGGTTGGTATTACCTTACCTCCAGCTTGAAGGGTAAAAGCCCGTAACCGACCTCCCTACTTCTGGTGGCAACTGGAAGAGTAAATTCTTCTTTGTTGGGGGGGAATGGGGGCATGCTGCACTTCGCGCTGAGGGGGTCCCTCCGGTTCCGCGGCATTTTGGCACTCCAGGTGGTTTTTCTGTTCAGTGAATTTTTATTTCAGTTCTTCTGCTCGTATCTGTTCTCATTATGCTGCCTTGACTGCTTTTGTAGTTTCTTGGGGTGCATCCTACAGAATTGGGGAAGAGCTCCAAGCACACGTCAAAACAGCACTTGACAACGCGAGCTCGTGCAGGGAGCTGCTAACCAAAAATTTTTTGGAGTTCGGTCTGGTATCAGGGGAATAAATGAGGGGGTGCTTGAGATGATGCAGTAGCGTGCAGAGACCTCCGGAGGTGCGAGCAGCTCGAGGGGACCCAGAGCCGATACAGATGCTCCGCCTCTACTTGCCCGAACTTCCCCTCGTTTCGTGAGGTAGAGCGAGCGAAGCGGTCCTCCTCGTAGCGTCAGGGGCTGCGGCTCGGCTCACCCTCGACCGAGCGTCTGAGGAGCAGGGTCGGTGCGGTGCGTCTTGAACCCTACTTAAGGGATTTTGGTGAGGAGATGCACGATAGATTCTTGGATGGGCTGGAGTCCCATAATACTGACGAGCTGTTCAGTGCTCTGCATCGCCTCTCTTCCCGTACCACAGCTGCTATCACCAGGTTTAAATCTACGATCCTAGATTCTCAGCAGTAGCTTCGAGCAGAGGTCCGGCGTTTGGAGCAGGGTCTCGAGCAGTTGAAGGAGGAGAACACGAAGCTTCAAGAGGAGAACTCCACCCTCACGGAGAAGGCAGTGATGTCAGACTCCAGGGCTACTCAGTTCGAGAGGGAGCTGTCCCTCATCCGGGAGGAGTTGCTCGAGGCTCGTAAGGACCTGGACATTCAAAGGTTCTCCTTTAAGAGGACCATGGAGGGGGAAACTTCTCGTCTCCAGGGGCAGGTGGATTCTTTGAAGATCTAGCTCGTGAACGAGTACAATGATGGGGTGGCTTTCAGCTACAACTGCCTCGTGTATGCCTTGGGCAAGGTACACCCCGAGGTCGACTTGTCTAAGGTCCAAGTGGGTGTTGCTGAGTATATGCGCATTCACGACGTCCCCATCCAAGGGTCTAGAGCTTCCCTTCCGAGCCCCCTGCTGAACCTAGGGAAGCTGTTCCCCCTCCTGCTGATGCTCCTCCTTCTGCTGCTGGTGACGCTCCTACTCCTGCTGCTGGTGATGCTCCTCCTCCTCCTGCTGGTGATGCTCACGTGACCATAATCACCCGACCAAATTTTTTTTTTTTACTTCTTGTACTTGTAATCCTTGATGAATGAATAAAGAGCGTACATTGGGCAACTTGCTTCTGTGTCCGTATGGATATATGTGTGCTTTACATTTATGTATGAGATTGACTTCCTGTACTTGCCTAAAAAAATTTTTACAAGTGTTGCGCTTCATTTTTCTTCTCCGAGCCATTTTTTCTGCTTTATCATCTCTTGATTTATGTGTGGCAGAGGCTTGTTGTGTTTTAGGCTTATGAGCCGCTATTTATTTTATGAGTTTGGTCAGCTCGAGCTGATATTCAGTTTATGCTTAGCTCGTTCTTTTTGTCAGCTCATTCTGCTCGGGCCTACAATTGGCCACGCTTGGCACCGTCCTGCCTAAGGCTAGGCTTTGAGACTTCGGCCTTGGCGTTGTCTTCTCGAGCTTCTTACGCTCGAGCTGCGATTAGCCACGCTTGGCGCAGTCACGCCTAAGGCTAGGCTTTGGGACTTCTGGCCTTCGTGTTGTCTTCTCAAGCTTCTTCTGCTCGGGCCTGCAATTGGCCACGCTTGGCACGTCCCACCTAAGGCTAGGCTTTGGGACTTCTGGCCTTCGCGTTGTCTTCTCGAACTTCTTCTGTTCGGGCCTGCAATTGACCACGCTTGGCACCGTCCCACCTAAGGCTAGGCTTTAGGACTTCTGGCCTTCGCGTTGTCTTCTCGAGCTTCTTCTGCTCGGGCCTGTAATTGGCCACGCTTGGCATCGTCCCGCCTAAGGCTAGGCTTTGGGACTTCTGGCCTTCGCGTTGTCTTCTCGAGCTGCTGGTGATGCTCCTCGTCCTCCTGCTGGTGATGCTCACGGCGACCATAATCACCCGACCAAATTTTTTTTTTTTTTTTTTACTTCTTGTACTTGTAATCCTTGATGAATGAATAAAGAGCGTACATTGGGCAACTTGCTTCTGTGTCCGTATGGATATATGTGTGCTTTACATTTATGTATGAGATTGACTTCCTGTACTTGCGAAAAAAATTTTTACAAGTGTTGCGCTTCATTTTTCTTCTCCGAGCCATTTTTTCTGCTTTATCATCTCTTGATTTATGTGTGGCAGAGGCTTGTTGTGTTTTAGGCTTATGAGCCGCTATTTATTTTATGAGTTTGGTCAGCTCGAGCTGATATTCAGTTTATGCTTAGCTCGTTCTTTTTGTGAGCTCATTCTGCTCGGGCCTACAATTGGCCACGCTTGGCACCGTCCCGCCTAAGGCTAGGCTTTGGGACTTCGGCCTTCGCGTTGTCTTCTCGAGCTTCTTCTGCTCGGGCCTGCAATTGGCCACGCTTGGCACCGTCCCGCCTAAGGCTAGGCTTTGGGACTTCTGGCCTTCGTGTTGTCTTCTCAAGCTTCTTCTGCTCGGGCCTACAATTGGCCACGCTCGATACCGTCCCACCTAAGGCTAGGCTTTGGGACTTCTGGCCTTCGCGTTGTCTTCTCGAGCTTCTTACGCTCGGGCTTGCAATTGGCCACGCTTGCGCCGATCCGCCTAAAGCTAGGCTTTGGGACTTCCGACCTTCAGCGTTGTCTTCTTGAGCTTCTTACGCTCGGGCTGCAATTAGCCACGCTTGGCACAGTCCACTTTAAGGCTAGGCTTTGAGACTTCGGCCTTGGCGTTGTCTTCTTGAGCTTCTTACGCTCGGGCTGTAATTAGCCACGCTTGGCTCCGATCCGCCTAAGGCTAGGCTTTGGGACTTACGGCCTTCAGCGTTGTCTTCTCGAGCTTCTTACGCTCGGGCACTGCAGTTGCCACGCTTGGCACCGTCCCTCACAAGGCTAGGCTTTGGGACTTCTGGCCTTCGCGTTGTCTTCTCGAGCTTCTTCTGCTCGGGCCTACAATTGGCCACGCTTGGCACCGTCCCGCCTAAGGCTAGGCTTTGGGACTTCTGGCCTTCGCGTTGTCTTCTTGAGCTTCTTCTGCTCGGGCCTGCAATTGGCCACGCTTGGCTCAGTCCGCTTAAGGCTGGGCTTTGGGACTTCGGCCTTCAGCGTTGTCTTCTCGAGCTTCTTACGCTCGGGCTTGCAATTGGCCACGCTTGGCACGTCACTGCCTAAAGCTAGGCTTTGGGACTTCGGCCTTGGCGTTGTCTTCTTGAGCTTCTTACGCTCGGGCACTGCAATTGCCCACGCTTGGCACGTCACGCTAAGGCTAGGCTTTGGGACTTCGGCCTTAGCGTTGTCTTCTCGAGCTTCTACGCTCGGGCCTACAATTAGCCACGCTTGCGCACGTCACGCCTAAGGCTAGGCTTTGGGACTTCGGCCTTCGCGTTGTCTTCTTGAGCTTCTTACGCTCGGGCCTGCAATTAGCCACGCTTGGCTCAAGTCACGCTAAGGCTAGGCTTTGGGACTTCGGCCTTAGCGTTGTCTTCTCGAGCTTCTTCTGCTCGGGCTTGCAATTGGCCACGCTTGGCACCGTCCTGCCTAAAGCTAGGCTTTGGGACTTCCGGCCTTCGCGTTGTCTTCTTGAGCTTCTTCTGCTCGGGCCTGCAATTGCCCACGCTTGGCACCGTCCCGCCTAAGGCTAGGCTTTGGGACTTCTGGCCTTCGCGTTGTCTTCTCGAGCTTCTTACGCTCGGGCCTACAATTAGCCACGCTTGGCACCGTCCGCTTAAGGCTAGGCTTTGGGACTTCGGCCTTAGCGTTGTCTTCTTGAGCTTCTTACGCTCGGGCACGCAATTGGCCACGCTTGGCTCCGTCCGCCTAAGGCTGAGGCTTTGGGACTTCGGCCTTAGCGTTGTCTTCTCGAGCTTCTTACGCTCGGGCCTACAATTAGCCACGCTTGGCACAGTCCGCCTAAGGCTAGGCTTTGGGACTTCGGCCTTAGCGTTGTCTTCTCGAGCTTCTTACGCTCGGGCTTGCAATTAGCCACGCTTGGCTCGAGTCCGCTCTAAGGCTAGGCTTTGGGACTTCGGCCTTGGCGTTGTCTTCTCGAGCTTCTTACGCTCGGGCTTGCAATTAGCCACGCTTGGCACGTCCGCCTAAAGCTAGGCTTTGGGACTTCAGGCCTTGCGTTGTCTTCTTGAGCTTCTTACGCTCGGGCTCGCGATTGCCACGCTTGCGCCGATCCGCTTAAGGCTAGGCTTTGGGACTTCTGGCCTTCGCGTTGTCTTCTTGAGCTTCTTCTGCTCGGGCCTGCAATTGGCCACGCTTGGCACCGTCCCGCCTAAGGCTAGGCTTTGGGACTTCTGGCCTTCGCGTTGTCTTCTCGAGCTTCTTCTGCTCGGGCTTGCAATTGGCCACGCTTGGCACCGTCCCGCCTAAGGCTAGGCTTTGGGACTTCTGGCCTTCAGCGTTGTCTTCTTTTGTGAGTTTATGGGCTTCAACTTGCCTGCATTAACTTGTACTGGAGGCATTTCTTTTCTTTTACATATACTCGAGATTTTATACATTTCCATTTCGGAAGAGGTTGCACGCTAGTGCTTACAATACAGGGGAACTTACTGGAAGTACTTTATTAAATGTTGTGCATTCCACGGTCTCTTAACTTCTCGTCCGCCCGGATGGGTTGGCCTGTATGCTCCTGGTCTGGCTATTTGAGTGACTCGATAAGGACCTTCCCAATTCGGCCCTAACACACCTTGCCTCGGATCCTTCGTGTTCTGATTGACTCTTCTGAGTACCCAATCCCCCACTTGGAACCGGCAGATGTGCACATTTCGGTTGTAATAACGAGCCACCTTTTGCTGGTATTCTGCGATCTTAGCGGTGACCCTTTCCCTCTTCTCTTCCAACAAGTCCAAGCCTGCACACATTTGCTCGTTGTTTTGCTCCTCATTGAAGTACTCTGTTCGGTGCGTCCCCATTCCTATTTCAGCAGGAACAACTGCTTCGTGTCCAAATGCCAAGGAGAATGGAGTCTCTTCTGTGGCCGTTTTGTGTGTGGTTCTATAAGTCCACAAGACGCCAGGCAGCTCGTCAACCCAAGCTCCCTTCTGTTCGCTAAGTCTGGTCTTCAGGAGACGCTTTATAATCTTGTTCGCGGCTTCCACTTGCCCATTGGCCTGCGGGTGTGAGGGGGAGCAAAACTTCAGCTCTATCCCCATGTTTTGGCAGAAGTCTCTGAACTTGTTGTTGTCAAACTGTCTCCCGTTATCCGTGACCAATGCATGAGGAATCCCATACCTGCAAATTACATTTTTCCAAATGAAGTCAGTGGTCTTGCTCTCCATGATACTACTCAAAGCTCCCACTTCGAATCGATGGCCACAATGGCATGTGTTGCAGATGCTTTCCCCTTAAGCAAGGGCCCTATCAGGTCGATCCCCCATTGAGAAAATGGCCACGGTGAATTCATCACCGTGAGGTTTTCCGGGGGCTGAGTCAGGTAATTGGCAAAACTTTGGCAGCTCTTGCAACTTCTGGTTTTCTCTTGGGCATCTTGATGCATGCGAGGCCAAAAGTATCCCTGCCTTAGTGCTTTGAAAACCAAGGACCTCGCGCCGGAGTGATTCCCGCAGATTCCTTCATGTATCTCTCGGAGGACATAATCAGCTTCCTCTTAGTCAAAACACCGCAACAAGAGAATAGGGTATCCCCGTCTGTACAAAACCCCATCGATGAGAGTATACCTGGCCGCTTTACACTTCAACTTCCTTGCTTGTTTCTTATCGGCATGAACTATTCCCTCCTTGAGGTAAGAAACAATTGGTTCCATCCAGCTGCTGCTCGATGATAAATTCAGCACATCGTCTTCCTGCTCGATGCTCGAACAGGTCTTGACTTCTAACGGGATGGACCTAGGTATTTTGGGATCGGAGGTAGCGGCCATCCGAGCTATCATATCAGCTCGAAAATTCTTCTCCTTTGAGATCTGCTCCACCTCGACTGCTCGGAAGTTATTAATCAGCTGCCTTACCTTCCGAAGATAAGCCTCCATCTTCTCGCTTTTAGTTTGGAAGCTTTCGTTGAGGTGGTTCGCTACCAGCTGTGAGTCTGTTTGAAGCTTTACCTCTTCTGCCTTTACTACTAAGGCGAGCTTCAATCCAGCAATTACAGCCTCATACTCGGCCTGATTGTTGGTGACTTCAAACTCCAGCTTCATAGCATACTGCATCTCTACCTCTTCAGGACTGAGAAGCACAACTCCTGCTCCTGCTCCTTGGTCCCCGCATGACCCATCGACCGTGACTGTCCAGTCTGGCTGAGGTCGAAGGATCTGGGCGATGCTCACTCTCCATCTCTCCATTCATTTCCGTGCATTCGACCATGAACTCAGCTAAGGACTGAGCTTTTAGGGCTGCTCGAGGTCGGTAACTGATGTCAAACTCACTAAGCTCCACCGACCATTTCACCAACCTTCCGGATGTTTTCGGCTTGTGCAAAGTTTGTCTTAGTGGTTGGTTCGTTAGAACTATTATCGAATGCGCTTGAAAATAAGGCCTCAGCTTTCGGGCTGCTGTTACCAGGGCCAGTACCCATTTTTCCACCAACGGATATCGAGTTTCAGCTTCCAGCAAAGCTCTGCTCGTATAATAGACGGGGTATTGTACCCTCGATTCCTCTCTTACCAGAACTGAGCTCGTCACCCATTGGGACACAGCTAAATATAAAACAGAACCTCTCCTTCTTGAGGTGTCGATCGTAGGGGGACCTTCAGCAAGTACTCCTTCAGCTGTTGGAAGGCCACTTCGCATTCTTGTGTCCATTTTGTCTTCTTCCCTTTCCTCATTTCCTGGAAGAAGACCCGGCATTTATCCGTGGCCCAGGATATGAACCTATTGAGCGATGCCAATTTGCCCGTGAGACTTTGTATCTCCTTAAGGGTACGTGGGGACTTCATCTCTATAACTGCCCTTATCTTTTTCGGATTGGCCTCGATCCCCCTGTGGCTGACCATGAAGCCTAAGAACTTTCCTGAACCGACCCCAAAGGCACATTTCTCAGGGTTGAGCTTCATCCGATACTTCCTTAAGAGCGCAAAAGTCTCCTCCAAATGCCCTACATGCTCCTCCGCGTCCTTCGACTTGGTAATCATGTCATCCACGTACACCTCCATCGTTCGACCAATCAAGGTTTTGAATACCTTGTTCACCAGCCTCTGGTATGTTGCCCCCGCATTCTTCAGGCCGAAGGGCATGACCTTGTAGCAAAACAGGCCCTGGTTGGTGATGAAAGCTGTGCACTTCTCATCTGATCAGTGCATGGGAATTTGGTTATAACCTGAGAATGCATCCATGAAACTAAGCAGCCCGTGTCCCACCTGTTGGTCTATCTTCGGTAACGGGAAGCTATCTTTAGGGCAAGCTTTGTTCACATTTGTGAAATCCACGCACATTCTCTATTTCTCACTTGCCTTCTTTACCAGCACCACGTTCGAGATCCATTCGGGGTAGGAGGCCTCCCTTATGAATCTTGCTTTCAGCAACTTCTCCACCTCACAGTTGATGGCCTCATATCTTTCGTGGTTGACGCATCTCCTCTTCTGCCTCACTGGCTTAGCGTCTTTCTTTATTGCCAACCTATGGCATGCCACATCGGGGTCAATCCCCGGCATGTCTTAGTGTGTCCAGGCAAATATGTCAGAGTGTGCTCGCAGGCATTCGACCAGATTTTTCCTCAGCTGCTCGCTTATACTCGAGCCGATCCTGACCTTCTTTTCGGGCTCGTTTTCAGATATTTCAACTTCTTCTAACTTCTCGGCCGGCTCCTGCCTCCCATTTTTGGACTCCCCCCTCGAGTCCAGCGATGTTATCTTCATAGTTTCTTTAGCTGCTACTGCATAGCAGCTCCTTGCTACCTTCTGGCTGCCTTTTACGACCCCTACGACCCTATTCACTCGGTACTTCAGGGCCAAATAGTGGGTGGATAGCACAGATTGGCTGATTCTCATGAACGGCCTCCCTATGATTGCTTGGTATGGGCTGGCTTCATCCACCACCACAAAGTCTAACATCATATTCCTTTCGAAAGGCCTCGAGCCCATGGTCACAGCCAGTTTGATGATTCCCAAGGGTATCAGTTTCCCTCCTCCGAATCCTTTCAAGGAAGTGCTCGTCTGCTCGAGGCTCACACCTGCTATTCCCAAGTCCTCAAGCGTGGATTTGAAGAGAATATCCACTGAGCTTCCCGAGTCTACCAATATACGGTCGACCTCTTTATTGGCAATGCTTGCCTTCACGACCAAGGCATCCTCGTGGGGTTCTGCACCCCTTCTTCACCCTCCTCTGTCCATATAATGGGCACTTGTTGTACCTTAGCCCTCTTTGCGGCAGGTGCAGCGAACAAAACCTCTCGGCCGGCAGCAGCATATCTGGAATAGTTCTTTTGGGCCCTGTTTGAATTCCCTGCCATCGTGGGCCCTCCGGAGATCACCCTTGTAGCTGGTGGTTCCAAATCTATTTCATAAGCCCGATCATCTTCCTCTGGCTGTTGCTCTACAACTGGATGTCCTCCTTCAATGAACTCATCTAGATATCGGTTTCTAACCAGATCTTCCACCTGGTTCTTTAAATCTCGGCATTGTGACGTTGAATGGCCATGGTCACCGTGGAAACGGAAGAACCGTCCCTTGTCTCATTTGCCAGCCGACTTGGCCATCGGTGTCGGGGGGTTCAGCAATCCTCGCTCCTCTGCCACCTAAAGTACCTCTTTGAGAGATACCTTCAACTTCGTGTATCGCCCGTAAGCGGAGCTTTGCTCCACCACTTGTATTGCCCGATCTCTTGGGAAGTTCCTCGGTGGGGTTGGCAATGGACTGTCAGCTCTGTGATTGTCCAGCATAGGTCGGTTTAGCGGTTGATTGCGTGATGGGCGGTCGCCGTGCTGCCTGTACTCCCTATGATCCCGACCTGGAGACCTGCGGGGTGGCGCGGGAATTATCCGTGGCTAAGGAGCTCTCTAGTAAGGATTGTAGGGTGCAACCCGGTCTCGCATTGCTTTTGAAGTCATCGCTCCTCGTGCAGGACCTCCTTTCTCCTTCCTCTTTATTCCATTGCTCTGCTCACTTCTCAGCTTTGTAGCTTTCTCCTCTTCAATGACCATGTCCATTTTCATTTGTTCATACGCATCTGAATATGAACGGATCGAAGGGCTCCGAAGATTATACTATGGGGGTGATTGAATGCACCAAGATCCAGGACCAATCTGTGGTATCTCTTAACAAACTCCCGGAGGGGTTCTCGCTCCCTCTGTCTTACTTCCGACAGCTCTATATTATCATCTTCGGGGGTTACCGCACCCCAAAACTGCTCCGCAAACTCTCTGCACATCTGTTCGAAGCTTAGGATGCTCCCCTGCGGTAACCTGCGGTACCACTCTCTTGCCCTTCCTTCAAGAGTGAGCGGGAAGTCCCTGCATCTCTGGGCTGTTGACAGGCCTTGCACTCCTGTCATGTCATTGAACCGCTCTATATGCACCAATGGGTCAATCTTCCCTGAGAACTTTAGGTCTGGGAAACGGAAGTCACAGGAAATCGTGACGCCCATGATCTCCGTTGAGAGTGGGGACTCGTTGTCCATCATAATCCTCCAGCCCGGGCTTTTTCCGTTTCCCCGAAGGTCTTCCATAACTTGTGCCAACCTGCGCACCTCCCCTTCTAATTCCTCCGTGTGGGAGGTCGGCGCTGTATCCTACAAATGCTGACAGGGATCCCCTTTCTTCTAGGTTCGTCTCTTCCCTGCCGGTAACATTAGGTGTTCTCAACCTCTGGGCTTCGTCCCCCGCTTGCTCCCTGACGGGTGCGTTCCCACAGTTAGATTCGGGAACGTCGTTACATGCTTTTCTCTGCCCCTCCATGACTTCTTGCAAGAGGGGCATCAATGCTTCCATTTGTTTTTCCATCCGATCCATCCTCTCCTGGATCTCTCTATTCTGAGCCTCATTGGCCACTTCCCTCAAAGTCACCGACTCCTCCGGGCTTATCCCTCTTCTGCTGTTTCCTCTCATCGTTGCGTTGTGTCCTCTCAATGTATTGGGAAATCGGGCTTTTTGAACCGATCCCCACAAACGGCGCCAATAAATGTTGATGTTGTTTTCCCGTGTCCCTTTAAATAGTGCTAAAAGCCTTCTGCTCGCGGTTAGCTCGAGCTCGAGCAGGACTGCCTTCCAATTACTTGTTCTTCTATCTTTACCCGAATAGAAGTCTCCTGGACCTGTACTCACAGAAAACAGAGTCAGAGGTCGCCAGAGGTGTTCCTGCGAAAACCCTCCGACGCTCAAGTTAGTAATCGGGTTGTTCTTTTTTGTATCCCTCTTAGTTAGAGAGACCGGAAGAGTGGGAGGGGTATTCTCTCCTTTCTTTCTGGATCATGTGATTTCATAAAATCTGAGTAAAGAGAAACAAGAAGAAGAATAAGAACCTCTCTCCCCAATTTTTCTTTTTCTTTTTTTTTTTTTGGAACCCCCACAACTTACCCATTCGTTTCCTTTTATTCTCCCTTTTTCTTACCCTTTCTCTCTGTTGATCATCCGTTTCCGCGTCAGTGGTGTCTCGGGCCCCTCTAACGGTAGGCATTCGTGGCATTTCACGGAATGCGAGCTAGTCTGATGAGCATGGCTTCACATGGTCCGATCATATTGTCGGGTGTGTGCGCATGAAATGATGACACCGTGGACGCGTATGCCAGCCATCGGTAACAATGATCACATCCTACCACGCGGGGCAATGGTCGGGCATTGATCACCGTGTGGAGTAACTGGAGAGATGAGTCGGACCGTCTCGAACCGATTGTATCTTGTTCTTGCATTTCTTTCGTGCCTTGACTGGCGCGATTTGATCGTGCTCGGAGGATTTGAAGACCTCTAGCAGAGGAGTATGCTCGGGTTCGACCAGTTTTGAACTCGTCGACCTTGACCAGCTTTGACGCCTAACAAGACTGTCTTCGTGCCGGTGGTCGGGTCTTCTGCTCGAGGCTCGATCAGTCTTGGACTCCTCGACCTTGACCAGCTTTGACGCCTAATAAGATTGTCTTCGTGCCGGTGATCGGGTCTTCTGCTCCAGCTGAGTTGACCTCGAGGTCTGTTATTTACGCCTGGTTGGACCCGAGGAGGGCTGCTCGATATTACCCAAACAGCATGGACTCATGTACGTGCGTTTTACAATTACCAAATTAAATTGTCCATGTTATTGATGAAAATCATGATAACAGTAATAGAGAGCCTTTTTTTTCTTTTACTGTTTGGTCCTTTGTTTGATTGGGCACAATCAAACAAAAATAACAAGATATCTCCATCAACAAATTAAGAAGAACACAATAGATTGAATTTGATGTGTCATAGAACAAGTTAATCTTAAATTTGGACAGACAAGACAAATATAGAAGCATCTAATGCAGAAAAAGATAGACGCGAGACTGGGCATGAAAACAAAAACCAACAATACATAAATATTTACTCCTTCCGTGATCGTATCGATATCCTTATACTTGATATTTGAAACTTGTGAATTTTTGTACCCTAAACTTTTTCTCACTTGTGAAAAAAAATTATTCATAAAAAGTTATCGCTGAAAGAAATAAAAAAAATTGTTAAAGAGACAAAGTAATGATAGAATGCTTGACAAAAATAATGTTAAAGTTAGCCCATTTTACTGTGTTGGCAATTGAGTGATTAAAATAAGCCCGGTTTAACGATGTTATGTCACTGTTCTGTGTAATTTTTCTGTGAGAATATCAACAGTCGGGAGAGAATTAAAGAAGAAAGAAGACTGAATTACACCTATGAATTAGCCTAAAAAATGAAAGGCAAAAGATATATATATTAAGCAATATATTATGCGTGGACCCCATATCTATATTTTAATGTCAAATGCACGCTTATCTCATCCCTTTGGTAAGAATGGAAGGAATATGACTATATTGAACTTGATTATATATAAAATTTGATTATATTAGTAGTAACTGAAATATCTATTTATTTAATAAAAATTAATTCAAATATGACATGTTAAGTAGAAAATAACAATGTTTTGGATCATTGTTCACAATACATGATAAAGCTGGCTAATTAGTTTAAAACACCGTAGACTAAAAATGGACTTATGCATTTATCTTATCCCCACAATATATGTTTATGCTTTCATTGCTAGACGTCCTTTAGTTTCTTCTCAATGCAAATGCTAGAGTAGGTAGAACAACATTTCCAATCTGTTGAAAAATTCAAATCAAAGCACATGTTCAAAATTTGGCCAAAATTGTTCAAAGTTTGGCAAAACACATGTTCAAAGTTTGGCTAAAAGTTAGGTAATCACCAAACAAACTTTGACAATTTTAAAGGTTTGGTGAAATAGTGCTACCATGCATTCCTATAAATATATGGTGGAGTTGTTTTTATGGGCAATGACAATGCTTGTAAAACCATGGGAATAGGTTCAATCCAATTTAAGAATCATGATGGCTCAATCCAAGTCTTGACAGAAGTTCGCTATGTACCAAGTTTAAAGAAAAATCTCATCTCATTAGGAGTCCTAGAATCCAAAGGGCTTACAATCACTATGAGAGATTGATTCTTGAAGGTTGTAGCTGGTGCACTGACGATGATGAAACGCACAAGAAGAAATAACTTGTACTATTTCCAAGGGAGTACATTTATTGGATCAGCATCAACAGTTTCAAGAAAGGATGCAGATTCAGAGGTAACCAAGTTGTCGCATATGCGTTTGGGACATGCTCGGTGAAAAAACTTTGCAGACTTTGGTTAAGCAAGGCTTATTGAAAGGTGCAAATTCTTGCAAATTGGAATTTTGTGAACATTGTGTTACGGGCAAACAAACAAGAGTAAAGTTTGGTTCGACAAGCTGTACATATTTGGAGTCGTTTGGCCATGAGGTGT
>CM046812.1:6489611-6651432 GCA_025617385.1 Murraya koenigii
TTTAGAATCAACAACAGCTTTAGAAGTAACTTTAAAATAAGATTAACTTAAAACAAATCTAAGGTTTGTAGATTTTCTGGATTTTAGAGTACCTCTACTGTATTGCACTTACTTAATGTATGTATGATATGTGAATATGAATTAAATATAACTATGAATTACTTCGTGATTTTTCAAAATAAATACATACGTGTCATACATACTTTAAATAGATATAATATAATAGATGTATTATAGAATCTCTTCTCAATACAAGGGCATTCCTAAAGCTCCTAAGAACAATTAATAGACAAGGATTCTGTCTTAATTTTTTCCCTCTTAACTCTCCTTGTTTTTTAATAATTGATCAAATGTGTGATAATTATGGCAACCTTTTCAATGAATATACATATTTAACCAATTATTGAAAAATAAAGAGGATTAAGAGGAAAAAAATTAGGAGAGGATCCTAGTTCAAGAACAATTCCAAGTAAGTTGAGAAGATCCATGATCTGGATCTTCCAAACCCAAGTCAAATACGCATCACCTCGCCAAAGAAACATATATAAAGAATTAACAACTAAGGAACACGCCAGACGGCATGTGGCATAGTACGGGCACGACATTATACGAATACGTTATATTAAGGCACATGGCATGGCACGGCACGACACGAACACGTTTTAGTAAGGTACATGGCACAGCATGGCATATACGTGCCATGCCGTGCCGTGGACCGGGGTATACTTTAAGTTTTAGGCACTTCAGTCTTAAAAGCACGGCACGTGAAAAAGTATGTGAAAAACACGCTTCATTTATGGGCTATCACGTGGCCCATAGGTCATCAACAGCTTGTGAACCAAAGCATGTTTTTAAATTTTTTTGTAATAAAAAACAAATATAAAATATTATGATTTTCAAATAACTTGAAATTAAAATTTTAATATATCTTATTAGCATAGATTTTTTAAAATTAATTTAGTCTTAGTTTCAAAAAAAATATTGTAATTGTTTTATATTTATAATTTATTAAATGAATAAATAATTTCATGATTTTAATAGTAAAATTATAAAAATCATGATTTTATATATCATAAATCTAAACTTTTACAACTTTATTACTTCATTTATGAAATCATAAATTAATACAAAGAAATATGTTTCATTTGTGAATGAAATATTTTTTACATTTACACAAAAAAATAAAATAAAATTATGAACGAAATTTGTTTAACTTATGACTTGTTATAATCGATACCTCGTAGTTGTGACTTCTTGCTATCATTACTCTAAGATTGTAATTTTTATTTTTACTAAATATTAATGTATTACTATGATCTATGGAATCAGACTTATATATTGCTGTATATAATTGGTTTTTGAAATTAGATAATGTAGTTGTATAATTATGTTAATGTCTTAAATCTTAATGAAATTTTAATTGTTTTCTTAATAAAATTTATTATTATTATTATTATTATTTATTAATTTATTATAATTATTTGTAAATTTGTAATTGAATATAAATTGATGGGTTTGAAGAAATGGCACATGGGCTTGAAAAAATATGCTAGGTATATGGACTTGAAGAAAGTACGACAGGCACACAAGTATTTTTAAGCACAATTTAAAAAAAAAAAGTGGTGGGCTTTTTTAGGTACGACCTAAGGCATGACCAGAACACGGCACGCGTGGGCTCGGGTCGTAGGCTGTGCTGTACTTGAGGGAAAAAAATTTGGGCACAGCATAGCACGGCCCACCCATTTGGTGGACCATACCGTGTCGGCTCAAGATGTAGGTATCGTTTACTTTAAATTGACTTCTATGAACTGATCCTACTCGATATGATTTTACCTGGTTGGATCGGTTCGATCCGATTAGGTAAAATGAATATCATATTTTTTCTTTTACCCGCCAATTAGTTTAACACTAAAGATACTTTCACCATAATGAGAAACACACTGAACACATAGTTTTGTGCTTAGTATAAATTGTCCACTGTGGTGAGAGAAACATGAGACATGCACTTTTCCCTTTTCCCAACTCTCACGCCTTTTTTCCCTTCCCTCCCAACTCCTCCACCTTGGGCTCTTCTTCCTTCTCTCTCCTCGTAACTTCACCCCAATTGACACTCCAAACAGCATCAGAGTCAAATCTAACTCCTCCGCTTTCTTCACTCCGCGCTGCTTTTGTCCGCCTTTCTCTCTAGCAGTAACTCCACCGCTTTCCCTTCCGTTCTCTTCTAGAAGCTCCGGCATAGCTATTTTTTTATGTTTCTAGCAATCCCAAGCTCTTTGTTGAGCGTAACTGTTACAGTTGCTGTTTTGTTTCATGGTAAACGTTATGTCCAAAAGTCGTTAATTTCAAGTTTTCATTTTTGAAGAAAAAATGTAAAAGTTCAACATGGGTTTCTTAGAATTTAAAAATCAAAAGATGAGAGAACTAGATATAACAAGTCAAGTGCATTTTGAACAGAACGTTTTCAATTGTTACCGCGTTTTTCACAAGCTTTCAACTTTGGGTTAGCAATTGCACTTGTGCTAGAAGAGATTACGATTGAACAATTTCCTACAAATATAAACAACTAATTTTCTACAAAATGAGAATCAGAATATCGTTTGCCTATCTTGTAAGGCAAAGCTGACCAATCTAATTTATATTTGCTTCAGCTAATAAGAGTTAAGCAGTCTATTTTATACTTGCACAGCATCATATGACATATAGCAAAATCAGGAAAGTACTTCCTCTGGTTGTGAAATAAGCTTGATATTAAGCTTACATTAAGAGAATTTCAGTCCCTCATAAAATCAAGAGATTAAAGCTTGCATTACAGTCCCAATCAAAACTGGTTTTTTCTTTCGGTAGAGGATTAAGAGAAGTAGTCAAGAAGGCAATATCTTCATGTCCCAAAAACATTAGAAATTGCAATTTCAATTCCAAATTCATTACCAAAACGTGCAAGGGAGACTTTTGATATAAATGCAATTGCTTCTCATAAATCTAAATCAACTATAAGTGAGACTTTTGATGTCTAAAACTGTTTCAAACAATATTTAATTTCTCATCAATTACAATTGAGGATCAATGAAACATATCATGAGTGAGGGAAACGACAGAGGTGACTTGCATTTTGAAAGCCTAACTGGAGCAAAACTGTAAGAAGTATTGTGTTTCATGTTTTGATATCTGCACTTGATTAAACGACTTAGAATCATGTTGTTTTGGTTTAATGAAATCACGAGTTATGCACGTGCGCATAAAGGTTGTTAATGTAACCGTTATTCCTTATGCTTCTCACGTGCAAGTCTGGGAAAAGCCTCTGGGTTGTTATATAAACAGATTTACAGTTGATTCTGGTATAATTTGGAGAGAGATCTAGAGTTGCTTAGAGAGAGATAATGCTTGTAAATAAAGAGTGATTGACAAAATTTATTTACATATTTTACTCTTTATTATATAATTGCTATTTATTATTATTTGTTATTTTTAATTAATTATATTATTTTATTGAATAGGAAAATAATTGAAGATTAAGAAATAAAAGTGCAATAATAAAAAAGGAGTAAAGAATTAAAGATTATAATTTATTCTCCAATAAAAGTTTGCATGTGGAAGAAACTTTCTCTAATTTACAAGCGAAGCGAGGAGATTTATTTTAAGAAAAAAGATTATTGCTTTAGTTAATTTTTGATAAGAGCATTATTGCTTCAATTAGTTTTTTAAAAGAGCAATCAAGGCCTAAAAGCAATTAAGGGAAAAAAAGAAGAAGAAGACTTTGGTTTATCAAAGGGTGGCATTAAAATATAAGCTTGTTAAAATGCTAAGCCTTTTGGCTTTAGGAAAAGGAACCGAGAAAAAGAGGGCATCAAATAACTCAGCCACCAAAGTACTATATAAAAGTCAAATCTTTGGCTTTTGCACAAGGATGGAAGCTGAATAAACGAAGTAAAAAAAAAAAAAAGAGAATTTGCAGCCGTCAAGAAGAGAGGAGAATTTGAGGAAGCACCAGCACCATGGATTCTATTAGTTTTATTATTTTTAATCTCTCTATGTGTTTCTAATTTTATTATACTAGGGTTGAGGATGAAGTCCTATTCAATTAAGTAAATTATTTTTTTATCAATTCTCTATTCATCTGTGCTTTAACATTTACGGTTTTTATTTCATATGTTTAGTTGAATATTGTTAAATCTTTTTATCAATTCTATCATGCATTATTGATTGTTATGATTAATACTTAATTAAACCTATGCTTGGATTTATAAAGTTTATATGTGATAATCTTTGATTCTGTATCTTTCATTAAATTGTTTATACAAAGTGCGTAGGAAAACTTTGAATCTTTGTTATTCAATATTGTTTATATGAGATGCTTAGATATCAGACTATTAAGTATGAAAAAAAACTTATATAACATTAATTTTAATTGGGCTCAATTGTTTAATTTATGAGTTGACATAGATTGATTTCGAGTTGTCACTCTAAAATTAGAAATTAATTGATAATAAGAAATTATTAAGTTAAACAGTGGTAGATTCTGAAGCCCTAGTAGCCTCAATCTCTTGATTTCTAATGTCAATTTACTCGTTTTTATTTTAATTGCTTATTTTTTTTTTAATTTCTTCAAACCAAATATTTTATTTTCAACTAGGGTTTAAATTATAATTAGCTTATATTAAATTTTACTTTTCTAAAAATTAACAGTCTCTGTGGGTTCGACTTCATTATTCATAATTTATATTTCAATAGATTCGTGAGCTTGCGAGTACATTAAAATTTGCACAACAGAGATCATTCTTGTTCTTTGTTGTGTGTTCTATGATCTCATTAATTCGTTGTAAGTAAAGGATTGGAAAAATCAATAAATTTGATTGTTTGTTCCTCTCATGGATGTAGAACATTGCAAAGTGGCTGAACCATGTAATCTGCTTGTGTCTTGAATTTTCTTGAGGGTTTTGAGTTTCTTTTACTTGTGTAGTTCTTAGTTATCATCTGTTTTCATTGTTAAACATCTCTAATTGTTCTTAAAGCATCTTGAGTAATCTGGGTTAAAGATCTTGGGCACTAAGTCAAGAAGCTCTGAATTGTGAGCTTTTAACTCACTACAACCATCATATATGTATTAAATGTACGTTGTAAATGGAATCACATATAAATTTATTATATATAATCATTATTTTATTGATAGCTTGCTTTAATTTTATAGCTGGTTTTGTAAACTTAAATGACACTTTAACTAAGTACCAACTTTATTTTTCCTTTCCTATGTTGACCTCAAATGGCTGATGTTGAAACAAAAGCAAACACCAGAAATAGTCAAAGACTGATGCCTGCATCCACCGTAAAGGGAAGCACTAAGATTTCACTCTCAAAATTCAATTTTACAGAGTACATATGATGATCACAAAGATTACTAGAATTGACACTCTTTCTCTCTTCTCTTCACATACACTCTCACTTTTCAAAACTTGTTGTAAATGGCAACAAGCCCAGTTTATAAAGCCTTTTTTTTTCTCCAGCTCATTTCCTTCCAATTCTAACTACCTTATAACAACCTTATGCACGTGTATTTCGTGTGGCTTAAAGTAATCCCAAAACGCCAATTATTCTTATTGTTTCAAGATCACTGATAAGTTACCATCATCACGTGTATATCAAATGCATCACTCAATCACCTATATGACAATCTTGACCACATCGTTTTGTGTTTAAGACTTCAATAAATGACATAGCATACATACATGTTGTTTCCATATGACATGTGAAACTAAAGTAATGAGTTCACAATACAGCAGTTCTAGATATAGAAAAATTTAGTATGAAATAGAATAACAGTTGAATCTTTACAAATTCACAATTTAGACAACCAAATTTAAAATTAATGCAATGAATTGAAGCAATTTCCTTCACAAGTCGATTACCCACAGTAGGTTTGGCGATACCCACAGCTACTGTGGATTTGCACATGTGGTAGAGAGTGACTTGTGCTAGAGACTCACGGCTGCGGAGAAGTTAGATTTGACTCACTTAGCTTAGTGAGTGACTGTGGATTTGCACTTGTGCAAGAGACCCATAGCTGCGGAGGAATTGGATTTGGCTTTAAGGTTGTTTTACGTATAAACTAGGGAGAAGCTGAGGAGAGAGGAGGAAGAAGAGCTCAGGTGGAGGAGATTGGGAGACAAGGGAGAAAATGCGAGAAAGTGGAAAAAGGGAAGGGTGCGTGTCTCTTGTTTCCCTCACTACAGCGAAAATATGTACCGAACACAAGACGCACCATTTTGTGTCAGTATAATTCTCGTTATGGTAAGAATATCATTCTTGTTAGTTTAAATATTTTTAATAGTAACTAAATAATTAAAATACAAGTCATCTATTAAACACTTGGACAATCCTCCATAAGCAAAATACACAAAATAACATCCACTAATAAGAATAATTTAGTTTAAATTAAAATCAAACCTCCCAATCTCTAACTTTCTTTCTTTTCTTCTTCTTAAAAACTTTCAATCTCTACAGTTGATGTATCCAATGATGTAAGTATGTATTTGTCAAGCACTACATGAAAATAGTTTAATGTAAATTAATTTAACAAATAAAAGTAAACGTGCATAAATTACAACCTCTGAGTTTACTACTAGAAAAATTAGCTACAATGATAGAATTTTTATGATAGATATGAAAAAATTAGTTATTTATTAAAAGAGTATGATAGGAATGTGACATAATTTTTATATATCATAAACGCTTGATAGATATATGATAGTTTATTTGTCTATTACATAGACATAATAATATTTTAAAATTTAATGAAACCATGAATTTGAGTAAATCATATTGTAAATAACATGGCACCTTATCTTGAAACCACAAAAAAAAATAAATTAAGTGTTGAACACAAACCTTAACTTAATTACACACACAAGTAAATAAAGCCGCGGACAAAAATTTAGGTCATCTCCTCTTCGTCTTCATTTTCATCCCCATTTAGCTTGATAGTTGTTCCCATTTCCCTTTATTTCTCAGCTTAATTGTTGCTGCCATTACTCTTCTTCTACCTTCTTCAACTTCGAGATACCATAAATATCTTCTTTAATTTAAATCTACTGCTATAGTCTTTAAGTTTGATCTGCTGCTGTTACTGTTTGTGGTCTGCAAAAGCTGTTGCTGCTGATTGCGTTAGTGTTGTCATCATCTTTGCAATCAACGTCCTGTGATTAAGTCGGTGGAAGCAGATGAAGACAATGGTGTAGAGTATGGGAATGGCAATCGTTGGAAGTAATAGGCCAGTAGAGAATAAGCGGCAGTCAAATTGAAAACCACTTGGTCATGCCCTAGGTTCAAGATCATTTAGAATTTCATAAAACAATTGTGGAGTAAAATTATTTTTAACTTCCAAACCATAGTTGAAAGTATTTACTGAAGCACATTTTAATTGCCCACCAAAACCCAAAATTGAGCCTTAATCTAAAAATTAATTGGACAAGCGTGTCATAATTGAAATAAACTTATTATCAAGTATATGTACAATCAAATCCAATTGGGTTGTTCATTTATATTATGATCCTATCCAATTGCACTTGTCAAAGTTCAATTTCAAATATCAATCCATGGAAGGTTCTAGAATTGTGTAGACAATGTGAGATGACTCTAATCCAAAAATATTTAAAAGAGATGAAAATATCTAAATCTAGAAAACTCTTGAATATTTGTGACATTTGAAAAATGTGGTTGTTAAATTTTTGTATTTTAATATTTGTATAGTTTATATTAGTTATAGGTTACTACAAATACCCTTATGCTCTTTGTTCCAAGCATCAAGTGAGGAGTGAAGAACTAGAAGAGAGAAAGAAGAGTGAGCCATGAGGCATGAGTTTTGTAGTATGTCTCTTGTAAAATATTTATAATTTCCTTAAGTTTAGTGAAATTGTTCTATTGCCTAAACAATTTTAGTTTTGAGCAGCTTTAAGCCTTAGTTTTCAACAATTGGTGTCGAGCAAGATTGGTCGAGACCACTATAGTAGTGTTGTTAGAAGTTCATAATAGTTAAGGACTATTGTTGAGAAGTCTGTAAGAGTACAAT
The DNA here is from genome assembly GCA_025617385.1 of Murraya koenigii. NCBI lineage: Eukaryota > Viridiplantae > Streptophyta > Magnoliopsida > Sapindales > Rutaceae > Murraya > Murraya koenigii. The sequence continues at coordinate 6,497,671 of CM046812.1, forward strand.
GAGGACGTTTGAGGATTGTTTGATAGAGATTCCTTGAATTGTGACGGATTTTGGAACTCTATAAGTTCGTTACCAAAGACGAAGCTTGTGAGGCATTGCCAAAGTCTTACAAATATCATGGGTGACCTTCAAGTAGTTGGAGGAGTTAAGAATCTCAACAACAAAAATTTCAATACTAGAGCAATAATGATGGAGTCCTATTTATAGGGGTTTGATCTCTAGGAGATCGAGTTGTGGTAATAGTGAGAAATCGATGAGTCGAGGTTGCCACTTTTAAAAAGTGGAATATTAAAGCTAGAAAGGCCATGTTCACCATCAATAGTACAATTAAAGAAAAGATGATGTAATATATATATATAAAAGGCTAAGACACCTAATAAAGCTTGAGATATTTTTGCAATGATCTTTTCAAAGAAAATAACACATGGCTATAAATTTTGGAGAATGATCTACTATTAATTTCAAACAAAACATAACAATTGAAGAGTACTTCACAAAACTTTCGAGTTAGATCCCACTGGTGTAATTTTTAAATCTAGAATGAAGAGAATTATTGTTTATAATTTAAGGCCCGTTATAACACATACTTGTCACGTGGGATTCTAGGTTTCATCTAGGTTTCTTTATAAGCTTCTTCAAAAGTCGGTCTAGAGAGTGATTTTCTGTTACATTGTGATTGCTTTGTAACGAGAGAAAGCTAAGAGAGAAAGTTAAAGCTTCTTGTTCTATGTAAAAGACTACGTAATCTTTGTATTTGATCCTTGAAAATCATCAAAAAGCTACTCAATTTGTTCTTCTCGTGGATGTAAGCTAATGCAAGTGAGTTTAATCACATAATCTCTTTTGGTTTCTCTTTCTCGCACTTTCTTTCATTCAATTCTTGTTTTTAATTTTTTCTAGTTAGTCATCTTGTATAATTGATCAACATTACTTAGGTTTCGTTAGATCCTCTTCATAGCATCTTGTTGATCTAGTCTTAAGATTTTGGATAGTGGCTGAAGGTGCTTTGTTTACAAGCTCTTTAGTTACTACAATTATTATTTTTATCCTTTTATATTCACACTCTTATTATAGTGATTAGCCAATAATAAAATTCACTCGCAAAATTTTTCTTGAAGGAAAAGGACTAGTATCTTTGCTTGAAGTGTGGGACCTGTTAGCATCTGCTATAATTTTCTTTTCTCGTCGAAATTTTTTAATTTCCAGAATATTTTTTCTAATTTTTAGATTCTTTCTAATTGAAAAAATTTAGTGTCTTCCAAAATCCCCTAACATTGTTTTTACAAATGTTTGTGTGATCAAATCATATATATTTAACTATAAAAAAAATCATATATATGTATCAATTGAGTAGAAATAAAAATGGACTCAAATGGTTATTATATATGTTTTTTGAAAAAAAATAGAATGCAAAGTATTTGAGAGAAAACAAAAAAAAATAAAAAATTTTCGTGTAGTTGTATAAGTGTAATGAGTTAAGACTATTAGTGAAAGAGGCTTATAGAGAAATATTTATAAGAATTTATTTAGATCTATTTATTTTTTAATATAATTATATTAGGAGAGGGATTTTATGAGAGTTATAGAGGGGTGCTGACAATTCAACTCATACACTTATCTATTCGCTTAGTGGGTATTCCCATACTCTTATGATGTGTTTACATTTCTGGAAGGAGAATCAAAATGGTGAAATCAGAATAAAAAAAATGTTTGCTTGTGAAATTAAAGATGGGAATAGGAATGGATGACATGAGTCCCACATGAAATTAAGCAATCAGTACCTGATTTTTTATTCTGATTAAGGGGGGAGCTGAGAATCAAAAACCCTTTCACCCCATGATAAAAATGTCCTCAATAATTTTATTGTTTTATGAAAATAACCTTATTATCATAGAAAAACATAAATTGAAGAAAAAATAAAAACTGAAATCCCTAATCCAAGTAGCCGACCCATCTCATCTCTCTCACTTAGCAATGAGATCTCACCACTTAATCTCACTCATCACCGCATTAATTACTAGTTGGATTCACGTTGATTGCAGCCTATTACCTTTCGGTTCTGTCATGTACGATCATCTTGATTTGACAGCTCATCACTGTCTATTGTCTCTGATCTCATTTGACGTGTGTGTTCATTTTCCGACTCATTCATGCAGCCCATTATATAATTTTATTTATAAATTATATGAATTAATACCGCGGTGTTTGTTCTATGTTTAGCTTCCAAAATTACAGATATGTTGCTTGGCAGTGCATTTAGTTTCGAAAACTACTGAATTATTTTAATAAAGTTTGCACTTATATGTTATTTATGTGTTTAGCTTCCAAAATTGCCGATATGTGGCTTGGCCATTTCTTGTGTGTTTAGCTTCCAAAACTATGGAATTATTTCAATAAATTTTGTATTTACAAATTATATGAATTAATATTATGAAGATTGTTGTGCGTTTGGTTTCCTAAACTGCCAAATTGTGGCTTTAGGTGTATAGTGATATGATTGATGGCATGAAAGTTTGATGTTTTTACAACTTGGGTTTCTTGTAGTGCTTGTAATTGTTCTTATCACAGGTCAAAAAATGATGGGAAATGTTGGTACTATTGATTTAAATTTCTATAAACAAATAGAGTTTGGAATAAAGGTCATGCTTAAATTAAGGTCAACATTTTCCATCATTTTTTTATGTCACTTTCTTTATGATGCTCATTTTGGTTTGTGGCTTTAGATGTATGGTGATATAAGTTGATATCATTATAATATCATAAATAGTCCCTCTCTCAAGGAAGGAAATGAAATTGTTTCTTTAAGAAAATAAATGGATATGTGTCTTTGAAAAATAATTATGATGAAATTAAAATACAAGTTGCAATCTCATTGAATATTAAAGCCCTTTATCAAATATGTATTAAATCTCATGATATTGAGAATTGAAAAATGCCCAATATCTTAAGTCACAAGAAAGAAGAGAGTCTTAGTAGTTATACACAATTTGGTGATGATGTTGCAAATGATTATAGCTGTGTGTACTGTTATGTATTCCCATCTTGGCTTAACTTATCAATGAAGATTAAAAGTTCCAAGAGATACTATAGTGTTTATCAACAACTAAACTTTTTGTATGGTTTGGTTTTTGAAAGTGATGTGAAATGTTTGTCATAATTAAGAATGGATAGACAAACCTTTCAAAAATTATGTATGCTTTTTTGTGAGAAAGGGGGTTTAGTTGGTATTAGAAATGTATTGCTGGAGGAAACGCTTGTAATGTTTATGTTTATTTTAGCACACCATTTGAAGAATCGAGTGATTAGTTTTAATTTTAAAACATCCGACTTGACAGTTAGTAAATGTTTCCATGAGTGTTTAAAGGCAATGATTAGATGGAAAAGAGTTTTGAAAAAACCCAAGCCTATGTTGAAGAATTCAATAGACCTAACATGGAAATGGTTTAAAGTATGTATATTATTGTCTTGATACACTATGTTCATTTATAAAGTTATGACCATTGACTTACAATTTTTTTTCGATCTAATATTTTAGAATTTTTTAGGGATTTTAGATGGTACATATGTAAAGGTTCATGTTTCAGAGGCCAATAAACCAAGATATAAATGTCTTAGTGGTTTATTCATAAGACATGCAATTTATTTATGTCTTATACAGATGGGAGGGTTTAGCTCATGATATGCAAGTGCTAAAAGATGCCGTAACTAGAAGAAATAATTCAAAAGTCCCCCATGGCAATAACTTTAACCCAATTATCTTTAAATTTTAAGATTGTGTAATTGAATTTGAGACTTTTATTTATAATTTTTTTTGTCAATAGGCTATTATTACTTGTTTGATTATGGCTACACCAATAGGATGAGTTTTCTTTCTTCATTTGAGGTCAACGTTACCATTTGAGTGACTTTAGGGATAGACACCAATCTACTACTCTATAAGAGTTGTCTAATATGAAGCATTCTAGTGCTTGCAATATGATTGAACGATGTTTTGAGTTATTGAAGAAAGATGGGCTATACTGAGAAGTCCTACCTTTTATGATATAAAAACACAAAGGCGTATAATATCTGTTTGTTGCATGCTACATAATTTCATAAGAAGGGAAATGCCTTTTGATGATATAGAACTTAAAATGATTGATGAGTTCATTCCAAATATTGACTTTGACTTTGCAATAATTGATACCATTGAGCCTTCAAATGAGTGGAATGTTTGAAGACAAAATTTGACCTAAGATATGTGGAACTCATGGCGAGCAAGTAGAAATTCATGAAGACTTTGTTTATGCACTTATGGAATTTGGTTTATTAGGCATATGATGTTGTATTGTTATTTAACATTTGTTTTTGTATTGTTATTTGCATTGGATTCTGGATTGTTACTTGAATTCAGATATTGTATTCGTATTTGATCATTAGATACTGCAGTGTTATTTGAACTTGGATGTTGTATTGTTATTTGGTATTTGGTATTACATTGTTAGTTGAATTTATATATTGTATTGTTCGTTAACATTTGGTATTATATTCTTAGACATTTGATATTGTACTGTTATTTGAATAAATAGGATCAGTTTCATTCCAACTTCAACTACCGGAGATCAGTTTCATTCCAACTCCAACTACCAGAGGTCAGGGTATGAATCAACACTATTAGACAATAACTCAAGATAATGCATTGATTGACGCATTGTCAGAATTTAGTCAAAATCCCATGTGACAAGCAGACTGTGGTTTTAAAATTGGGCATTTACAACAACTGAAAAATAAGTTCGAAGCAAAAATATCAGGTTGTGTTCTGAAAGCATCTTCTCACATTGAGTCTAGAATTAAATGGTTCAAGAAAAATGGTGTGCTATGTTAGTATGTTATTTCTTAGAGGGTTTGGTTGGGATGCTGATAATTTAATGATAATATGTGAAAAAAAATGTTTTTGATGAGTATGTCAAAGTAAAGTTTTAACTTGTATGGTATTATTTTTATCACTTAACTTGAATTTGTATTATTAACATATTATTATTACTATTATTTTTACAGAAAAGAAAGGAGGAAATTTGTTTATTCAAGAAACTACTTTCTCATTATTACACTTTGTCTGACATTTGTGGTCGAGATCGAGCAATTGGAGCTAATGCTGCCAATGCAGACAAAGATAAAGAAGAGATATGTAAAGGTGATGATATTAGTGTGCATTTAAGAGATGAGTCTGTTAATGAACCTTTTAATGAAGATTTCATTCATGGTATGTCAAGTACTTAACATTCAATTGTCGAATGGAACACCGAAGCAGGCTTGCTCAACCAGTCGTCTTTGACCGTTAAAAATTTAGAATCAACAACAGCTTTAGAAGTAACTTTAAAATAAGATTAACTTAAAACAAATCTAAGGTTTGTAGATTTTCTGGATTTTAGAGTACCTCTATTGTATTGCACTTACTTAATGTATGTATGATATGTGAATATGAATTAAATATAACTATGAATTACTTCGTGATTTTTCAAAATAAATACATACGTGTCATACATACTTTAAATAGATATAATATAATAGATGTATTATAGAATCTCTTCTCAATACAAGGGCATTCCTAAAGCTCCTAAGAACAATTAATAGACAAGGATTCTGTCTTAATTTTTTCCCTCTTAACTCTCCTTGTTTTTTAATAATTGATCAAATGTGTGATAATTATGGCAACCTTTTCAATGAATATACATATTTAACCAATTATTGAAAAATAAAGAGGATTAAGAGGAAAAAATTAGGAGAGGATCCTAGTTCAAGAACAATTCCAAGTAAGTTGAGAAGATCCATGATCCGGATCTTCCAAACCCAAGTCAAATACGCATCACCTCGCCAAAGAAACATATATAAAGAATTAACAACTAAGGAACACGCCTAGACGGCATGTGGCATAGTACGGGCACGACATTATACTGAATACGTTATATTAAGGCACATGGCATGGCACGGCACGACTACGTAACACGCTTTAGTAAGGTACATGGCACAAGCATGGCATATACGTGCCATGCCGCGTCGTGGACCGGGTATACTTTAAGTTTTAGGCACTTCAGTCTTAAAAGCACGGCACGTGAAAAAGTATGTGAAAACACGCTTCATTTATGGGCTATCACGTGGCCCATAGGTCATCAACAACTTGTGAACCAAAGCATGTTTTTAAATTTTTTGTAATAAAAACAAATATAAAATATTATGATTTTCAAATAACTTGAAATTAAAATTTTAATATATCTTATTAGCATAGATTTTTAAAATTAATTTAGTCTTAGTTTCAAAAAAAATATTGTAATTGTTTTATATTTATAATTTATTAAATGAATAAATAATTTCATGATTTTAATAGTAAAATTATAAAAATCATGATTTTATATATCATAAATCTAAACTTTTACAACTTTATTACTTCATTTATGAAATCATAAATTAATACAAAGAAATATGTTTCATTTGTGAATGAAATATTTTTTACATTTACACAAAAAAATAAAATAAAATTATGAACGAAATTTGTTTAACTTATGACTTGTTATAATCGATACCTCGTAGTTGTGACTTCTTGCTATCATTACTCTAAGATTGTAATTTTTATTTTTACTAAATATTAATGTATTACTATGATCTATGGAATCAGACTTATATATTGCTGTATATAATTGGTTTTTGAAATTAGATAATGTAGTTGTGTAATTATGTTAATGTCTTAAATCTTAATGAAATTTTAATTGTTTTCTTAATAAAATTTATTATTATTATTATTATTATTTATCAATTTATTATAATTATTTGTAAATTTGTAATTGAATATAAATTGATGGGTTTGAAGAAATGGCACATGGGCTTGAAAAAATATGCTAGGTATATGGACTTGAAGAAAGTACGACAGGCACACAAGTATTTTTAAGCACAATTTAAAAAAAAAGTGGTGGGCTTTTTAGAGTACGACCTAAGGCATGACCAGAACACGAGCACGCGTGGGCTCGGGTCGTGAGGTCATGCTTGTACTTGAGGGAAAAAATTTGGGCACAAGCATAGCACGGCCCACCCATTTGGTGGACCATACCGTGTCGGCTCAAGATGTAGGTATCGTTTACTTTAAATTGACTTCTATGAACTGATCCTACTCGATATGATTTTACCTGGTTGGATCGGTTCGATCCGATTAGGTAAAATGAATATCATATTTTTTCTTTTACCCGCCAATTAGTTTAACACTAAAGATACTTTCACCATAATGAGAAACACACTGAACACATAGTTTTGTGCTTAGTATAAATTGTCCACTGTGGTGAGAGAAACATGAGACATGCACTTTTCCCTTTTCCCAACTCTCACGCCTTTTTTCCCTTCCCTCCCAACTCCTCCACCTTGGGCTCTTCTTCCTTCTCTCTCCTCGTAACTTCACCCCAATTGACACTCCAAACAGCATCAGAGTCAAATCTAACTCCTCCGCTTTCTTCACTCCGCGCTGCTTTTGTCCGCCTTTCTCTCTAGCAGTAACTCCACCGCTTTCCCTTCCGTTCTCTTCTAGAAGCTCCGGCATAGCTATTTTTTTATGTTTCTAGCAATCCCAAGCTCTTTGTTGAGCGTAACTGTTACAGTTGCTGTTTTGTTTCATGGTAAACGTTATGTCCAAAAGTCGTTAATTTCAAGTTTTCATTTTTGAAGAAAAAATGTAAAAGTTCAACATGGGTTTCTTAGAATTTAAAAATCAAAAGATGAGAGAACTAGATATAACAAGTCAAGTGCATTTTGAACAGAACGTTTTCAATTGTTACCGCGTTTTTCACAAGCTTTCAACTTTGGGTTAGCAATTGCACTTGTGCTAGAAGAGATTACGATTGAACAATTTCCTACAAATATAAACAACTAATTTTCTACAAAATGAGAATCAGAATATCGTTTGCCTATCTTGTAAGGCAAAGCTGACCAATCTAATTTATATTTGCTTCAGCTAATAAGAGTTAAGCAGTCTATTTTATACTTGCACAGCATCATATGACATATAGCAAAATCAGGAAAGTACTTCCTCTGGTTGTGAAATAAGCTTGATATTAAGCTTACATTAAGAGAATTTCAGTCCCTCATAAAATCAAGAGATTAAAGCTTGCATTACAGTCCCAATCAAAACTGGTTTTTTCTTTCGGTAGAGGATTAAGAGAAGTAGTCAAGAAGGCAATATCTTCATGTCCCAAAAACATTAGAAATTGCAATTTCAATTCCAAATTCATTACCAAAACGTGCAAGGGAGACTTTTGATATAAATGCAATTGCTTCTCATAAATCTAAATCAACTATAAGTGAGACTTTTGATGTCTAAAACTGTTTCAAACAATATTTAATTTCTCATCAATTACAATTGAAGATCAATGAAACATATCATGAGTGAGGGAAACGACAGAGGTGACTTGCATTTTGAAAGCCTAACTGGAGCAAAACTGTAAGAAGTATTGTGTTTCATGTTTTGATATCTGCACTTGATTAAACGACTTAGAAGCATGTTGTTTTGGTTTAATGAAATCACGAGTTATGCACGTGAGCATAAAGGTTGTTAATGTAACCGTTATTCCTTATGCTTCTCACGTGCAAGTCTGGGAAAAGCCTCTGGGTTGTTATATAAACAGATTTACAGTTGATTCTGGTATAATTTGGAGAGAGATCTAGAGTTGCTTAGAGAGAGATAATGCTTGTAAATAAAGAGTGATTGACAAAATTTATTTACATATTTTACTCTTTATTATATAATTGCTATTTATTATTATTTGTTATTTTTAATTAATTATATTATTTTATTGAATAGGAAAATAATTGAAGATTAAGAAATAAAAGTGCAATAATAAAAAGGAGTAAAGAATTAAAGATTATAATTTATTCTCCAATAAAAGTTTGCATGTGGAAGAAACTTTCTCTAATTTACAAGCGAAGCGAGGAGATTTATTTTAAGAAAAAGATTATTGCTTTAGTTAATTTTTGATAAGAGCATTATTGCTTCAATTAGTTTTTAAAAGAGCAATCAAGGCCTAAAAGCAATTAAGGGAAAAAAGAAGAAGAAGACTTTGGTTTATCAAAGGGTGGCATTAAAATATAAGCTTGTTAAAATGCTAAGCCTTTTGGCTTTAGGAAAAGGAACCGAGAAAAGAGGGCATCAAATAACTCAGCCACCAAAGTACTATATAAAAGTCAAATCTTTGGCTTTTGCACAAGGATGGAAGCTGAATAAACGAAGTAAAAAAAAAAAAAAGAGAATTTGCAGCCGTCAAGAAGAGAGGAGAATTTGAGGAAGCACCAGCACCATGGATTCTATTAGTTTTATTATTTTTAATCTCTCTATGTGTTTCTAATTTTATTATACTAGGGTTGAGGATGAAGTCCTATTCAATTAAGTAAATTATTTTTTTTATCAATTCTCTATTCATCTGTGCTTTAACATTTACGGTTTTTATTTCATATGTTTAGTTGAATATTGTTAAATCTTTTTATCAATTCTATCATGCATTATTGATTGTTATGATTAATACTTAATTAAACCTATGCTTGGATTTATAAAGTTTATATGTGATAATCTTTGATTCTGTATCTTTCATTAAATTGTTTATACAAAGTGCGTAGGAAAACTTTGAATCTTTGTTATTCAATATTGTTTATATGAGATGCTTAGATATCAGACTATTAAGTATGAAAAAAACTTATATAACATTAATTTTAATTGGGCTCAATTGTTTAATTTATGAGTTGACATAGATTGATTTCGAGTTGTCACTCTAAAATTAGAAATTAATTGATAATAAGAAATTATTAAGTTAAACAGTGGTAGATTCTGAAGCCCTAGTAGCCTCAATCTCTTGATTTCTAATGTCAATTTACTCGTTTTTATTTTAATTGCTTATTTTTTTTTTAATTTCTTCAAACCAAATATTTTATTTTCAACTAGGGTTTAAATTATAATTAGCTTATATTAAATTTTACTTTTCTAAAAATTAACAGTCTCTGTGGGTTCGACTTCATTATTCATAATTTATATTTCAATAGATTCGTGAGCTTGCGAGTACATTAAAATTTGCACAACAGAGATCATTCTTGTTCTTTGTTGTGTGTTCTATGATCTCATTAATTCGTTGTAAGTAAAGGATTGGAAAAATCAATAAATTTGATTGTTTGTTCCTCTCATGGATGTAGAACATTGCAAAGTGGCTGAACCATGTAATCTGCTTGTGTCTTGAATTTTCTTGAGGGTTTTGAGTTTCTTTTACTTGTGTAGTTCTTAGTTATCATCTGTTTTCATTGTTAAACATCTCTAATTGTTCTTAAAGCATCTTGAGTAATCTGGGTTAAAGATCTTGGGCACTAAGTCAAGAAGCTCTGAATTGTGAGCTTTTAACTCACTACAACCATCATATATGTATTAAATGTACGTTGTAAATGGAATCACATATAAATTTATTATATATAATCATTATTTTATTGATAGCTTGCTTTAATTTTATAGCTGGTTTTGTAAACTTAAATGACACTTTAACTAAGTACCAACTTTATTTTTCCTTTCCTATGTTGACCTCAAATGGCTGATGTTGAAACAAAAGCAAACACCAGAAATAGTCAAAGACTGATGCCTGCATCCACCGTAAAGGGAAGCACTAAGATTTCACTCTCAAAATTCAATTTTACAGAGTACATATGATGATCACAAAGATTACTAGAATTGACACTCTTTCTCTCTTCTCTTCACATACACTCTCACTTTTCAAAACTTGTTGTAAATGGCAACAAGCCCAGTTTATAAAGCCTTTTTTTTTTTCTCCAGCTCATTTCCTTCCAATTCTAACTACCTTATAACAACCTTATGCACGTGTATTTCGTGTGGCTTAAAGTAATCCCAAAACGCCAATTATTCTTATTGTTTCAAGATCACTGATAAGTTACCATCATCACGTGTATATCAAATGCATCACTCAATCACCTATATGACAATCTTGACCACATCGTTTTGTGTTTAAGACTTCAATAAATGACATAGCATACATACATGTTGTTTCCATATGACATGTGAAACTAAAGTAATGAGTTCACAATACAGCAGTTCTAGATATAGAAAAATTTAGTATGAAATAGAATAACAGTTGAATCTTTACAAATTCACAATTTAGACAACCAAATTTAAAATTAATGCAATGAATTGAAGCAATTTCCTTCACAAGTCGATTACCCACAGTAGGTTTGGCGATACCCACAGCTACTGTGGATTTGCACATGTGGTAGAGAGTGACTTGTGCTAGAGACTCACGGCTGCGGAGAAGTTAGATTTGACTCACTTAGCTTAGTGAGTGACTGTGGATTTGCACTTGTGCAAGAGACCCATAGCTGCGGAGGAATTGGATTTGGCTTTAAGGTTGTTTTACGTATAAACTAGGGAGAAGCTGAGGAGAGAGGAGGAAGAAGAGCTCAGGTGGAGGAGATTGGGAGACAAGGGAGAAAATGCGAGAAAGTGGAAAAAGGGAAGGGTGCGTGTCTCTTGTTTCCCTCACTACAGCGAAAATATGTACCGAACACAAGACGCACCATTTTGTGTCAGTATAATTCTCGTTATGGTAAGAATATCATTCTTGTTAGTTTAAATATTTTTAATAGTAACTAAATAATTAAAATACAAGTCATCTATTAAACACTTGGACAATCCTCCATAAGCAAAATACACAAAATAACATCCACTAATAAGAATAATTTAGTTTAAATTAAAATCAAACCTCCCAATCTCTAACTTTCTTTCTTTTCTTCTTCTTAAAAACTTTCAATCTCTACAGTTGATGTATCCAATGATGTAAGTATGTATTTGTCAAGCACTACATGAAAATAGTTTAATGTAAATTAATTTAACAAATAAAAGTAAACGTGCATAAATTACAACCTCTGAGTTTACTACTAGAAAAATTAGCTACAATGATAGAATTTTTATGATAGATATGAAAAAATTAGTTATTTATTAAAAGAGTATGATAGGAATGTGACATAATTTTTATATATCATAAGCGCTTGATAGATATATGATAGTTTATTTGTCTATTACATAGACATAATAATATTTTAAAATTTAATGAAACCATGAATTTGAGTAAATCATATTGTAAATAACATGGCACCTTATCTTGAAACCACAAAAAAAAATAAATTAAGTGTTGAACACAAACCTTAACTTAATTACACACACAAGTAAATAAAGTCATGGACAAAAATTTAGGTCATCTCCTCTTCGTCTTCATTTTCATCCCCATTTAGCTTGATAGTTGTTCCCATTTCCCTTTATTTCTCAGCTTAATTGTTGCTGCCATTACTCTTCTTCTACCTTCTTCAACTTCGAGATACCATAAATATCTTCTTTAATTTAAATCTACTGCTATAGTCTTTAAGTTTGATCTGCTGCTGTTACTGTTTGTGGTCTGCAAAAGCTGTTGCTGCTGATTGCGTTAGTGTTGTCATCATCTTTGCAATCAACGTCTGTGATTAAGTCGGTGGAAGCAGATGAAGACAATGGTGTAGAGTATGGGAATGGCAATGCTGGAAGTAATAGGCCAGCGTAGAATAAGCGGCCGTCAAATTGAAAACCACTTGGTCATGCCCTAGGTTCAAGATCATTTAGAATTTCATAAAACAATTGTGGAGTAAAATTATTTTTAACTTCCAAACCATAGTTGAAAGTATTTACGAAGCACATTTTAATTGCCCACCAAAACCCAAAATTGAGCCTTAATCTAAAAATTAATTGGACAACTGTGTCATAATTGAAATAAACTTATTATCAGTATATGTACAATCAAATCCAATTGGGTTGTTCATTTATATTATGATCCTATCCAATTGCACTTGTCAAAGTTCAATTTCAAATATCAATCCATGGAAGGTTCTAGAATTGTGTAGACAATGTGAGATGACTCTAATCCAAAAATATTTAAAAGAGATGAAAATATCTAAATCTAGAAAACTCTTGAATATTTGTGACATTTGAAAAATGTGGTTGTTAAATTTTGTATTTTAATATTTGTATAGTTTATATTAGTTATAGGTTACTACAAATACCCTTATGCTCTTTGTTCCAAGCATCAAGTGAGGAGTGAAGAACTAGAAGAGAGAAAGAAGAGTGAGCCATGAGGCATGAGTTTTGTAGTATGTCTCTTGTAAAATATTTATAATTTCCTTAAGTTTAGTGAAATTGTTCTATTGCCTAAACAATTTTAGTTTTGAGCAGTTTAAGCCTTAGTTTTCAACAATTGGTGTCAGAGCAAGATTGGTCAGAGACCACTATAGTAGTGTTGTTAGAAGTTCATAATAGTTAAGGACTATTGTTGAGAAGCTGTAAGAGTACAATGAGGACGTTTGAGGATTGTTTGATAGAGATTCCTTGAATTGTGACGGATTTTGGAACTCTATAAGTTCGTTACCAAAGACGAAGCTTGTGAGGCATTGCCAAAGTCTTACAAATATCATGGGTGACCTTCAAGTAGTTGGAGGAGTTAAGAATCTCAACAACAAAAATTTCAATACTAGAGCAATAATGATGGAGTCCTATTTATAGGGGTTTGATCTCTAGGAGATCGAGTTGTGGTAATAGTGAGAAATCGATGAGTCGAGGTTGCCACTTTTAAAAAGTGGAATATTAAAGCTAGAAAGGCCATGTTCACCATCAATAGTACAATTAAAGAAAAGATGATGTAATATATATATATAAAAGGCTAAGACACCTAATAAAGCTTGAGATATTTTTGCAATGATCTTTTCAAAGAAAATAACACATGGCTATAAATTTTGGAGAATGATCTACTATTAATTTCAAACAAAACATAACAATTGAAGAGTACTTCACAAAACTTTCGAGTTAGATCCCACTGGTGTAATTTTTAAATCTAGAATGAAGAGAATTATTGTTTATAATTTAAGGCCCGTTATAACACATACTTGTCACGTGGGATTCTAGGTTTCATCTAGGTTTCTTTATAAGCTTCTTCAAAAGTCGGTCTAGAGAGTGATTTTCTGTTACATTGTGATTGCTTTGTAACGAGAGAAAGCTAAGAGAGAAAGTTAAAGCTTCTTGTTCTATGTAAAAGACTACGTAATCTTTGTATTTGATCCTTGAAAATCATCAAAAAGCTACTCAATTTGTTCTTCTCGTGGATGTAAGCTAATGCAAGTGAGTTTAATCACATAATCTCTTTTGGTTTCTCTTTCTCGCACTTTCTTTCATTCAATTCTTGTTTTTAATTTTTTCTAGTTAGTCATCTTGTATAATTGATCAACATTACTTAGGTTTCTGTTAGATCCTCTTCATAGCATCTTGTTGATCTAGTCTTAAGATTTTGGATAGTGGCTGAAGGTGCTTTGTTTACAAGCTCTTTAGTTACTACAATTATTATTTTTATCCTTTTTATATTCACACTCTTATTATAGTGATTAGCCAATAATAAAATTCACTGCAAAATTTTTCTTGAAGGGAAAAGGACTAGTATCTTTGCTTGAAGTGTGGGACTGTTAGCACTGCTATAATTTTCTTTTCTGTCGAAATTTTTTTAATTTCCAGAATATTTTTTTCTAATTTTTTAGATTCTTTCTAATTGAAAAAAATTTAGTGTCTTCCAAAATCCCCTAACATTGTTTTTACAAATGTTTGTGTGATCAAATCATATATATTTAACTATAAAAAAAAATCATATATATGTATCAATTGAGTAGAAATAAAAATGGACTCAAATGGTTATTATATATGTTTTTTTGAAAAAAAAAATAGAATGCAAAGTATTTGAGAGAAAACAAAAAAAAAATAAAAAAAATTTTCGTGTAGTTGTATAAGTGTAATGAGTTAAGACTGTTAGTGAAAGAGGCTTATAGAGAAATATTTATAAGAATTTATTTAGATCTATTTATTTTTTAATATAATTATATTAGGAGAGGGATTTTATGAGAGTTATAGAGGGGTGCTGACAATTCAACTCATACACTTATCTATTCGCTTAGTGGGTATTCCCATACTCTTATGATGTGTTTACATTTCTGGAAGGAGAATCAAAATGGTGAAATCAGAATAAAAAAAATGTTTGCTTGTGAAATTAAAGATGGGAATAGGAATGGATGACATGAGTCCCACATGAAATTAAGCAATCAGTACCTGATTTTTTATTCTGATTAAGGGGGGAGCTGAGAATCAAAAACCCTTTCACCCCATGATAAAAATGTCCTCAATAATTTTATTGTTTTATGAAAATAACCTTATTATCATAGAAAAACATAAATTGAAGAAAAAATAAAAACTGAAATCCCTAATCCAAGTAGCCGACCCATCTCATCTCTCTCACTTAGCAATGAGATCTCACCACTTAATCTCACTCATCACCGCATTAATTACTAGTTGGATTCACGTTGATTGCAGCCTATTACCTTTCGGTTCTGTCATGTACGATCATCTTGATTTGACAGCTCATCACTGTCTATTGTCTCTGATCTCATTTGACGTGTGTGTTCATTTTCCGACTCATTCATGCAGCCCATTATATAATTTTATTTATAAATTATATGAATTAATACCGCGGTGTTTGTTCTATGTTTAGCTTCCAAAATTACAGATATGTTGCTTGGCAGTGCATTTAGTTTCGAAAACTACTGAATTATTTTAATAAAGTTTGCACTTATATGTTATTTATGTGTTTAGCTTCCAAAATTGCCGATATGTGGCTTGGCCATTTCTTGTGTGTTTAGCTTCCAAAACTATGGAATTATTTCAATAAATTTTGTATTTACAAATTATATGAATTAATATTATGAAGATTGTTGTGCGTTTGGTTTCCTAAACTGCCAAATTGTGGCTTTAGGTGTATAGTGATATGATTGATGGCATGAAAGTTTGATGTTTTTACAACTTGGGTTTCTTGTAGTGCTTGTAATTGTTCTTATCACAGGTCAAAAAATGATGGGAAATGTTGGTACTATTGATTTAAATTTCTATAAACAAATAGAGTTTGGAATAAAGGTCATGCTTAAATTAAGGTCAACATTTTCCATCATTTTTTATGTCACTTTCTTTATGATGCTCATTTTGGTTTGTGGCTTTAGATGTATGGTGATATAAGTTGATATCATTATAATATCATAAATAGTCCCTCTCTCAAGGAAGGAAATGAAATTGTTTCTTTAAGAAAATAAATGGATATGTGTCTTTGAAAAATAATTATGATGAAATTAAAATACAAGTTGCAATCTCATTGAATATTAAAGCCCTTTATCAAATATGTATTAAATCTCATGATATTGAGAATTGAAAAATGCCCAATATCTTAAGTCACAAGAAAGAAGAGAGTCTTAGTAGTTATACACAATTTGGTGATGATGTTGCAAATGATTATAGCTGTGTGTACTTGTTATGTATTCCCATCTTGGCTTAACTTATCAATGAAGATTAAAAGTTCCAAGAGATACTATAGTGTTTATCAACAACTAAACTTTTTGTATGGTTTGGTTTTGAAAGTGATGTGAAATGTTTGTCATAATTAAGAATGGATAGACAAACCTTTCAAAAATTATGTATGCTTTTTGTGAGAAAGGGGTTTAGTTGGTATTAGAAATGTATTGTCTGGAGGAAACGCTTGTAATGTTTATGTTTATTTTAGCACACCATTTGAAGAATCGAGTGATTAGTTTTAATTTTAAAACATCCGACTTGACAGTTAGTAAATGTTTCCATGAGTGTTTAAAGGCAATGATTAGATGGAAAAGAGTTTTGAAAAAACCCAAGCCTATGTTGAAGAATTCAATAGACCTAACATGGAAATGGTTTAAAGTATGTATATTATTGTCTTGATACACTATGTTCATTTATAAAGTTATGACCATTGACTTACAATTTTTTTTCGATCTAATATTTTAGAATTTTTTAGGGATTTTAGATGGTACATATGTAAAGGTTCATGTTTCAGAGGCCAATAAACCAAGATATAAATGTCTTAGTGGTTTATTCATAAGACATGCAATTTATTTATGTCTTATACAGATGGGAGGGTTTAGCTCATGATATGCAAGTGCTAAAAGATGCCGTAACTAGAAGAAATAATTCAAAAGTCCCCCATGGCAATAACTTTAACCCAATTATCTTTAAATTTTAAGATTGTGTAATTGAATTTGAGACTTTTATTTATAATTTTTTTTGTCAATAGGCTATTATTACTTGTTTGATTATGGCTACACCAATAGGATGAGTTTTCTTTCTTCATTTGAGGTCAACGTTACCATTTGAGTGACTTTAGGGATAGACACCAATCTACTACTCTATAAGAGTTGTCTAATATGAAGCATTCTAGTGCTTGCAATATGATTGAACGATGTTTTGAGTTATTGAAGAAAGATGGGCTATACTGAGAAGTCCTACCTTTTATGATATAAAAACACAAAGGCGTATAATATCTGTTTGTTGCATGCTACATAATTTCATAAGAAGGGAAATGCCTTTTGATGATATAGAACTTAAAATGATTGATGAGTTCATTCCAAATATTGACTTTGACTTTGCAATAATTGATACCATTGAGCCTTCAAATGAGTGGAATGTTTGAAGACAAAATTTGACCTAAGATATGTGGAACTCATGGCGAGCAAGTAGAAATTCATGAAGACTTTGTTTATGCACTTATGGAATTTGGTTTATTAGGCATATGATGTTGTATTGTTATTTAACATTTGTTTTTGTATTGTTATTTGCATTGGATTCTGGATTGTTACTTGAATTCAGATATTGTATTCGTATTTGATCATTAGATACTGCAGTGTTATTTGAACTTGGATGTTGTATTGTTATTTGGTATTTGGTATTACATTGTTAGTTGAATTTATATATTGTATTGTTCGTTAACATTTGGTATTATATTCTTAGACATTTGATATTGTACTGTTATTTGAATAAATAGGATCAGTTTCATTCCAACTTCAACTACCAGAGATCAGTTTCATTCCAACTCCAACTACCAGAGGTCAGGGTATGAATCAACACTATTAGACAATAACTCAAGATAATGCATTGATTGACGCATTGTCAGAATTTAGTCAAAATCCCATGTGACAAGCAGACTGTGGTTTTAAAATTGGGCATTTACAACAACTGAAAAATAAGTTCGAAGCAAAAATATCAGGTTGTGTTCTGAAAGCATCTTCTCACATTGAGTCTAGAATTAAATGGTTCAAGAAAAATGGTGTGCTATGTTAGTATGTTATTTCTTAGAGGGTTTGGTTGGGATGCTGATAATTTAATGATAATATGTGAAAAAAATGTTTTTGATGAGTATGTCAAAGTAAAGTTTTAACTTGTATGGTATTATTTTTATCACTTAACTTGAATTTGTATTATTAACATATTATTATTACTATTATTTTTACAGAAAAGAAAGGAGGAAATTTGTTTATTCAAGAAACTACTTTCTCATTATTACACTTTGTCTGACATTTGTGGTCGAGATCGAGCAATTGGAGCTAATGCTGCCAATGCAGACAAAGATAAAGAAGAGATATGTAAAGGTGATGATATTAGTGTGCATTTAAGAGATGAGTCTGTTAATGAACCTTTTAATGAAGATTTCATTCATGGTATGTCAAGTACTTAACATTCAATTGTCGTTCCTTAGCAAGTAGATTCTACACCAAGTAGTTTAACAAACAAATCCAAATGTGTTCAAATATTGGGGCAATGGTTGAGTCGGTGGCTTGATAGGTTGATTAATGTGCTCTCTACTTCTGATAAGGATATAGCTAATTTGCAAGCTCAGTTATATGAAGAAATGAGCAAAACTGAAGGCTTGGGTGATGAAGAAATATATGATACGACTAGTATATTAGCCACGAAACATGATTTGTTATGGGTGTTCTTTACCTTGATTGATGTCGTCTGATGTAGTCCGATTATAATGTGAAAATGTTTGCACTTGTGTTGCTTTGTTGGGAACCAAAATTGCCAGGATGTGTTATGTAAAGATTTTTAATATTATGTTTTAATTAGCATTATTGGAATTTATGTTGTATTGAAAATTGTTTTGAATTTATATATGCATTTTAAGCATCCTCATTGTTATTACTTCAATTTGTTTGTTTATGAAATCATCATTATTAGTAATTATTACTATTACTATTATTATTATTATAATTATTTATTAACAAAATTTATTAATACAATTATTATTATTATTATTATTATTTTTCTTATTATTATTACTATTTTTTATTTTTTATTGTTATTATTATTATTTTTTATTATTGTTATTGTTTTATTATTATTATTATTATTGTTATTCTTATTCTTATTATTCTTATTATTATTATTATTATTATTATTATTATTATTGTTATTGTTATGTTATTATTGTTGTTATTGTTGTTGTTGTTGTTATTTTTATTATTTATTGTTATTATTATTATTACTATTATTTATTTATATTATTATTATTATTATTATTATTTATTGTTATTATTTATATTATTATTATTATTAATTATATTTTGTTGTTGTTATTATTATTATTGTTTATTACTTATTTTGTTGTTGTTGTTATTATTATTTATATATTTATTTATTTTGTTATTTTTATTATTTATCATTAATATTAGTATTATTTATATTATTTATTATTATTATTATTATTATTAAATAATATCAAGAACAATAAGTAACAAAGAGTATTTTAGTAAATTATAATAATTTATTCTAGTTCTAAGGTAAAGTAAACACATCAATGGAAATGAATTCCATTTCAATTGTGATTCTTATAGCTCAAATAAACAACATATTCTGATTCATATTTTTTATTTCGATTCGAACTCGTACTGATTTCAGTCTATTTCGATTCCAGCTCATTCCAATTATTGATTAGTAAACACACCATTAATACTTCTTAAGAACAAATGGGCTTTCACACTTCAACTAATTAAGACTAGATGTGTGAATAGAGTTTTACAAATTTAAATGGTAAAAGGATGATGTAAATTATAAAATTAAATTTACACTTGTAAATCATGAATTCAAATTTCATGATTAAATTTATTCAAAATAGTTGCTTTATTAATTAGTTAAAAATTAATTTATATTTCAATATTCACATTAATAGTTAAATGAAGTAACATAACAAAAATAACTATATATTTAAATATTGATTTTGAGCACTAAACAGGAGATTGGATAAAAATTAATAAAAATAATACAGCTGTAAAAGTAATCATAATACCATAAATGTACTACATCTTCTAGATTTTTTCAGATTAGCAGTGGATTCTTCGAGATTTGTATTTGACTTCTTATTACATAATAAACTTTATTTAGCGGTTGTTTGTTTTTATGTTTGAAGTTTTAATTTTACTTAATTTAAGATGTTTAATATTTTGGTTTGTTTATTTTTGTATCTCGAAATCTTATTGTAAGACATTTTCATCTGAATAGAAAAAGTAAAATTTCCTAACTTTTATCTGAATGATAAAATGTTTTAATAGAAAATTATTATTTCTTTCCCACAAATAACCTCATTAAATGTATTTATTTCTTATGTAGCTATTAGATGTTATATTAGAATTTCACTTGATCTTATATTAGAATTTCACTTAATCTTAAATTATATTTGATATTAAATACTTAACACACATTTAATTTGAATTTTAAACAAATTCTTTTATTATTAAATAAGTACTTTTTATGTATAAATATTATGTTAAATTGTAAAAAAATAATGTTATCAAAATGATTTTTCATAAATTATATATACAATGCTTACCTTATAAACATTTATAACATATAAAATCTATTGTGCTAGAAAATATGGTAAATGTATACTTATTTAAATTTGAAGTATATATAACATTTTCAAGGTCATAAGTGTAAAAATATTAATATGAAGATATTTTGATCTTATAAAAATAAATAACTTATCACTTATGTTCAGACGTCTAATAACAAAAAAAAAATGATTCTTTCCTAATTTTTTTTCCTCTTAGCCCTTTTTGTTTTCAATGATTGGTTAAATGTGTGATATTATGCTAACTTTTTTAGTGAATATACACATTTGACCAATTATTGAAAAGCAAAGAGGGTTGGTAGGGAGAAAAAACTAAAAGAGGATCATAATCCAAAAAACAAATATATTTTTCAAACATATGCATTTAAGTTCATTTGGATTTCATTAATATTTAGACCTATTCAGATTTTAGATAAAAAAACAAACACTGCCTTAATTTCCAAATTAGCACATTGTTTCTTATAAATACTGACATGTATTCTATCCTTCATGCAGATATCACAAAAGATCTCATTTCCAAGTTGTAAACTTCAGAAATACTTTTCTCACAATGATATTTCTAACAAAATCTACAACGAAAGTTGTTGAAAGAGGAAGAAAAGGTGGAGAAACATTTGAAATAGGAATGTCAGAAGGTGAAGATCAAGAAGAAGATGATTATTATAAATAAAATTTGACTTTATCGAATCAGCGATTTACCAGAAATTATTGGAGGAGGTGAGAAATATAAATTATATAATTCTCAAGTTAACTTCATTTTGCAACTTTTCTTGTGATTAATAAATATCTTCAAGAAGACCTTGTATCATGAATCACTCTCCATATTCAGTGGCATCAGATTTAACATTCTGCGATTGAGCTAAAAGCACTATATTCCACTGTTATCAGATATGCAGCCATGCAGGCCAAAATTGGGCAAGTCCCGTCAGTGCCGCATCGGCTTCTAAACAACTTCTTTTAACTGGAAATTTCAAACAGATAAATAGGGTAATTTAGCTCATGTCCTTGCTTATTAGTATAGTTTCATTCTCAATTATTTAATCTCCTTCAAGTAATTAATTAATTAAGCCACGATCTGTTATTTGCACTACTTAAGATTCATGAACACTAATCAAAGTATAACTGTGCATTGTAGGCTCTGTCCATAACGAAGTTGTGGTATATTATTGCTATCTATTATCATCAATCTCACTCACCGATATTCAATAGCCTTAACATACAGGGTGACGTTTAAAGTAAATATGTTTGGAAAAGTAGTAAGTTGTGGGGTGGTGCAAAAGTCCTGAATCAATTTTTTAGCTTGATGCAATTGACAGCTCAAGTGACTAGCAAAAACAAGTTGATTGAAAACTAGTCGATCAAATCCTGGAGTCAAGATTATATACAATTTCATCAAACAATTATGCAGTAAAATTTTCTTTAACTTCCAAATCATAGTTGAAAGTGTTTACGAGACATTTTTTAATTGCCAAACCAGTCTGAAATTTTGCCTTAATCTATGAATTTATTGTGCAATTGTGTCATAGTTGAAATAAACTTATTTTCAGTATATGTACAATCACCTGCAATTGGATTATTCATCTGTATATTGTTGATATTATAGGTGAGGTCTGATGCATTGGAAGCAGCAGCATATGGTGTGAACAAGCATTCATATGGGTAGCGTCACCTGAGGAAACAATGCCGGAATGGCTAGAACCAATGCATGTCTTTCTCGGTCTTGAGCTTATTGAGATACAATTGGCTTTTCGGACGGCTACAAGATTGTTGGTAACATCCAATACAAGCATAGCAGATTGGAAATGTTGTTACGCCTACTCTATCATTTGCATTGAGAAGAAACTAAAGGACGTCTGGAAATGAAAGCATCAACATATATTGTGGAGGTAAGTAAATGCATGAATCCATTTTTAGTCTACAGGTTTTAAACTAATTACCCAGTTTATCATGTATTGTAAACAATGATCGAAAACATTGTTATTCTCTACTTAACATACCAGATTCCAATTAATTTTTATTAATTAAATAGATCTTTCAATCACTACCAATGTAATCGAAAGGATACCAATGAAGCCAGCCATTAATGACTAGTTCGAATACCAGAAGCGGTCTGTCTGATCAAATAAGGGATCAGACCGCTCTTAGAAAGATGAAACAAAAGTAAACTCTTATAGTTTAGTTTAGTTCGGGCTGAATCATAAGGAAGTATGTTTAGCCAGTTCCGTAAGTGACTGTAGCAAGTCAGGTTCAAGGCAGCCTATAGTGATTAGAATATTTGCTTGATTGGCAAAGCTTAAGTCAATGAATATTTATGTATTTATTAATTGATAATTAATCTTTCCATTCATTATTTAACAAAGATGAAGACAATCAATTGATCATTTTGATTTAGTATTTTGTTTCCATCATTATTTGATTTTTTTTAGTTCTATGGATCCACTTAATTAGTCAAGCATGATCATCATATAATTAAATAAATAAAATCGTCAAATAATTCATTTATCTTTATTGCTGTTGCATCAACTAAGGATTTGGTTTCTTGTATTTTCCTACTGTGCAGTACAAAAATGAACCGATGTCATGGTTTCAAAACAAAATCAGTGGAGGTATGCCAGTCTTAAATGATCATATATCAAAAGCAATGAATGAGCTGAACCTCACTAGGTGTCAAAGGATTCCGAAACAGCCTGGTTCTGATTGGCGTGATCTGAGCTTCCTAATGAGAAGGTGTTTAATTTTTCTTTTGATCTAACTAAAGCTATTATTTCATAATTGCTTTGGTTTTAAACATTTTCCTTTTGAAATTCCCCCTCCAAGTTCAATTGTCTAACGAACAAGTTGTAGATTTAATACCCTGGTGCTTACCCAATACAGCTGAAAAGCATAATGAATGGAAGAGTCTATTTGGAAGGTTAGACTGGGAAGGAAATTTTCCAACCTCTGTTACTGATCCTCATCCAATGGGTATGGTCGGAACGTGTTTTCACCCAGATCAGGATAGAATAATCACAGTTCGTGATTTGCTCGATCACAAGTAAGTCTTTTGACTATATATGTTAATATCTGCAGTAAGTTGGAATGACGAAAAACCAGAATGACCAAAAATACTTTTATGCACCAGTGACGTTATTAACTTGACGAGCTAACTGAGGCGTCCTACCCCATCTCCAGAGGTGACCTATCTTGAGCAACTGAACTCAAATATTAAAAAAAAATCATCTTATTAATGAGAATTCTACCGAAATTTCGGCAGAACCTCTCCTAAACATATAACATTCCCAAATTTACAATTATAACACAAGTACTCCCAAATAATTTATTATACATCAACTACTTCAACCCAGTCTCATTCAGTAATATATCCAATATTACACATGTTTCTTAATTCTTATATCACATCCCTAGTATAATTCCAAAATTGGATGATTATACACTAACCAAAAAAATAATTATTCTATATCCTCAGACACTCTCATGTGGCCAAAACGACTCCAAATATGTACAGTTGCTGGGTCAACTGTTGTACCTGTAATCTCTTGGAGGGGGAAAATATAATAAAATAGAATGAGTATAAAACTCAGTGAGCTCAGTGAGTAGATAATAGCTTATTAAACATAAAATACTTACAAAAATAAATGCATCGCTTGTATAATTACTTTTTTCAAATAATTATTTTAATGTAAAAATTCTTTTCTTTTCAATCATATTCTAAACATAAACATAATTGATACTGCCACAAAATCAAGAAAAACATTTCATATTGAAATATCATCTCATATTAAATATCCGGACCTCAACCGACAGCAGTGATGTACTATTTGGGTACCATCATGCCCGGAGCTACACTGATAGACGGGGACGTTCCATCTCATTCTTATCAGCGTAACTCATACCCGGATCTCAACGGACGTGCTATGATGCGCTATCTGGCGACATCGTATCCGGACCACCCGGTCTTAAATCTCATTATATCTTAATATCTATCTGCATGCATATGCCCCAAAGGCTAAAGCGCCTAAAAACAATGCCCAAAGCCTATATGTGTGTTCGGACCAGGCCCCAAAGGTCTAATCTCTCATCTCATCTCATCCGGAGGGAATGAGTATTTGGTTTAAACTTTAAATCATGATCGAAATTAATATATATGCACTTTAAATCATGCTTTAAATTATGCTCGAAATCAATATATATACACTTTAAATCATGACCAAGATCAATCATATACTCCTTAAATCATGCTCAAAATCAACTTATATACACTTTAAATCATGCTCACAATCAATCATATACTCTTTAGATCATGCTCAAAATTAACATATATAAACTTTAAATCATGCTTGAAATCCACATATATACACTTTAATTTATACTCGAAAATCAATCATCTCTTTTACCAATTTAAAATCAATACGGAACATAAATGAATAAATATAACTTAACAAAATATTTATACATAATAAACATTTATTTCGAAGAACCATTAAATGAAAACACTTTAAATATTCATTTCATGAACAAGCTTTACTATATAAAAATAACGTACACAAATAGTTTTAATATATTCCACTCACAGGTGACAAACTCGGACTCAGCTATCATACAAGTCCGCGAGTAGATTTTCGATCCATGCAGATCCAATTATTTATAATTCGAACTAATCTCGCAAAAACAAAACTTAAAATAAATATTCATTGAAACATTACAACTCTTAATTCTCTCGACTTACCGTATTAATCTCGTATTCGTAATTTACTAATAAAAATATCCGAAATTATACTTGTTGACAACCCTCAAATTCATAATTTACTAATTTATTCTCAACATCATAAAATTATCAATTCATCCTCAATTTAGATTGCAAAAACATCCTCAAAGCTAGAAATTACGAAATTACCCTCTATACACAAAATTACCAAAATGTGTCATAGCTGAAATAAACTTATTGTCGGTACTTGTACAATCACCTCCAATTGGATTACTCATCTATGTACTATTAATATTATAGGTGAGGTCTGATGCCCTGGAAGCAGCAGCATATGTTGTGTGTCTATCTCATAAACAAGCATTCATATGGGCAGCTTCACCTAAGGAAATAATGTCGGAATGGCCAGAATCAATGCATGTCTTTCTCGGTCCTGAGCTTAATGCCAAGATAGCAAATGACACTTCTTTTCGTAAATAAAAATTGGAGATACAATTGGCTTTCCGGACGGCTACAAGATTGTTGGTAACATCCAACACAAGCATAGTTGATTGTGTTGTGCGGAAGCGCAGGTTAAGCAGATTACCAATTGATGGTAACTGTGACTTCTAGAGAAACTTAAATGTGGTGTAAACAATTTCAAAGAAAATTGACACAATAATTTACGTGGTTCTGCGTAAAGCCTACATCCACGGGCAAAGACTGGAAGATAATTTTACTAACAAATGAGAATTTACAAATTGAGAAAAACTCACAAAAACCCAATACCCCAATACACCCAAAATGAATTCTCCTAGCACTCAAGTGGAAGCTCTCTCAACTCTCTCAATTGCTTCACTTGTAATTGCTCTCAATTGTGGGATGCCTTAACAAATGAAGAACAATAGCTATTTATAGGAATGCATGGTAACACTATTTCACCAAACCTTTAAAATTGTCAAAGTTTGTTTGGTGATTACCTAATTTTTAGCTAAACTTTAAACAATTTGGCTTTGAACAATTTTGGCCAAACTTTGAACATGTGCTTTGCCAAACTTTGAACAATTTTGGCCAAACTTTGAACATGTGCTTTGATTTGAATTTTTGAGCCGACTACCAACGAACCATCATTCCGAAAGTGGCTGTATCTTTGTGACTGCCTACGTACCCAAAATTTGTGATTAAGCCAACCGTAGTTCAAAATATTACTGAACTTCCTTGTATATAAAATGATCCTCCAATCTCTACCTTTCTCACTGTTTTAAAGTTTTAGGATATTGATCAAGTTTAGACAATGCTCAAACTTGATCGTTGTCGCCACCTTGGTCAACATATCTGCGGGATTCTCTGCAGTCTTGATTTTCTGAAGAAGAATCTTCCCCTCATCAATAATTTCCCGCACAAAGTGAAATCGTACGTCAATATGCTTCGTAAGCACATGATAAACTTGATTCTTTGCTAAGTGAATAGCACTTTGACTGTCACAATACAAGTTAACATGCTTCTGGATCAATCCCAAGTTTCCAAGAAAGCCTTGTAACCAAACAGCCTCTTTAATAGCCTCCGTAATTGCCATATACTCGGCCTCTGTGGTTGACAGTGCAACTGTAGACTGTAATATAGACTTCCAACGAATTAGCCCTCTAGCAAGAGTAAATACATATCCAGTGGTTGATCGTTGTTTGTCTATATCACCGGCATAATCAGAATCAACGTACCCAATCACACCTTGACCAAGTGTGTCATTTCGTTTAAACAGTAAATCAACATCAACGGTTTTCTGAATGTACCGTAGAATCCATTTCACAGCTTGCCAATGTTCTTTACCAGGATTATGCATATATCTGCTCACCATACTAACTGCTTGTGAAATGTCAGGCCTTGTACACACCATTGCATACATCAAGCTACCAACTGTATTTGAATACGGAACTTGCAACATGTATTCTTGTTCCTCATCCGTTGTGCAGAAAGCTTTGAAATGAGAAGCCAATGGGGTACTTACAAGTTTTGTCTGATGATTCATGCCAAACTGTTGTAATACCTTCTTCAAATATTGCTTCTGAGACAAGCTGACATTACCACGAGCTCTATCTCTGCATACCTCCATGCCAAGAATCTTCTTAGCTTCACCTAGATCTTTCATATCAAATTCTTGATTGAGTTGAGTTTTCAACTTCTCAATCTCATTTTTGTTCTTAGATGCTATTAGCATATCATCGACATACAAGAGTAAATATATGAAAGATCCTTCTTGTAGCTTGTGAAAATACACACAATGATCAAATTTATTTCTTGTGTACCTTTGCCCTTTCATAAACTGATCAAATCGCTTGTACCACTGCCTTGGAGATTATTTCAATCCATAAAGCGACTTTATCAGTTTGCAAACCCAATTTTCTTTTCCAGCAACTCTAAATCACCGTGTAAGAACTCAGTTTTCACATTAAGTAGAACTAGCTCAAGATCATATTGTGCAACAATGGCTAGCAAAATATGAATAGACGAATGTTTCACAACCGGAGAAAATACCTCATTGTAGTCTATTCCTTCTTTCACGAGCGTAACCCTTCGCTACCAATCTAGCCTTGTATCGAATTTTATCCTTGTGAGAAATCAGTCCTTTTTGCATATACCCATTTGCACCCAATTGCCTTTTTGTCTTTAGGCGGTGTAACTAACTCCCAAGTTCCATTTTTTGAAGAGACTGGATTTCTTCATCCATTTCTTGCTTCCATTGTACATTTTCAGGGCTACTTACTGCTTCTCTGTAAGTGGAAGGAACATCACCATCTACAATTGGAAGTGCATAGGCCACCACATCAACAAAGCGAGCAGGTCTATGAATCTCTCTTCGTGGCCTTCTATATGCAATTGAATCTTGTTGCTCTAAAGGTTCCTGAGTCAGAACCTCTTATTCATCTTCGGTTGATTGAGAATCATCTACCTCTTCAACACTAGCTGGATCATCTTTAACCTTTCAAGCTCCACCTGCTGCGGAGTACTATTGGTGTTGCCATCCTTTTGTGAATCCTTTTGTTTTAACATGACTAATCATCAGAAGTCACATCTCTGCTGAAAATGATCTTCTTCGTATATGGACACCATAAACGGTATCCTTTTACTCCACCAGTTGTACCCATAAACAATGTTTTCTTCGCTCTTGTGTTTAACTTAGATTCCTGTACATGATAATAAGCGAGTGGAACCAAAGACATGTAAAGTATCATAATCGATAGCGGGTTTACCAGTCCACATTTCCATAGGTGTTTTGCCCTCAATTGCGGCTGATGGCAAGCGATTAATCGAGATAGCACGCATATACAACGACCTCGACTCAAAATTCCTTGCCCAATCCGAGCATTGGACAACATACACCGAACTTTCTCCGGTATAGTTTGGTTCATGCGTTCTGCCACCCCATTACGTTGTGGTGTACCTCGAGCGATGAAGTGTCGCATAATGCCCTCATTTCGGCATACTTGTAAAAATGGATCATTCTTGTACTCACCACCATTATCTGAGCGAAGTCTTTTAACCTTTCGACCAGTCTGAGTCTCGACCATCTTCTTCCATTTTAAAAATATACTCAAAACTTCATTTTTGTTCTTCATCAAATCCACCCATACTTTTCTTGAATAATCATCAATAAAAGTAACAAAATAGTGCATACCTCCCAAAGAAGCTATTCTAGTAGGACCCCATGCATCACTTTGAACATAGTTCAGAATTCCTTTTGTATCGTGAATTGCTGAACCAAACTTTACTCTTGTTTGCTTGCCCAGAACACAATGTTCACAAAATTCCAATTTGTAAGAATTTGCACCTTTCAATAAGCCTTGCTTAACCAAAGTCTGTAAAGCTTTTTCACCGGCATTTCCCAAACGCATATGCCACAACTTGGTTACCTCTGAATCTGCATCCTTTCTCGAAACTGTTGATGCTGATCCAATAAATGTACTCCGTTAGAAATAGTACAAGTTATTTCTTCTTGTGCCTTTCATCATCGTCAGTGCACCAGGTACTACCTTCAAGAATCCATCTCTCATAGTGATTGTAAGCCCTTTGGATTCTAGGACTCCTAATGACATGAGATTTTTCTTTAAATTTGGTACATAGCGAACTTCTGTCAGTACTTGGATTGAGCCATCATGATTCTTCAATTGGATTGAACCTATTCCCATGGTTTTACAAGCATTGTCATTGCCCATAAAAACAACTCCACCATCTAGCTCATTGAAACTAGAAAACCAGCCCTTATTAGGACACATATGATAAGTACAACCCGAATCTAAAATCCACTCATCTGATTGACAAGTCAACATCATGCCAACCAGACTAAATTCTGACTCCTCATCATGCTCGGCTACACATGCATCAGAAATAGCCTTGCCCTTTTGTAACTTAGGATAATTCTTTTTCTAATGCCCTTTCTCGCGACAAAAAGCACATTCAGCTTTGGCAGGCCTACCTTCAGACTTGCCCATTTTTCCAGGTTTGCGGCTTTGTGAACGACCTCTTGCTATCAATACTTCTGCAACTGTATCTCTGTGATCATTTTTATCTTTCTTTCGGTCTCGAGATTATACGATTGCACTACATACAACATCAAATGTGACATTGTCCTTCCCAAGAAGGAAAGTGGTAGTGAGATGGTCATATTCATCGGGAAGTGAATTCAACAGCAACAATGCCTTATCTTCATCTTCAAATTTCTCATCCAAATTTAGCAAATCCGCTAATATTTTATTGAAAGAGTTCACATGGTCATTCATCGACATACCAGGTGCATACGTGAATCGATAGAATTTCTTTTTCATATAAAGCCTGTTTTCAAGGCTTATTTTCATATATTTTTCTTCCAATTTCTTCCACAAATTCTTTGCTGATGTCTCCCTCATGAAAGAGTACTTCTAATCTTTAGCCAGACATAGGCAAATAGTACCACATGTCTGTCTATTGATTTTTGTCCACTCCTTGTCATCCATCTTTTCAGGCTTTTCTTATAGAGCGAGATCCAGCTCTTGCTGACATAAGACATCCAACACCTCACATTGCCACATACCAAAATTATTGGTACCATCAAATTTCTCCACTTCAAACTTTGCATTAGTTACAGTAGTTCTTGCTGACGAAGACGACGACGGTGCTTCTGCCATCTTTCTCAACCTCAAATAATCAGTGCCTTCAACAACTATTCACACTTGAAAAACAGTCTCTATGATGTTTATTTCGCGTGAATGAATGCACTAGGAAAGTTCCTAGGAAAATGGAGGGGTCACAATGGTCCCACTTAAAACCCAGACTCCTTAGACTTTTATCGTCTTGTTGACAGAACTTTCCTAGATATGCAAAAATATACACTACTTACAATAGACTGTTCTCCAAGTACAAATGGTCGTATCTAGTACCGTATTTATGAATAGTATTATATACATGAACAGTATAGTATACCCCAAGTACGAGCCTTCGGCTCTGATACCAATTGTTGTACGGAAGTGCAGGTTGAGCAGATTACCAATTGATGGTAACTGTGACTTCTAGAGAAACTTAAATGTGGTGTAAACAATTTCAAAGAAAATTAACACAATAATTTACGTGGTTCGGCGTAAAGCCTACATCCACGGACAAAGACTGGAAGATAATTTTACTAACAAATGAGAATTTACAAATTGGGAAAAACTCACAAAAACCCAATACCCCAATACACCCAAATGAATTCTCCTAGCACTCATGTGGAAGCTCTCTCAACTCTCTCAATTGCTTCACTTGCAATTGCTCTCAATTGTGGGATGCCTTAACAAATGAAGAACAATAGCTATTTATAGGAATGCATGGTAGTACTATTTCACCAAACCTTTAAAATTGTCAAAGTTTGTTTGGTGATTACCTAATTTTTAGCCAAACTTTGAACAATTTTGGGCAAACTTTGAACATGTGCTTTGATTTGAACTTTTCAACAGATTGGAAATGTTGTTCTACCTACTCTAGCATTTGTATTGAGAAGAAACTAAAGGACGTCTAGCAATGAAAGCATCAACATATATTGTGGGGATAAGATAAATGCATAAGTCCATTTTTAGTCTACAGGTTTTAAACTAATTAGCCAGTTTATCATGTATTGTGAACAATGATCCAAAACATTGTTATTTTCTACTTAACATGTCAGATTTGAATTAATTTTTATTAAATAAATAGATATTTCAGTCACTACTAATATAATCAAATTTTATATATAATCAAGTTCAATATAGTCATATTCCTTCCATTCTTACCAAAGGGATGAGATAAGCGTGCATTTGGCGTTAAAATATAGATATGGGGTCCACGCATAATATATTGCTTAACATATATATCTTTTGCCTTTCATTTTTTAGCCTAATTCATAGGTGTAATTCAGTCTTCTTTCTTCTTTAATTCTCTCCCGACTGTTGATATTCTCACAGAACAGTGACATAACATCGTTAAACCGGGCTTATTTTAATCACTCAATTGCCAACACAGTAAAATGGGCTAACTTTAACATTATTTTTGTCAGCATTCTATCATTACTTTGTCTCTTTAACAATTTTTTTTTTATTTCTTTCAGCAGTAACTTTTTTATGAATAATTTTTTTTTCACAAGTGAGAAAAAAGTTTAGGGTACAAAAAATTCACAAGTTTCAAATATCAAGTATAAGGATATCGATACGATCACGGAAGGAGTAAATATTTATGTATTGTTGGTTTTGTTTTCATGCCCAGTCTCGCGTCTATCTTTTCCTGCATTAGATGCTTCTATATTTGTCTTGTCTGTCCAGATTTAAGATTAACTTGTTCTATGACACATCAAATTCAATCCATTGTATTCTTCTTAATTTGTTGATGGAGATATCTTGTTATTTCTGTTTGATTGTGCCCAATCAAACAAAGGACCAAACAGTAAAGGAAAAAAAAGGCTCTTTATTACTGTTATCATGATTTTCATCAATAACATGGACAATTTAATTTGTTAATTGTAAAACGCACGTACATGAGTCCATGCAACAGAAAATTTTTGGTATGAAATACTATTATCCATTACCATGTGAGAGAAAGTCGTTGCAGAATGATAAAATAATAAAAAGAAGAAAATGGTTTTCACACAAACGAAAGCACAAAACTTTGCACAAAACGAAAGCCATCTCTGTTCGCACGTGGAAACACCACGCGCACGCACGAAAGCACTTCCTGCAGAAAAATCCCGCCTCCCTCCGTTCTCCTCACCACACTGCAACATTCTCGGATCTCTCTCTCCTATCTCCAGGCAAGGTCTGTCCCAGCTCCGTTCTCCCTCACGACGCAGCAACAGTGAGAGCTCTCTCTTGCTCCCTCCCTCTCCCTCACTTTTTCGGCTGTAATTTAATAAACAAAGCAGGGCAATTTAAGCAATACTAAGCAGCCCCATGTTTGCTAGAATCGGTAACTTGTCCAAAATTAACAAAACAATATTTTACCCGGTTAATTTCGATTCCACAATTCCAATTTCTATACTCTAGAAATTAAAGCAATGAATTGAAGTATAACAATAGTCCACAATTCATTGCTTTAATTCCAGAAATTACAGCAATGAAATACAGTTGATAAGATGAATAAAAGAACTCCCATCTTCCAAATTAGCAGTAACAAAGCTCCCATGTTCCATAAATTAAAGCAATGGGTTAGCAGTAACAAAACTCCAATGTTCCAATTAGCATTTCTATAAGTGTGCATCTCAGTGGCCAAGCCCTTGTCAAAAACCATAAGCACTTGGAGCAAACTTTCTTGCAACAAGATAACAAAATGTAGTCACCTGCTTATTGTAATAGCACTGCGAACTTGCAGTAATCTTTCTTAGGAATTCCTCGTTTATGTCAGCCCAAGAATGTTACTGTGCGGTGGGGAGAATAGAGGGAGGCGCGTGATTTTTCTGCCAGATTTGTTGTGTGCATGGTATTACAGAAAACAATGAATTCTGAAACTTGTAAATATCACCAAGCGTGTAAAACCCAGAAGCTAAATTCTCCAGCCAATAATTTCTTCTATGCCAACAATAAAACAAATCAAGTCAGCAAGAGTGGCTGTGCAACAAAGGCCCACCACTTAATAAATTAAAAAGCCGAAATGAACTAAAATTTCAAGTCATAAGTTTGACAATAATCTATAGTAAACCAACTTCGTTCAATTATCCAGGAGCTTCTCTTTTCTCAATTCAACATATTTTCAAATAAGCCAACTGATAAATCCAGAAGCTGCAAAACAATAATTAATAGACAAACACAGAAAAATGATGAAATCAGGAAGCTAAGGTGTGCCAATAAAGCACTGTTCTTAAAGAAAAAATTCTGTCCCTTCTCGAATAATTTTTGGGGCGTAAAGGATCAAAGGTAGTATGATCTTCCGGGATTCAATGGAATTATCACTGTAATAGCGCACTCCAAACTACTGTTGATTTAAACAGTTAGTTTTATTTTTCTGGTAAAATGGAACAAGTAAGATAGAGAAGTAGTGGAAGAAAGAAAGAATGTGGTTGAATTACCCAACCACATTCCTTTCTTTTGCTCAAAATTCGTGCTTGAATTTGATTTTCAAAATTGATGTCCAGCAACTACAGAGCTAATATCAATCCATTGCTCCGTTTTCGTGAATAAGAGCCTTGAACTTGTGTACATGTGTGTGGATATTTGCAAATACGTACCAATAGGTGCCTTTTAGACTTGTGCTTTCCGTTGTGTGAGTATCGGCAATGCAAATAGAAACCATACAATTGTGACTAGAAAATTTGATTGATTGGCAAAGCTAAAGTCAATGAATATTTATGTATTGATTAATTGACAATTAATCTTTGCATCCATTAATTGACGAAGATGAAGACAATCAATTAATCATTTTGATTCATTATTTTATTTCCATCATTATTTGATTTTTTCGGCTCTATGAATCCACTTAATTAGCCATGCATGATCATCAGATAATTAAATAAATAAAAACATCAAATAATTCAATTAACAAAGAAATAAAGAATAATTTTTTTCGTTACAACATAAGCAAAAAGGTGCTTCAAAGAGCATACATTACTATTATTCACCCCATCAATATCATCAAAAAAAAAAAAAAATCATTGGTTGTTGCATATCAAAATCACAAAGATAGATGATGAAATAAATCTGAAATCATCATCCATTAAATTAAATAATCATACTCTCCTTGTTTTAATTTTCACCTTGAGCAGTAGGATTACCAAGAGCCTTAATGGCTATGACCACTGCGTTGTTTGAAGCCATTTTCAAGTTCAAATTGAGATGTTTCAGGTTCGGGTTCTCGATGTCGTATGCATCAGCGCTAGAAACACTCTGATCGGCTTCATCAACTGCGGTTTTCACGACGGCAAACCGGCCTTAGCTGGTCCACTTGCTTTCTCGCAAGCGTCTACAACTTTATTGTGTTCTCTAACAGCGGCCATGAGCGCGCTCTTATAATCGCTGTCACTGCTAATTTCATGCTCATTAGAATAGCCTTCCCTAGCTTGAATAGCCCGTTCCTTCAATACAGTTATTGCTGCATCGAGGATTTCATTATAGTTAATTTTAGCATCCGGCTTTGATGAGAGTTTCTAGCTGATTGAGGCCACACAGTCGTCTTCGAATGGAACGCCGAAGCAGGCTTGCTCAACCAAAGGATGATAATTGTAAGCCTCAACGTTATATACTGTTGACAAAAATAATGCCACAGCCAATGTTGCCAAGATGAGCTTCATTTTGATGTATAAGAGTAAGTGAAAATGTGAGGATTGATTGATTGATAGATAGATAGATGCTTGTAACGAGTGAGGGCTAACAAAGGGTGAGGGAGCTTTAAATCTTCCCGGCTTACCGTAATAATCTCGTATTCATAATTTACTAATATAATCCGAAATTATACTACCCTCAATTTCATAACTTACCAACTTACCCTCAACATCATAAAATTACCGATTTATCCTCAATTCAGATTACAAAATCACCCTCAAACTTGAAATTACGAAATTACCCTCAGTACGCGAAATTACCAAAATGCCCTACGATCATCGTTGACCGAAAATCACCCAACGGCGGTAGGGAAGCTCGGGCTAGACACTTCTCGTCGAGGTGAGTCCAACGAGTCTGCCGGTGGCGTCCTCCCACGCGCGGCGGCGAAGCCGGATTGAGCTCGTGAAGCCGCTGCTCCTTGGGGTGATCGGACGACGCAAATCGGGATCCTCGGTGCCGGTGGATGGTCGGGAATGAAAGATGGTGAGATGGGGAACAAAACCCAAGTGGTGGCGTCGCCAAAATCCGGCGAAACACGGCCAAATCGTGACGGGTTCGTGCATGAGCTTGCGCTCCTGTTCGGCGGCGTTCTCAGCGTTTCGGGCGGCGGGATGGCGGGGAACGTTCTCGTCTCGTAAGCTTCGATTTGATACCAAGCTCGTTCGGTGGGGTGGTCGGAATAGGGAGTTACGGCCGGGTCAAATTCGCGGGTTCGGGTCGGGTCAAACGGGTCGCACACTCTCCTCTCTCGGTTTCTCTCCAAAATTCACCCGGTTTCCTCCTTTTATAAACACCCACAAAATATCAACTAGACCCCCTCATGATTTATGACATAAACCCCCTCTTAATTTATTATTTACATAAATAGTAAAATAAATGCATATGTTACAATCCTCCCACTTATAAAAATTTCGTCCTCGAAATTTACGTACCGATTAGAAATAAATGAGAGTCTTGGGCTCGCATCAAGTCCTCGGATTCCCAGGTAGCCTCAACATACTGGAGTTCTGCATTTCCGTCCATACAGAGCCTCATATGGAGCCATCTTGATGCTAGCTTGATAACTATTGTTGTACGCAAACTCCATCAAAGGTAAATAAATGTCCCAATTACCCTTGATTTCCATAACACATGCTCGCAACATATCCTCCAAACTTTGAATGGTGCGTTACGGTGGCCATCGATCCGAGGATGAAAAATCTGTCTTGAAATTCAACTGCATTACCTAAAGCATTTTGTAAGCTAGTCCGAACTTGAAGTAAACCGAGAATCTCTATCCGAAACAATAGATACCTGAGTACTCCGTGAAGACGAACTATCTCCGCTACATAAAGACTCTCCAACTTATCCATTGAATAGGTGGTTTTGAATGGTAGAAAATGAGCAGATTTTGTAAGTCTATCCACAACAACCTAAACACTATCATGCCCACGCTGGGTACGCGGAAGTCCCGATACAAAGTCCATAGTAATATGCTCCCATTTCCACTCGGGAATTGGAAGCGGCTGGGAATACCCTGCAGGTCTCTGATGTTCAGCTTTCACCTGCTTACAAACCAAACATCGAGAAACAAATTCTACAATCTCTCTTTTCATGCCTTGCCACCAGTAATGATCCCTTAAAGTATGGTACATCTTCGTACTTCCGGGATGCATCGCATAGGTTGAACAATGAGCTTCTTCCATGATCTCCCTCTTTAGCTCCTCAATATCCGATACACACGATCTATTACCCATGACTAAAACTCCATCATCTCTCACCATGAAATCGGTTCAGTAAATCTTTTGCACATCTTCTATCAACTTCATTAGCTGGGGATCACTGTGTTTGCATCCGATGGACTTTGTCAATCAAAGTTGGCCTAACTTGAAAATTAGCTATCAAAGCTCCACAATTATCGAATTCAACTCAACTCCCAAAGATCTCAACTCGATCAACGAGGTATCATCGGCCACTCGCATATGAGCCATAGAACCGTAAGATTTCCTACTCAATGCATCAGCCACCACATTCGCTTTGCCAGGATGATAATCAATAGTGCATTCATAATCTTTAATTAACTCCATCCATCTTCTCTGTCTCAAATTTAAGTCTTTCTCGAGTAAACAAATACTTAAGACTTTTATGATCGGTGAAAATTTGACAAGTTACCCCATACAAATAATTTCTCCATATTTTAAGTGCAAACACCACACTGCCGACTCTAGGTCATGTGTTGAGTAATTTTGGTCATGTTTCTTAAGTTGTCTAGAAGCATAAGCTATTACTTTCCCATGTTGCATTAGCACACAACTCAATCCTTGCCTAGAGGCATCGCTGTATACCACAAACCCTTCCTTGCCCGATGGAAGTGTAAGAACTGGTGTTGAGGTAAGACGTGTCTTGAGTTCTTGAAAACTCTTTTCACAATCATCATTCCACTGGAACTTAGCATTCCTTCTGGTTAACTGTGTTAGCAAAATAGCAATCTTAGAGAATCCTCTACAAATCGACGATAATACCCCGCCAAACCAAGGAAACTACGAACCTCTCGTGACATTTGTAGGTCGTTCCCATTTCACAACCGCTTCAATCTTTCGGGGATCGACATAAATGCCTTCAGCTGATATCACGTGGCCTAAAAATGTCACCCTGTCCAACCAAAACTCGCACTTACTAAACTTAACATAAAGCTATTTTTCTCTCAAAGTTTGCAGAACCCTCCATGAATGATCAGCATGCTCTTCTTCATTTCGGGAATATACCAAAATATCATCGATGAACACAATTACAAATCGATCTAAATACTGGTGAAATATCCTATTCATGAGATCCATAAAAACTGTTGGAGCATTAGTCAACCCAAACGACATCACCAAAAACTCATAATGTCCATATCGGGTTCTGAATGCTGTTTTAGGAATATCGTCATCTTTAATTCTAAGCTGATGATATCCCGATCGCAAGTCGATCTTAGAAAATACCTTAGCCCCCTGAAGTTGGTCAAACAAATCATCAATACGCGGAAGTGGATACTTATTGCGTATTGTAACCTTGTTCAACTGCCGATAGTCAATGCAAAGTCTGAGGGTACCATCCTTCTTCTTTACAAACAAAACTGGAGCTCCCCAAAGGGAAACACTAGGCCTGATAAACTCTTTATCCACTAATTCCTGTAGTTGAACCTTAAGTTCCTTTAATTCTGCTGGGGCCATTCTGTACGGTGCCATAGATATAGGAGATGTTCCAGGAACTAACTCGATGGAAAACTCAATCTCGCTATCAGGTGGCATCCCCGGCAGTTCATCCGGAAATACATCTGGGAACTCTTGGACTATTGAAATATCCTCCAATTTCAACTCTTGAACTTTAGTGTCCACCACATATGCCAAGTAAGCTGAGCATCATTTTCTAAGCAACCGTCTTGCATTAATGGCGGAAATGACACATGAGGGTAAAATTTTGCACTCCCCACAAAATTTCACCACAATTTTCCCTGGCTTATTAAATACAACTTCCTTCTTGAAAAAATCCACTGTAGCATAATGCGATGCAAGCCAATCCATACCCAAGATAGCATCGAAATCGCGAATATCAATAACAATCTAATTCGCCTCTAGTTCCTGCTCACCCATTCTAATCACACAATTCTAATACACACTCTTGGCAAGAAGTGACTCTCCCGTAGGTGTACTAACAACTAATTCACAATCTAATGCTTCAGGCTCTCGCTCTACATGCTTAGCAAACGTACGGGAAACAAAAGAATGTGTAGATCCAGGATCAATAAGATTATGTGCTTCACAGCCAAAGATAGATAATATACCCATAATAACTTCACTTGCCCCCATAGGTACAACACTAGGAGTCAACCCAGCTAATGGTCATACGCGGCCATGTCTACCACCACCACTATGAATTCCTTCTTATCAAAATTATAAACTTAATCTTTCTAAACAAGTAAAGTCTACAGAATCTAAACCATGCTCTGATACCAACTGAGACGACCCGCCCTATTCCCAGAGGCGACCTATCTTGAGCAACTGAACTCAAATATTAAAATCATCGTATTAATGAGAATTCCACCGAAAATTCGACAGAACCTCGCCTAAATATATAACATTCCCAAACCTGCAATTACAACACAAGCACTCCCAAATCATTTATTATACACCAAACTACATCAACCCAATCTCATCCGGTAACATATCCAAAAATACACACGTATGTTAATTCTTATATCACATCCCTAATATAAATCCAAAACATGATAATTATACATTAACCAAAAGAAAATAATTAGACTATAGCCTCAACAACCTCAGTGGCCTAATGACTCCAACTATGTACAGCTGCTGGGTTAACTGTTGTACCTGTAATCTCCTCCGGGGGGGGGGGGGGAAATATAATAAAATAGGAATGAGTATAAAACTCAATGAACTCAGTGAGTGGATAGTAGCTTTTAAAACATAAATACTTTAAAAAAGAAATGCATCACTTGTATAATTACTTTTCTCAAACAACTATATTTTCATGTAAAAACTCCTTTCTTTACAATCATATTTTAAACATAAATATATTTTCATACTGCCATAAAATCAATAAAAACATCTCATATTAAAATACCATCTCATATTGAAATATCATCTCGTACTGAAATATCAAATACTAAGTAAAACAAATAACCTTAAACAAATACCCAGGGGATAATCTAGTCTCATCCGGACCTCAACGGACGGCAGTAATGTACTATCTGAGTACCATCATGCCCGGAGCTACACGGATAGACGAAAGGACGTACCATCTCATGCTTATCAGCATAACTCATACCCCGGATCTCAACGGACGCGCTATGATGCGCCATTTTGCGACATCGTGTCCGGACCATCCGATCTCATATCTCAATATGCATGCATATGCCCCCAAAGGGCGAAAACGCCCAAACACACGGCCCAAAGCCTCTATGCTTGTTCAGACGGGCCCCAAAGGCCTACCATCTCATCTCATCTGGAGGGAACGGGTATTTGCTTAAAACTTAAAATCATGATCGAAATCATTATATATATAGACACTTTAAATCATGCTTTAAATCATACTCGAAATCAATATATCTCATGCCCAAGATCCATCATATACTCTTTAAATCATGTTCAAAATCAACATATATACACTTTTAAATCACGTTCAAGATCAAATCACATACTCTTAAAATCATGCTCGAAATCCACATAAAAGCACTTTAAATCATGTTCGGAAATCAATCATCTCTTTTACCATTTTAAAATCAATACGGAGCATAAATGAATATATATAACTTAACAAAATATTAATACATAATAAACATTTAATTTCGGAAAACAATTAAATAGTAACACTTTAAATATTCATTTCAGGAACAAGCTTTACTATATAAAAATCAAATAATTTTAATATATTCCACTCAGTGATAATTTCAGACTCGACTATCACCCAAGTCCGCAGGTAGATTCTCGTCCGCAGATCCACCTATTTTACAGAAATGATATAATTACTTTTCATAATTATAATTCGAACTAATCTCACAAAAATAACGCTTAACATAAATATTCGTCCTAATATTACAACTCTCAATCTTCCCGGCTTACCGTAATAATCTCGTATTCGTAATTTACTAATATAATATGAAATTATACTACCCTCAATTTCATAACTTACCAACTTACCCTCAGCATCATAAAATTACCAATTTATCCTCAATTCAGATTAAAAAATCACCCTCAAACTTGAAATTACGAAATTACCCTCAGTACGCGAAATTACCAAAATGCCCTACGGTCAACGTTGACCGAAAATCACCCAACGGTGGTAGGGAAGCTCGGGCTAGACACTTCTCATCGAGGTGAGTCCAACGGTGCCGGTGGTGTCCTCCCACGCGTGGCGGCGAAGCCGGATCGAGCTCGTGAAGCCACGGCTCCTTGGGGTGATCGGACGACGGCAAATCGGCGTCCTCGGTGCCGGTGGATGGTCGGGAATGAAAGATGGTGAGATGGGGAACAAAACCCAAGTGGTGGCGTCGCCAAAATCCGGCGAAAACACGGCCAAATCATGACGGGTTCGTGCATGAGCTTCGCGCTCCCGTTCGGCGGCGTTCTCGACGTTTCTGGGTGGCGGGGATGGCAGGGGAACGTTCTCTGTCTCGTAAGCTTCGATTTGATACCAAGCTCGTCCGATGGGGTGGTCGGAATAGGGAGTTACGGCAGGGTCAAATTCGCGGGTTCGGGTCGGGTCAAACGGGTCGAACACTCTCCTCTCTCGGTTTCTCTCCAAAATTCACCGGGCTTCCTTCTTTTATAAACACCCACAAAATATCAACTAGACCCCCTCATGATTTATGACATAAACCCCTCTTAATTTATTATTTACATAAATAATAAAACAAATGCATATGTTACACACGTAGCCCATAGGTCATCAATAGCACGTGAACCAAAGCATGTTTTTAAATTTTTTTGTAATAAAAAACAAATATAAAATATTATGATTTTCAAATAACTTGAAATTAAAATTTTAATATATCTTATTAGCATAGATTTTTAAAATTAATTTAGTCTTAGTTTCAAAAAAAATATTGTAATTGTTTTATATTTATAATTTATTAAATGAATAAATAATTTCATGATTTTAATAGTAAAATTATAAAAATCGTGATTTTATATATCATAATTCTAAACTTTTACAACTTTATTACTTCATTTATGAAATCATAAATTAATACAAAGAAATATGTTTCATTTATGAATGAAATATTTTATACATTTACACAAAAAATAAAATAAAATTATGAACGAAATTTGTTTAACTTATGACTTGTTATAATCGATACCTTGTAGTTGTGACTTCTTGCTATCATTACTCTAAGATTGTAATTTTTATTTTTACTAAATATTAATTTATTACTATGATCTATGGAATCGGACTTATATATTGTTGTATATAATTGGTTATTAAAATTAGATAATGTAGTTGTGTAATTATGTTAATGTCTTAAATCTTAATGAAATTTTAATTGTTTTCTTAATAAAATTTATTATTATTATTATTATTATTATTTATTAATTTATTATAATTATTTGTAAATTTGTAATTGTATATAGATTGACTGGGTTTGAAGAAATGGCATATGGGCTTGAAAAAGTATGCTAGAGTACGTGGACTTGAAGAAAGTACGACAGGCACACAAGTATTTTTAAGCACAAATTTAAAAAAAAAGTGGTGGGCTTTTTAGGTACGACCTAAGGCATGACCGAACACGGCACACGTGGGCTCGGGTCGTGAGGTCATGTTGTACTTAAGGTAAAAAATTTGGGCACTAAGATAGCACGGCCCACCCATTTGGTGGACCATACCGTGTTGGCTCAAGATGTAGGTATCGTTTACTTTAAATTGACTTCTATGAACCGATCCTACTCGATGTGATTTTATCCGGTTGGATCGGTTCGATCCGATTAGGTAAAATGAATATCATATTTTTCTTTTCCCGCCAATTAGTTTAACAATGAAAGATACTTTCACCATAATGAGAAACACACTCGAACACATAACAATACGTTTTGTGCTTAGTATAAATTGTCCACTGTGGTGAGAGAAACAGGAGATATGCACTTTTCCCTTTTCCCAACTCTCACGCCTTTTTTCCCTTCCCTCCCAACTCCTCCACCTTGGGCTCTTCTTCCTTCTCTCTCCTCGTAACTTCACCCCAATTGACACTCCAAATAGCATTAGAGTCAAATCTAACTCCTCCGCTTCCTTCACTTCGCGCTGCTTTTGTCCGCCTTTCTCTCTAGCAGTAACTCCACCGCTTTCCCTTCCGTTCTCTTCTAGAAGCTCCAGCATAGCTATTTTTTATGTTTCTAGCAATCCCAAGCTCTTTGTTGAGCGTAATCATTACTGATTGCTGTTTTGTTTCATGGTAAGCGTTATGTCCAAAAGTCGTTAATTTCAAGTTTTCATTTTGAAGAAAAATGTAAAAGTTCAACATGGGTTTCTTAGAATTTAAAAATCAAAAGATGAGAGAACTAGATATAACAAGTCAAATGCGTTTTGAACAGAACGTTTTCAATTGTTACCGCGTGTTTCACAAGCTTTCAACTGTGGGTTAGCAATTGCACTTGTGCTAGAAGAGATTACGATTGAACAATTTCCTACAAACATAAACAACTAATTTTCTACAAAATGAGAATCAGAATATCGTTTGCCTATCTTGTAAGGCAAAGCTGAGCAATCTAATTTATATTTTCTTAATTTAAAGAACAACATCATATGACATATAGCAAAATCAGGAAAGTACTTCCTCTGGTTGTGAAATAAGCTTGATATTAAGCTTACATTAAGAGAATTTCAGTCCCTCATAAAATCAAGAGATTAAAGCTTGCATTACGATCCCAATCAAAACCGGTTTTTCTTTCGGTAGAGGATTAAGAGAAGTTGTCAAGAAGGAAATAACTTCATGTCCCAAAAACATTAGAAATTGCAATTTCAATTCCAAATTCATTACCAAAAGCGTG
The DNA here is from genome assembly GCA_025617385.1 of Murraya koenigii. NCBI lineage: Eukaryota > Viridiplantae > Streptophyta > Magnoliopsida > Sapindales > Rutaceae > Murraya > Murraya koenigii. The sequence continues at coordinate 6,541,472 of CM046812.1, forward strand.
CAAGGGAGACTTTTGATATAAATGCAATTGCTTCTCATAAATCTAAATCAACTATAAGTGAGAGTTTTGATGTCTAAAACTGCTTCAAACAATATTTAATATCTCATCAATTACAATTGTTGAGGATCGATGAAACATATCATGAGTGAGGGAAACGACAGAGGTGACTTGCATTTTGAAAGCCTAACTGGAGCAAAACTGTAAGAAGAATTGTGTTTCATGTTTTGATATCTGCACTTGATTAAACGACTTAGAAGCATGTTGTTTTGGTTTAATGAAATCACGAGTTATGCACATGCGCACAAAGGTTGTTAATGTAACCGTTATTCCTTATGCTTCTCACGTGCAAGTTTGGGAAAAGCCTCTGGGTTGTTATATAAACAGATTCACAGTTGATTCTGGTATAATTTGGAGAGAGATCTAGAGTTGCTTAGAGAGAGATAATGCTTGTAAATAAAGAGTGATTGACAAAATTTATTTACATATTTTACTCTTTATTATATAATTGCTATTTATTATTATTTGTTATTTTTAATTAATTATATTATTTTATTGAATACAAAAATAATTGAAGATTAAGAAATAAAAGTGCAATAATAAAAAAGGAATAAAGAATTAAAGATTATAATTTATTCTCCAATAAAAGTTTGCATGTGGAAGCAACTTTCTCTAATTTACAAGCGGAGCGAGGAGATTTATTTTAGGAAAAAAGATTATTGCTTTAGTTAATTTTTGAAAAGAGCATTATTGCTTCAATTAGTTTTTAAAAAGAGCAATCAAGGCCTAAAAGCAATTAAGGAAAAAAAAAAACAAAAAGAAGAAGACTTTGGTTTATCAAAGGGTGGCATTAAAATACTAGCTTGTTAAAATGCTAAGCCTTTTGGCTTTAGGAAAAGGAACCGAGAAAAGAGGGCATCAAATAACTCAGCTACCAAGTACTATATAAAAGTCAAATCTTTGGCTTTTGCACAAGGATGGAAGCTGAATAAACGAAGTAAAAAAAAAAAAAAGAGAAGTTGCGATCGCCAAGAAGAGAGGAGAATTTGAGGAAGCACCAAGCACCATGGATTCTATTAGTTTTATTATTTTTAATCGCTCTATGTGTTTCTAATTTTATTATACTAGGGTTGAGGATGAAGCCCTATTCAATTAAGTAAATTATTTTTTTATCAATTCTCTGTTCATCTGTGCTTTAACATTTATGGTTTTTATTTCACATATTTAATTGAATATTATTAAATCTTTTTATCAATTCTATCATGCATTATTGATTGTTATGATTAATACTTAATTAAACCTATGCTTGGATTTATAAAGTTTATATGTGATAATCTTTGATTCTGTGTCTTTCATTAAATTGTTTAGGCAAAGTACGTAGGAAAACTTTGAATCTTTGTTATTCAATATTGTTTACATGAGATGCTTAGATATCATACTATTAAGTATGAAAAAAACTTACATAACATTAATTTTAATTGGGCTCAATTGTTTAATTTATGAGTTGCATAGATTGATTTCGAGTTGTCACTCTAAAATCAGAAATTAATTGGTAATAAGAAATTATTAAGTTAAACAGTGGTATATTCTGAAGCCCTAGTAGCCTCAATCTCTTGATTTCTAATGTCAATTTACTCGTTTTTATTTTAATTGCTTATTTTGTTTTAATTTCTTCAAACCAAATATTTTATTTTCAACTAGGGTTTAAATTATAATTAGCTTATATTAAATTTTACTTTTCTAAAAATTAACAGTCTCTGTGGGTTCGACTTCATTATTCATAATTTATATTTCAATAGATTCGTGAGCTTGCGAGTACATTAAAATTTGCACAACAGAGATCATTCTTGTTCTTTGTTGTGTGCTCTATGATCTCATTAATTCTTTGTAAGTAAAGGATTGGAAAAATCAATAAATTTGATTGTTTGCTCCTCTCATGGATGTAGAACATTGCAAAGTTTGTTCCTTTCATGGATGTAGAACATTGCAAAGTGGCCGAACCATGTAATCTGCTTGTGTCTTGAATTTTCTTGAGGGTTTTGAGTTTCTTTTCCTTGTGTAGTTCTTAGTTATCATCTGTTTTCATTGTTAAACATCTCTAATCGTTCTTAAAGCGTCTTGAGTAATCTGGGTTAAAGATCTTGGGCAGTGAGTCAAGAAGCTCTGAATTGTGAGCTTTTAACTCACTACAACCATCATATATGTATTAAATGTACGTAGTAAATGGAATCACATACAAATTTATTATATATAATCATCATTTTATTGATAGCTTGCTTGAATTTTACAGCTGGTTTTGTAAACTTAAATGACACTTTAACTAAGTACCAACTTTATTTTTCCTTTCCTATGTTGACCTCAACAACTTAGCATGAAACAAAAGCAAACACCAGAAATAGTCAAAGACTGATGCCTGCATCCACCGTAAAGGGAAGCACTAAGATTTCACTCTCAAAATTCAATTTTACAGAGTACATATGATGATCACAAAGATTACTAGAATTGACACTCTTTCTCTCTTCTCTTCACATACACTCTCACTTTTCAAAACTTGCTGTAAATGGCAACAAGCCTAGTTTATAAAGCCTCTTTTTTTCTTTTCTCCAGCTCATTTCCTTCCAATTCTAACTACCTTATAACAACCTTATGCACGTGTATTTCATGTGGCTTAATGTAATCCCAAAACGCTAATTATTCTTACCGTTTCAAGATCACTGATAAGTTACCATCATCACGTGTATATCAAATGCATCACTCAATCACCTATATGACAATCTTGACCACATCGTTTTGTGTTTGAGACTTCAATAAATGACATAGCATACATACATGTTGTTTCCATATGACATGTGAAACTGAAGTAATGAGTTCACAATACAGCAGTTCTAGATATAGAAAAATTTAGTATGAAATAGAATAGCAGTTAAATCTTCACAAATTCACAATTTAGACAACCAAATTTAAAATTAATGTAATGAATTGAAGCAATTTCCTTCACAAGTCGATTACCCACAGCTACTATGGATTTGCACATGTGGTAGAGAGTGACTTGTGCTAGAGACTCATGGCTGAGGAGAAGTTAGATTTGACTCACTTAGCGTAGTGACTGTGGATTTGCACTTGTGCAAGAGACCCATAGTCTGGGGAGGAATTGGATTTGGCTTCAAGGTTGTTTTACGTATAAACTAGGGAGAAGCTGCGAGGAGAGAGGAGGAAGAAGAGCTCGGTGGAGGAGATTGGGAGAGAAGGGAGAAAATGCGTGAAAGTGGAAAAGGGGAAGGGTGCGTGTCTCTTGTTTCCCTCACTACATGAAAATCATGACTCGAACACAAGACGCACCATTTTGTGTCGAGTATGGTTCTCGTTATGGTAAGAATATCATTCTTGTTAATTTAAATATTTTTAATAGTAACTAAATAATTAAAATACAAGTCATCTATTAAACACTTGGACAATCCTCCATAAGCAAAATACACAAAATAACATCCACTAATAAGAATAATTTAGTTTAAATTAAAATCAAACCTCCCAATCTCTAACTTTCTTTCTTTTCTTCTTCTTAAAAACTATCAATCTCTACAGTTGATGTATCCAATGATGTAAGTATGTATTTGTCAAGCACTACATGAAAATAGTTTAATATAAATTAATTTAACAAATAAAAAGTAAACATGCATAAATTACAACCTCCGAGTTTACTACTAGAAAAATTAGCTACAATGATAGAATTTTTATGATAGATATGAAAAATTAGTTATTTATTAAAAGAGTATGATAGGAATGTGACATAATTTTTATATATCATAAACGCTTGATAGATATATGATAGTTTATTTGTCTATTACATAGACATAATAATATTTTAAAATTTAATGAAACGATGAATTTGAGTAAATCATATTGTAAATAACATGGCACCTTATCTTGAAACCAAAAAAAAAAAAAAAAAAAAAATTAAGTGTTGAACACAAACCTTAACTTAATTACACACACAAGTAAATAAAGCCGCGGACAAAAATTTAGGTCATCTCCTCTTCGTCTTCATTTTCATCCCCATTTAGCTTGATAGTTGTTCCCATTTCCCTTTATTTCTCAGCTTAATTGTTGCTGCCATTACTCTTCTTCTACCTTCTTCAACTTCGAGATACCATAAATATCTTCTTTAATTTAAATCTACTCGCTATAGTCTTTAAGTTTGATCCGCTCATCATTCATCGTTTGTGGTTTGCAAAAGCTGTTGCTGCTGATTGCATTAGTGTTGTCATCATCTTTGCAATCAACGTCTGTGATTAAGTCAGTGGAAGTAGATGAAGACAATGGTGTAGAGTATGGGAATGGCAATGCTGGAAGTAAGAGGCCAGCGTAGAATAAGCGGCCGTCAAATTGAAAACCACTTGGTCATGCCCTAAGTTCAAGATCATTTAGAATTTCATAAAACAATTGTGGAGTAAAATTATTTTTAACTTCCAAACCATAGTTGAAAGTATTTACGAAGCACATTTTAATTGCCCACCAAAACCCAAAATTGAGCCTTAATCTAAAAATTAATTGGACAACTGTGTCATAATTGAAATAAACTTATTATCAGTATATGTACAATCAACTCCAATTGGGTTGTTTATGTATATTATGATCCTATCCAATTACACTTGTCAAAGTTCCATTTCAAATATCAATCCATGGAAGGTTCTAGAATTTTGTAGACAATGTGAGATGACTCTAATCCAAAAATATTTAAAAGAGATGAAAATATCTAAATCTAGAAAACTCTTGAATATTTGTGATATTTGAAAATTGTGGTTGTTAAATTTTTGTATTTTAATATTTGTATAGTTTATATTAGTTATAGGTTACTACAAATACCCTTATGCTCTTTGTTCCAAGCATCAAGTGAGGAGTGAAGAACTAGAAGAGAGAAAGAAGAATGAGCCATGAGGCATGAGTTTTGTAGTATGTCTCTTGTAAAATATTTATTATTTTCTTAAGTTTAGTGAAATTGTTCTATTCCTAAACAATTTTAGTTTTGAGCATTTTAAGCGATAGTTTTCAACAATTGGTGTCGAGGCGAGATTGGTCGGAGACCACTATAGCAGATGTTGTTAGAAGTTCATAATAGTTAAGGACTATTGTTGAGAAGTTGTAAGAGTACAATGAGGACGTTTGAGGATTGTTTGATAGAGCTTCCTTGAATTCTGACGGATTTTGGAACTCTATAAGTTCGTTACCAAAGACAAAGCTTGTGAGGCATTGCCAAAGTCTTACAAATATCATGGGTGACCATCAAGTAGTTGGAGGAGTTAAGAATCTCAGCAACAAAAATTTCAATACTAGAGCAACAATGATGGAGTCCTACTTATAGGGGTTTGATCCCTAGGAGATCTGTTGTGGTAATAGTGAGAAATCAGTAATTGAGGTTGCCACTTTTAAAAAGTGGAATATTAAAGCCAGAAAGGCCATGTTCACCATCAATAGTACAATTAAAGAAAAGATGATGTAATATATATATATAAAAGGCTAAGATACCTAATAAAGCTTGAGATATTTTTGCAATGATCTTTTCAAAGAGAATAACACATGGCTATAAATTTTGGAGAATGATCTACTATTAATTTCACAACAAAACATAACAATTGATGAGTACTTCAATAAGACAAAGTCTTTATGTCGCAAAACTTTCGAGTTAAATCCCACTGGTGTAATTTTTAAATCTAGAATGAAGAGAATTATTGTTTATAATTTGAGGCCCATTATAACACATACTTGTCACGTGGGATTCTAGGTTTCTTTATAAGCTTCGTAAAAGTCGGTCTAGAGAGTGATTTTCCGTTACATTATGATTGCTTTATAACGAGAGAAAGTTGAGAGAGAAAGTTAAAGCTTCTTGTTCTATGTAAAAGACTAAGTAATCTTTGTATTTGATCCTTGAAAATCATCAAAAAGCTACTCAATTTGTTCTTCTCGTGGATGTAAGCTAATGCAAGTGAGCTTAATCACATAATCTCTTTTGGTTTCTCTTTTTCACACTTTCTTTCATTCAATTCTTGTTTTTAATTTTTTCTAGTTAGTCATCTTGTATAATTGATCAATATTACTTAGGTTTCTGTTAGATCCTCTTTATAGCATCTTGTTGATCTAGTCTTAAGATTTTGGAGAGTGGCTGAAGGTGCTTTGTTTACAAGCTCTTTAGTTACTACAATTATTATTTTTATCCTTTTTATATTCACACTCTTATTATAGTGATTAGCCAATAATAAAATTCACTGCAAAACTTTTCTTGAAGGGAAAAGGACTAGTATCTTTGCTTGAAGTGTGGGACTATTAGCATCTGCTATAATTTTCTTTTCCGTCGAAATTTTTTAATTTCCAGAATATTTTTCTAATTTTTAGATTCTTTCTAATTGAAAAAAATTAGTTTCTTCCAAAATCCCTAACATTGTTTTTATAAATGTTTGTGTGATCAAATCATATATATTTAACTATAAAAAATCATATATATGTATCAATTGAGTAGAAATAAAATGGACTCAAATGGTTATTATATATGTTTTTGAAAAAAAAATTAGAATGCAAAGTATTTGAGAGAAAACAAAAAAAATAAAAAAAATTTGGTGTAGTTGTATAAGTGTAATGAGTTAAGGTCATTAGTGAAAGAGGCTTATAGAGAAATATTTATAAGAATTTATTTAGATCTGTTTATTTTTTAATATAATTATATTAGGAGAGGGATTTTGTGAGAGTTATAGAGGGGTGCTGACAATTCAACTCATAAACTTATCTATTCGCTTAGTGGGTATCGTCTCTGATCTCATTTGACGTGTGTGTTCATTTTCTGACTCATTCATGCAGCCCATTATATAATTTTATTTATAAATTATATGAATTAATACCGTGGTGTTTGTTCTATGTTTAGCTTCCAAAATTACAGATATGTTGCTTGGCAGTGCATTTAGTTTCGAAAACTACTGAATCATTTTAATAAAGTTTTCACTTAGATGTTATTTATGCGTTTGGCTTCCAAAATTGCCGATATGTGGCTTGGCCATTTCTTGTGTGTTTAGCTTCCAAAACTATGGAATTATTTCAATAAATTTTGTATTTACAAATTATATGAATTAATATTATGATGTTTGTTGTGCGTTTGGTTTCCTAAACTGCCAAATTGTGGCTTTAGGTGTATATTGATATGATTGATGGCATGAAAGTTTGATGTTTTTACAACTTGGGTTTCTTGTAGTGCTTGTAATTGTTCTTATCACAGGTCAAAAAATGATGGGAAATGTTGGTATTATTGATTTAAATTACTATAAACAAATAGAGTTTGGAATAAAGGTCATGCTTAAATTAAGGTCAACATTTTCCATCATTTTTTATGTCACTTTCTTTATGATGCTCATTTTGGTTTGTGGCTTTAGATGTATGGTGATATAAGTTGATATCATTATAATATCATAAATAGTCCCTTTCTCAAGGAAGGAAATGAAATTGTTTCTTTAAGAAAATAAATGGATACGTGTCTTTGAAAAATAATTATGATGAAATCAAAATACAAGTTGCAATCTCATTGAATATTAAAGCCCTTTATCAAATATGTATTAAATCTCATGATATTGAGAATGGAAAAATGCCCAATATCTTAAGTCACAAGAAAGAAGAGAGTCTTAGTAGTTATACACAATTTGGTGATGATGTTGCAAATGATTATAGCTGTATGGACTGTTATGTATTCCCATCTTTGCTTAACTTATCAATGAAGATTGAAAAGTTCCAAGTGATACTATAGTGTTTATCAACAACTAAACTTTTTGTATGGTTTGGTTTTTGAAAGTGATGTGAAATGTTTGTCATAATTAAGAATGGATAGACAAACCTTTCAAAAATTATGTATGCTTTTTTGTGAGAAAGGGGGTTTAGTTGGTATTAGAAATGTATTGCTCGAGGAAATGCTTGTAATGTTTTTGTATATTTGAGCACACCATTTGAAGAATCGAGTGATTAGTTTTAATTTTAAAACATCCGACTTGACAGTTAGTAAATGTTTCCATGAGTGTTTAAAGGCAATGATTAGATGGAAAAAAGAGTTTTGGAAAAAACCCGAGCCTATGTTGAAGAATTCAATAGACCTAACATGGAAATGGTTTAAAGTATGTATATTATTGTCTTGATACACTATGTTCATTTATAAAGTTATGAACATTGACTTACAATTTTTTCTGATCTAATATTTTAGAATTTTTAGGGATTTTAGATGGTACATATATAAAGGTTTATGTTTTAGAGGCCAATAAACCAAGATATAAATGTCTTAGTGGTTTATTCATAAGACATGCAATTTATTTATATCTTATAGAGATGGGAGGGTTTAACTCATGATATGCAAGTGCTAAAAGATGCCGTAACTAGAAGAAATAATTCAAAAGTCCCCCATGGCAATAACTTTAACCCAATTATCTTTAAATTTTAAGATTGTGTAATTGAATTTGAGACTTTTATTTATAATTTTTTTTGTCAATAGGCTATTATTACTTGTTTGATTGTGGCTACACCAATAGGATGAGTTTTCTTTCTTCATTTGAGGTCAACGTTACCATTTGAGTGACTTTAGGGATAGACACCAATCTACTACTCTATAAGAGTTGTCTAATATGAAGCATTCTAGTGCTTGCAATATGATTGAACGATGTTTTGAGTTATTGAAGAAAGATGGGCTATACTGAGAAGTCCTACCTTTTATGATATAAAAACACAAAGGCGTATAATATTTGTTTGTTGCATGCTACATAATTTCATATAAAGGGAAATGCCTTTTGATGATATAAAACTTAAAATGATTGATGAGTTCATTCCAAATATTGACTTTGAATTTGCAATAATTGATACCATTGAGCCTTCAAATGAATGGAATGTTTGAAGACAAAATTTGACTTAAGATATATGGAACTCATGGCGAGCCACTACTAGAAAAATGACATTTACTGACACTTAGTTTACTGACACTTAGCAAAAAGTATCAGTAATTGTGAACAAATGCACCTATTAACAAGTAGGAATTAGAGGTTATTGATACTAGTGTGTTAGTAAATTAAATATCAATAATCACTGACACTAAAGTATCAGAAATAAAAAAAAATTATTAATAATTATTTTAGTTGCAACTCGAACTTGAGACTTCTAGAGTTTAAAATTTTAACATTCGAAAAGCAGACCAATGAGCCATGTTAAATTAACTTAATTTGTTCGTTTTAAAAATTTAAAAAACAAAAATATAATAACAAAAAGATAAAAAAAACCTAAATCCTCGATCTCTCTAACTCTCACCCATCTCTCAATGCTTTCCCCCGTCCACCTCTTCGCCTCCCTCCAGTCCGCGCTCGTCCTCATCCTCTTCCTCTTCCTCTCCCTCTCCCTCTCCATCCTCCTCTCCGAATCCACCTCCTTCCTCCCTTTTCCCTCCGATCTCTTCGTCGCCCTCGCCGCCTCCCTGTTCTACCTCCACTACTCTGTCTCCTCCTCCGCTGCCTCTGTCCAGACCTCCGATCTCCAGGCCAAATGCGACACCCTCTCCGGCCGCATGTTCACCTTCGTCTCCTTCCTCTGCCTTGCCCTCGCTTGCAACTCCAGGCTCTTCGTCACCGACGTCGCCCTCGGCGGAGCCTTCTGCCTCCAGGGCCTCTGAGAGCTCCAGACTGGTGCTTGGTGCTTACTCTGTTCGAAGATATGGTCAAGTGCTTGCTGCTCTGCAATTGCCAGTCTATTCTCTTCTCTTTCCCTTTCTTATCTTCTCTTTTTAGTGTTTTCGTTTTGCATATCACCTGTTCGATATCGCTTTCACAGTTTCTCAATCTTATGACAGCACTGAATGGAGGACTTAGAAGCTCCGGGAGTGGATTCAGAGACGGCGGAGGAGGCGGCATCCCAATCGGAGGTGCTGAGGTTGCCGCGATTGAGAGAGAGCCACTTGGCACAATAGGCGTTGATGAGGGCTAGGGTTTCGTTGGTGGTCCAGCAAGGCGGTGGGACGTCACCGTTTCGAGAGGAAGTGAGGTTCCTAGACGTCTGAATCATCGAGAAATCGGTCGTGTTTGCAGATCGGTAGTGAGGTTCCTAGATGTCACTGTTTCAAGAGCCATGGGCTGTTTCTTCGGTTGCTTTCATATCAGAGATGATCGCGCTCGTATTTCTCATACTACTCGCGCCAATAAACACACCGTGAGCTTCATTTTGGTTCGATTTTTAGAGTTTATGCTAGAAATTACTTGACTCAAGATTTTGTATTTCTGCTTGTTTTGATCAGGAACCTGTAATATCGAAAAATCGCTTGTCCTGTCTGTTTTCATCTGAAGGTGAAATTTGTTTTTATTATTATTATTTTTTTAATTTTTTTGAATATAATTTGTTTGTTTCAAAATTGGAGCTCATTTGTGTTTGTTTTTTATAGAGAAAGAAGAGTGTTGGAGCAATGATATTGAAAATCAGCGTTTGGAATCTCTAGAAACTGTGGTAAAAATTTTATTTCTAACATTATTCGTAGTGATTTGAAAAACTGTGGTTCAAGAATTTAAATGTTAGTAGACTGTTGTTCTGCTGTTAAATTCTTTTGTTGCTCACTTTAGTATTTTATTAATGTTGTAAATATAATTCAACATAGTATTCTCTTGATGTTCCTTACGTGCTTTAAGTTTCCTCTAGTGTTTGATAAGTTCAAAACCAACTTGTCTGTCTTGGCGATCTAAACTCCTTTTAGAATTATATATGAGCAATATGAATACCAAATTTATTAATTTCATATTATTATTTAATTTTGGGTTCGAGTCTCCGAGGAATATAAGTCGGTGCCGGATACACTTTACATGACAAGTATATCTCATTGATTGGTTTCTCTACCAAAATTACATTGAGAGACAAAGGCTTCAATCGCTTGGTATCACTTGTATGCTAATTGCCTCGTAAGTTTTGAGACCTATGATGGAGTTCATTGCTCGATTCATTTAACATGTTACTTTTGTTATTGCTTCAACTGCATGGTTATTGCTTTTGTTTTGTTTGATATGATTTCTAATGTGGCCTCTCTCTTTATGTCTTGAAGGAAGTATGAAGAAATATGTGCACCACGAGTAGAAGAATTTTGCTTCATCACGACAACACTTACTCAAGAGAAGAGGTATGTCAATGGTTCTAAGCCAACGAGAGAGCTTTAATAGTCTCGAACTAGAAGTAAAGCAAATATCAAACTTAATGTGAGGGCATAATGTAGTGCATCTCAACTAATTTAACCACTAGCTATCCGCCTATCGGTTTTAAAACTTTAAGTCTCACAATCTCGGGATTAATGCTTTTTATAGCGATCATCGGTCCGAAGAAATCAAACTTCTTTTGTTCTTATGTTTGGTATTTGATTCACACGACTTCAAACTTCCCATCATGAAAATGTGGCCACGTGTAATATGCATCAGTCGTGGCATCGTTGGAGATTTTAATCTCCAAAATCCTACCAATTAACCATTGTACTAGTTTAGAATATACATATTTATATTCTTAGTTCTTTCTTCCTCTTCTTCCTACAAGAGTACCTTTGATTGTGTTTGAGCTTTCAATTATTTGCACCAACAACAAAAACCTTTCTGAGGTACTTCGACTGAACCAGCGTTTTGCTTGTGTTATATAAGTGATACTACAACATTCCTAATGCATTTTTTCTGGGAATTTGTTTTGGCTCTCAGGAGATTTCTAAGAGCAGCTCAAGTTTCCTACAAGGTAATTAATTAATTGCCTTATTGAAATTCAAATTTGCAGAGCCCCAGTCTTGAATTGGATCAATGGATCAATCAAGTCACCCATGGGTCTATATTCTTTTCCTCATTTTCAGTCTTTTCATGGTCTTTACCATTCTGAGTGCACCCAAGAGAAATGACTATTTATTTTTGTTTGATGAGTGCAACTCTTGAACATTACACATCCTACAAGGCTTCGATCTTAAAATATCTGCATTTGCATTACAAGACTTACGATTGAACACCAACGGATGTCCTCCGAATGCCATATGCATGAAATATAGGCAAGAAAAGGTAACAACTACGAATGATACTCAAGGCTCGACACATTCTTTATAAACTTTCCCTTTCACATTTTTCATTTCATATGGTAGTTAATGTCTTAAAGTATAAGTTACGCCTATAAAGGAACCATAATTTGCGTGATGTTCATTTAGGAAAATCCCACAATTTCTCTAATGGGTTATTGTCGTTGCAGTTTAAATATGTGGCGGCTTTGTCTTCCCCGAAACTACTTGAAACACTATTTTAAAGAACAAGTGGTTGATTCGTCAATTTTTGTTAGGCGTTGCAAATTCTTCTGACGGCGTGTTGGATTCTTGGCGCTGCAAATTGTTCGAGATGGGGACAGGGCTGAGCAAAGATCTGGCCGTTGGTTTTGTTCTCCTGGTGGTGGTGGTGATGATGATTGATCTTGGATGACATGGCGGTGGTGGCGGTTAAGGAGGAAATCCCTAGATTTGATGTTGATGAACATCGATCGGAGGCGGGAGATTGTGGTGAGATCAGATCAACGGCTGAGATTGAGGGACCATGATGATCTATGAGTATAGTGTGAGTGATGTTGTTGGGCTAGGGCTTCTGTACTTGATGAAATGTTTGAGTTCAGGATTTGCTATTGTTATAATTTTTATAATTATTTTTAAAATCTAATGTATAGAATTGATTTTTCAGATTTTAAAAATATTAAGGCTATAATACTATAGTAAGTTCAGATTTTTAATATAAAAAATATTGTGTTCAGTAATACTATAGTGATACGAATTTTTGACACATAATAATTATTAGTAATTTCTATTACTATGGTGTCATAAAATCTGTAATACTATAGTAATAGTAATCCTTGAATAATAAGTGTCAGTATTTTTCTAACTCCCAGATCACTGACACTATTAATAAGTGTCACTAAAAGTAATTAGTGATACTATTTTAGTATCACTAAATGCCATTTTTCTAGTAGTGAGCAAGTAGAAATTCATGAAGACTTTGCTTATGCACTTATGAAATTCAGTTTATTAGGCATAGGATGTTGTATTGTTATTTAACATTTGTTTTTGTATTGTTATTTGCATTGGATTCTGGATTGTTACTTGAATTCAGATATTGTATTCTTATTTGATCATTAGATACTGCAGTGTTATTTGAACTTGGATGTTGTATTGTTATTTGGTATTTGGTATTACATTGTTAGTTGAATTTATATATTGTATTGTTCGTTAACATTTGGTATTATATTCTTAGACATTTGATATTGTATTGTTATTTGAATAAATAGTATCAGTTTCATTCCAACTCTAACTATCAGAGGTCAGGGTTTGAATAAACACTATTAGACAATAACTCAAGATAATGCATTGATTGACGCATTGTCAGAATTTAGTCAAAATCCCATGTGGCAAGCATACTGTGGTTTTAAAATTAGGCATTTACAACAACTGGAAAATAAGTTCGAAGCAAAAATATCAGGTTGTGTTCTGAAAGCATCTTCTCACATTGAGTCTAGAATTAAATGGTTCAAGAAAAATAGTGTGCTATGTTAGTATGTTATTTCTTGGGATGCTGATAATTTAATGATAATATGTGAAAAAAAATGTTTTTGATGAGTATTTTAAAGTAAAGTTTTAACTTGTATGGTATTATTTTTATCACTTAACTTGAATTTGTATTACTAACATATTATTATTACTATTATTTTTACAGAAAAGAAAGGAGGCAATTTGTTTATTCAAGAAACTACTTTCTCATTATTACACTTTGTCTGACATTTTTCTTATTATTATTATTATTATTGTTATTATTATTGTTGTTATTGTTGTTGTTGTTGTTATTTTTATTATTTATTATTACTATTATTTATTTATTTATATTATTATTAATTTTTATTATTTATTGTTATTATTTATATTATTATTATTAATTATATTTTGTTGTTGTTATTATTATTATTATTGTTTATTACTTATTTTTTTGTTGTTGTTATTATTATTTATATATATATTTATTTATTTTTTTTTTTATTTTTATTATTTATCGTTAATATTAGTATTATTTATATTATTTATTAATATTATTGTTATTATTTTTATTAAATAATATCAAAAACAATAAGTAACAAAGAGTATTTTAGTAAATTATAATAATTTATTCTAGTTCTAAGATAAAGTAAACACATCAATGGAAATGAATTCCATTTCAATTGTGATTCTTATAACTCAAATAAACAACATATTATGATTCATATTTTTTATTTCGATTCGAACTCGTACTGATTTCAGTCTATTTCGATTCCAGCTCATTCCGATTATTGATCACTAAACACACCATTAATACTTCTTAAGAACAAATGGGCCTTCACACTTCAACTAATTAAGACTAGATGTGTGAATAGAGTTTTACAAATTTAAATGGTAAAAAGGATGATGTAAATTATAAAATTAAATTTACACTTGTAAATCATGAATTCAAATTTCATGATTAAATTTATTCAAAATAGTTGCTTTATTAGTTAAAAATTAATTTATATTTCAATATTCACATTAATAGTTAAATGAAGGAACATAACAAAAATAACTATATATTTAAATATTGATTTTTGAGCACTAAACAGGAGATTGGATAAAAATTTATAAAAATAATACAGATCGTAAAAGTAATTATAATACCATAAATGTACTACATCTTCTAGATTTTTTCATTTTAGCAGTGGATTCTTCGGGATTTGTATTTGACTGCTTATTACATAATAAACTTTATTTAGGGGTTGTTTGTTTTATGTTTGAAGTTTTAATTTTACTTAATTTAAGATGTTTAATATTTTGGTTTGTTTATTTTTGTATCTGAAATCTTATTGTAAGACATTTTCATCTGAATAGAAAAAGTAAAATTTCATAACTTTTATCTGAATGATAAAATGTTTGAATGGAAAATTATTATTTCTTTCCCACAAATAACCTCATTAAATGTATTTATTTCTTATGTAGCTATTAGATGTTATATTAGAATTTCACTTGATCTTATATTAGAATTTCACTTAATCTTAAATTATATTTGATATTAAATACTTAACACACATTTAATTTGAATTTTAAACAAATTCTTTTATTATTAAATAAGTACTTTTTATGTATAAATATTATGTTAAATTGTAAAAAATAATGTTATCAAAATGATTTTTCATAAATTATATATACAATGCTTACCTTATAAACATTTATAACATATAAAATCTATTGTGCTAGAAAATATGGTAAATGTATACTTATTTCAATTTGAAGTATATATAAAATTTTCAAGGTCATAAGTGTAAAAATATTAAAATGAAGATATTTTGATCTTATAAAAACAAATAACTTATCACTTATGTTCAGACGTCTAATAACAAAAAAAAATGATTCTTTCCTAATTTGTTTTCCTCTTAGCCCTTTTTGTTTTCAATGGTTGGTTAAATGTGTGATATTATGCTAACTTTTTTAGTGAATATACACATTTGACCAATTATTGAAAAACAAAGAGGGTTGGTAGGGAGAAAAAACTAAAAGAGGATCATAATCCAAAAAACAAATATATTTTTCAAACATATGCATTCAGGTTCATTTGGATTTCAGTAATATTTAGACCTATTCAGATTTTAGATAAAAAAAACAAACACTGCCTTAATTTCCAAATTAGCACATTGTTTCTTATAAATACTGACATGTATTCTATCCTTCATGCAGATATCACAAAAGATCTCATTTCCAAGTTGTAAACTTCAAAAATACTTTTCTCACAATGATATTTCTAACAAAATCTACAACGAAAGTTGTTGAAAGAGGAAGAAAAGGTGGAGAAACATTTGAAATAGGAATGTCAGAAGGTGAAGATCAAGAAGAAGATGATTATTATAAATAAAATTTGACTTTATCGAATCAAGGATTTACCATAAATTATTGGAGGAGGTGAGAAATATAAATTATATAATTCTCAAGTTAACTTCATTTTGCAACTTTTCTTGTGATTAATAAATATCTTCAAGAAGACCTTGTATCATGAATCACTCTCCATATTCAGTGGCATCAGATTTAACATTCTGCAATTGAGCTAAAAGCACTATATTTCACTGTTATCAGATATGCAGCCATGCAGGCCAAAATTGGGCAAGTCCCGTCAGTGCCGCATCGGCTTCTAAACAACTTCTTTTAACTGGAAATTTCAAACAGATAAATAGGGTAATTTAGCTCATGTCCTTGCTTATTAGTATAGTTTCATTCTCAATTATTTAATCTCCTTCAAGTAATTAATTAATTAAGCCACGATATGTTATTTGCACTACTTAAGATTCATGAACACTAATCAAAGTATAACTGTGCATTGCAGGCTCTGTCAACTGGATTTGCAACGATTGATGGAGCGGATGTCCATAAAGAAGTTGTGGTATATTATTGCTGTCTATTATCATCAATCTCACTCACTGATATTCAATAGCCTTAACATACAGGGGTGACGTTTAAAGTAAATATGTTTGGAAAAGTAGTAAGTTGTGGGGTGGTGCAAAAGTCCTGAATCAATTTCTTAGCTTGATGCAATTGACAGCTCGAGTGACTAGCAAAAACAAGTTGATTGAAAACTAGTCGATCAAATCCTGGAGTCAAGATTATATACAATTTCATCAAACAATTATGCAGTAAAGTTATATTTAACTTCCAAATCATAGTTGAAAGTGTTTACGAGACATTTTTTAATTTCCAAACCAGTTCGAAATTTTACCTTAATCTGTGAATTTATTGTGCAGTTGTGTCATAGTTGAAATAAACTTATTTTCAGTATATATACAATCACCTGCAATTGGATTATTCATCTGTATATTGTTGATATTATAGGTGAGGTCTGATGCATTGGAAGCAGCAGCATATGGTGTGAGCAAGCGTTCATATGGGTAGCTTCACCTGAGGAAACAATGCCGGAATGGCCAGAACTAATGCATGTCTTTCTCGGTCCTAAGCTTAACGCCAAGATAGCAAATGGCGCTCCTTTCCGTGCAATAGCAGTTAGAGATACAATTGGCTTTTCGGACGGCTACAAGATTGTTGGTAACATCCAACACAAGCATAGCAGATTGGAAATGTTGTTACACCTACTCTATCATTTGCATTGAGAAGAAACTAAAGGACGTCTGGAAATGAAAGCATCAACATATATTATGGAGGTAAGTAAATGCATGAATCCATTTTTAGTCTATAAGTTTTAAACTAATTACCTAGTTTATCATGTATTGTAAACAATGATCGAAAACATTGTTATTCTCTACTTAACATACCTGATTCGAATTAATTTTTATTAATTAAATAGATCTTTCAATCACTACCAATGTAATCGAAAGGATACCAATGAAGCTAGCCATTAATGACTAGTTTGAATACCAGAAGCAGTCTGTCTGATCAAATAAGGGATCAGACCGCTCTTAGAAAGATGAAACA
Source organism: Murraya koenigii (assembly GCA_025617385.1). Lineage (NCBI taxonomy): Eukaryota > Viridiplantae > Streptophyta > Magnoliopsida > Sapindales > Rutaceae > Murraya > Murraya koenigii. Next base: position 6,558,972 of record CM046812.1, read on the forward strand.
AAAGTAAACTCTTATAGTTTAGTTTAGTTCGGGTTGAATCATAAGGAAGTAAGTTTGGCCAGTTTCGTAAGTGACTAAAGCAAGTTAGGTTCAAGGTAGCCTATAGTCCATGGATACATACTTTATATTCTATGCTGTGGTATTGTTAGTTCCTTTCTTACCAAAGGAATGAGATAAGCATGCATTTGGCGTTAAAATATAGATAAGAGGCCCATGTATAATATATTACTTAACATATTGCTTATGCCTTTCTTTTTTTGGCCTAATTCATAGGTGTAATTCAGACTTCTTTCCTCTTTCATTCTCTCTTGAGTGTTGATATTCTAACAGAAAAATTAGACAAAACAGTGACATAACAACGTTAAACCAGGCTCATTTTGATCACTAAATTGTCAACACAGTAAAATGAACTAACTTTAACATTATTTTTGTCAGCATTCTATAATTACGTTATCTCTTTAACAATTTTTTTTTTAAATTTCTCTCAGCAGTAACATTTTTTATAAATAGTTTACCAATAGATTTATATATTATAAAAGTGATCAAATATCAAGGCTAAAGATATCGAAACGATCGTTGAAGGAATAAATGTTTATGTTTGTTTTTTTGTTTATTTTCATGACAAATCTCATGTCTATCCTTCTGTGCATTTTGTCCATATTTAAGACTTAACTTGTGCTATGACACATCAATTTCAATCCATTGTTTTCTTCTTTGTTTATGGAGATATATCGGTCATGCTTGGTCCCTTGTTATATCTGTTTCGTGTGGCCAATTAAACAAAGGACCAAATAGAAAAGGGAAAAAAGCCTTTCAAATAGTATTATCATGATTTTGATTGGTAACATGGATAATTTTAATTTGTTAATTGTAAAATGCACGTGCATTAGTCCATGCAACCGGAAATTTTTGGTATGAAATACTATTATCCATTACCATGTGAGAGAAAGTCGTTGCAGAATGATAAAATAATAAAAAGGAATGATGCAATTGTGATTAGAAAATTTGCTTGATTGGCGAAGCTTAAGTCAATGAATATTTATGTATTGATTAATTGATAATTAATCTTTCAATTCATTATTTAACAAAGATGAAGACAATCAATTGATCATTTTGATTTAGTATTTTGTTTCCATCATTATTTGATTTTTTTCAGTTCTATGGATCCACTTAATTAGTCAAGCATGATCATCATATAATTAAATAAATAAAATCATCAAAAAATTCATTTTATCTTTATTGCTGTTGCATCAACTAAGGATTTGGTTTCTTGTATTTTCCTACTGTGCAGTACAAAAATGAACCGGTGTCATGGTTTCAAAACAAAATCAGTGGAGGTATGCCAGTCTTAAATGATCATATATCAAAAGCAATAAATGAGCTGAACCTCTCTAGGTGTCAAAGGATTCCAAAACAGCCTGGTTGTGATTGGCGTGATCTTAGCTTCCTAATGAGAAGGTGTTTAATTTTTTGTTTTGATCTAACTAAAGCTATTATTTCATAATTGCTTTGGTTTTAAACATTTTCCTTTTGAAATTCCCCCTCCAAGTTTGATTGTCTAACGAACAAGTTGTAGATTTAATACCCTAGTGCTTACCCAATACAGCTGAAAAGCATAATGAATGGAAGGGTCTTTTGGAAGGTTAGACTGGAAGGAAATTTTCCAACCTTCATTCACTGATCCTCATCTAATGGGTATGGTCGTAACGTGTTTTCACCTAGATTAGGATAGAATAATCACAGTTCGTGATTTGCTCAATCACAAGTAAGTCTTTTGGCTATATATGTTAATATCTGCAGTAAGTTGGAATGATGAAAAACCAGAATGACCAAAAATACTTTTATGCACCGAGTGACGTTATTAACTTGACGAGCTAACCGAGGCGTCCTACCCCATCTCCAGAGGTGACCTATCTTGAGCAACTGAACTTAAACATTAAAAAAAAAAATCATCTTATTAATGAGAATTCTACCGAAATTTTGGCAGAACCTCCCCTAAACATATAACATTCCCAAATATGCAATTATAACACAAGCACTCCCAAATAATTTATTATACATCAACTACTTCAACCCAGTCTCATTTAGTAACATATCCACTATTACACATGTTTCCTAATTCTTATATCACATCCCTGGTATAATTCCAAAATAGGATGATTCTACACTAACCAAAAAAATAATTATTCTATATCCTCAGACACTCTCATATGGCCAAAACGACTCCAAATATGTACGAGTTGCTAGGTCAAATGTTGTACCTGTAATCTACTGGAGGAAAAAATATAATAAAATAGAATGAGTATAAAACTCAGTGAGCTCAGTAAGTGGATAATAGCTTTTTAAACATAAAATACTTACAAAAATAAATGCATCGCTTGTATAATTACTTTTTTCAAATAATTATTTTACTGTAAAAATTCTTTTCTTTTCAATCATATTCTGAATATAAACATAATTGATAATGCCACAAAATCAAGAAAAAAATCTCATATTGAAATATCAAATACTAAGTAATACAATTATCCTTAAACAAATACCCGGGGGAATAATCTAGTCATATCCGGACCTCAACCGATAGCAATGATGTACTATTTCGGTACCATCATGCCCAAGCAACACTCGATAGACGGGGACGCGCCATCTCATTCTTATCGAGCATAACTCATACCCGGATCTCAACGGACGTGCTATGATGCGCTATCTGGCGACATCGTGTCTGGACCACCCGATCTTAAATCTCATTATATCTCAATATCTATCTGCATGCATATGCCCTCAAAGGCAAAACGCCTAAAAACAATACCCAAAGCCTATATGTATGTTCGGACCAGACCCAAAGGTCTACTCTCTCATCTCATCTCATCTGGAGGGAATGAATATTTGCTTTAAACTTTAAATCATGATCGAAATCAATATATATATATATACACTTTAAATCATGCTTTAAATTATGCTCAAAATCTATATATATACACTTTAAATCATGGTCAAGTTCAATCATATACTCCTTTAATCATGCTCAAAATAAACTTATATACACTTTAAATCATGCTCACAATCAATCATATACTCTTTAAATCATGCTCAAAATCAACATATATAAACTTTAAATCATGCTTGAAATCCACATATATACACTTTAATTTATACTCGAAAATAAATCATCTCTTTTACCAATTTAAAATCGAGTACTGAACATAAATGAACAAATATAACTTAAAAATATATTTATACGTAATAAACATTTATTTCGAAGAACCATTAAATGAAAACACTTTAAATATTCATTTCATGAACAAGCTTTACTATATAAAAATAACGTACACAAATAGTTTTAATATATTCCACTCACGAGTGACAAACTCGGACTCGGCTATCACACAAGTCCGCACGCATCCTCAAAGCTCGAAATTATGAAATTATCCTCTATACACGAAATTACCAAAATGTGTCATAGCTGAAATAAGCTTATTTTCGGTACTTGTACAATCACCTCCAATTAGATTACTCATCTATGTACTATTAATATTATAGGTGAGGTTTGATGCCCTCGAATCAGCAGCATATGTCGTGTGTCCATCTCGTAAACAAGCATTCATATGGGCAGCTTCACCTAAGAAAACAATGCCGGAATGGCCAGAACCAATGCATGTCTTTCCCGGTCCTGAGCTTAATGCCAAGATAGCAAATGGCACTCATTTCCATGCAATAACAATTAGAGATACAATTGGCTTTCCGAACGGCGACAAGATTGTTGGTAACATCCAACACAAGCATAGCTGATTGGAAATGTTGTTCTACCTACTCTAGCATTTGCATTGAGAATAAACTAAAGGATGTCTAGCAATAAAAGCATCATCATATATTGTGGGGATAAGATAAATGCATAAGTCCATTTTTAGTCTACAGGTTTTAAACTAATTAGCCAGTTTATCATGTATTGTGAACAATGATCCAAAACATTATTATTTTCTACTTAACATGTCAGATTTGAATTATTTTTTTATTAAATAAATAGATATTTCAGTCACTACTAATATAATCAAATTTTATATATAATCAAGTTCAATATAATCATATTCCTTCCATTCTTACCAAAGGGATGAGATAAGCGTGCATTTGGCGTTAAAATATAGATATGAGGTCCACGCAAAATATATTGCTTAACATATATATCTTTTGCCTTTCATTTTTTAGCCTAATTCATTGGTGTAATTCAGACATCTTTCTTCTTTAATTCTCTCCCGACTGTTGATATTCTCACAGAAAAATTACATAGAATAGTGGCATAACATCGTTAAACCGGGCTTATTTTAATCACTCAATTGCCAACACGATAAAATGGGCTAACTTCACATTATTTTTGTCGAGCATTCTATCATTACTTTGTCTCTTTAACAATTTTTTTATTTCTTTCAGCGATAACTTTTTATGAATAATTTTTTTTTCACAAGTGAGAAAAAGTTTAGGGTACCAAAAATTCACAAGTTTCAAATATCAAGTATAAGGATATCGATACGATCACGGAAAGAGTAAATATTTATGTATTGTTGGTTTTTGTTTTCATGCCCAGTCTCGCATCTATCTTTTTCTGCGTTAGATGCTTCTATATTTGTCTTGTCTGTCCAGATTTAAGATTAACTTTTCTATGACACATCAAATTCAATCCATTGTGTTCTTCTTAATTTGTTGATGGAGATATCTTTCTATTTCGTTTGATTGTGCCCAATCAAACAAAGGACCAAACGATAGAAGGAAAAAAGGCTCTCTATTACTGTTATCATGATTTTCATCAATAACATGGACAATTTAATTTGTTAATTCTAAAACGCACGTACATGAGTCCATGCAACAGAAAATGTTTGGTATGAGATACTATTATCCATTACCATTTGAGAGAAAGTCGTTGCGGAATGATAAAATAATAAAAAGAAGGAAAATGGTTTTCACACAAACGAAAGCATAAAACTTTGCACAAAACGAAAGCCATCTCTGTTCGCACGTGGAAATACCACGCGCACGCACGAAAGCACTTCCTGCAGAAAAATCCCTCTATTTGGGTAATATCGAGCAGCCCTCCTCGAATCCAACCAGGCGCGAGTAAAAGACCTCGAGGTCAACCCGTCTGGAGCCCGGGCTAAGTCTTCTGCTTGAGATCTTTATGACCCCATCAAAGCTGGTCAAGGTCGAAGAATATAAGGTCGGTCAAAGCTCGAGCTCGCTCTCCTGCTCGAGGTCTGTAAATTCCCAGCCACGACCAGGCAGCACCAGCGACGGCTTGGAGAGAAGACAAGATCCGAGCACTGTTGACCTAGAATAGTTATGTTCCCTCTTTTCTTCGATGATCCAGCGCGCCGATCGATGTCTGACCGACACCCCATGTGGTGCGGCGTGGTCCCTGTTACCGACGGTCGGCACATGCCCCTCAGTGTCATCATTTCACGTATATCCTCCCGACACTATGATCAAGCCATGTGAGCCCACGCCAACCAGACAGTCGCGTATCCCCAAGAAATATCACAATAATCCCAACTGTCAGAGGGACCCGGACACAACAGATGCGAGGCGGATGGTCTTGAGAGAAAAGGCGGAAAAATGGGGAATAAAGAAGAGAAAAGCGTAAGTGGCGGGGTTCCAAATTGGATACGAGTTCTTCTTCTTCCACCTTTCCATTGGGATTTTTTCGAAAAAATTTATTATTACAGAGGGAGGACAAAAAGACCCTTCCATTCTTCCGTCTCTCTAACTAAGAGGGATATGAAAAAAACAAACCGATTACTGACTTGAGTGTCGGAGGATTTTCACCGGAACCACATTCGGCGACCCCTGACCCTGTTTTTATGGGTGCAGGTCTGGAGAGGCTGCCGGTTCGGTGAACGAAGAAAAATCGAAGCTGGAAAGCAGTCCTGCTCGAGCTAGAGTACAGTGCAAGAAGAAGTTTGGCACTGTACGAAGGCATGCAGAAAAAACAGCATCAACATTTTGGCGCCGTTTGTGGGGATCAGTTCAAAAAGCCTGATTTCCCAACACACTCAGAAGACACAACACAACAATGAGAGGAAATAGCAGGAGAGGAGTAAGCCCAGAAGAGTCGGTGACTCTAGGGAGGTGGCCAATGAGGCTCTGAATAGAGAGATACAGGAGAGAATGGATCGGATGGAGAAACAAATGGAAGCGCTGACGTCCCTCTTACAAGAGGTCAGGGAGGGACAGAGGAAAGCATGCAATGACGTCCCTGAAACCGATCGTGGGAACGCCCCATTCGGGAGCATGTTGGGGATGAAGCCCAGAGACCTAGGGCACCAAATGTTGCGGGAGGGAAGAGATAAACATGGAGGAAAGGGGTCCCGTCAACATTTGCAAGATACAGACACCAACTTCCCGCGGAAGAGTTGAGGGGAAGTACAGAGACTAGCACAAGTTGTGGAAGACCTTCGTGGAAATGGGAAAAGCCCAAGTTAGAGGATAATGTTGAACAACGAGTCCCCGCTCTCTACGGAGATTATGGGCGTCATGATCCCACGTGACTTTCGTTTCCCGGATTTGAAGTTTCTCCGGAAGAGTGACCCGTTGGTGCATATAGAGCGGTTCAATGACATGACAGGAGTACAGGGCCTGTCATCAGCCCAGAGATGCAGGGCCTTTCCCCTCACTCTTGAGGGAAGAGCAAGAGAGTGGTACGAAGGCTGCCACAGGGAAGCATCCTAAGCTTTGAACTGATGTGTAGGGAATTTGCAGAGCAATTTCGGGGCGCGGTAACCTCGAAGATGATATGATGGAATTGTCGGAGATAAGGCAGATGGAGGGAGAATCCCTTCGGGAGATTGTCAAGAGATACCACAGATCGGTTTTGGATCCGGGTGCTTTAACCATCTCCAGCGCTGAGGGGTTGAAGGACGAGATCAGGATGGGGAGACCATGGTACAATTTGCGGAGCCCTTCGACCCACTCATATTCAGATGCATATGAGCAGGTGAAGATGGACATGGTCATCAAAGAGAAAAAAGCTACAAAGTTGAAAAGCGAACAGGGTACCGGAACCAAGGGGAAAGAAAAATGAGGTCCCGCCCGAGGAGCATTGACTTCAAGAGTGATGAGGGATCGGATTATTCCCTACAACCCTCACCAGAGAGTTCCCCAGCCGCGGATGATTCCCATGCCACCCCGCAGGTCTCCAGGCCAAGATCACAGGGAGCACGGGCGTCACAACGACCACTCATCCCGTAACCAACCACCAAGCGGACCTGCGATGAACCACAACAGAGCGGACCGTCCATTGCCACTCCCACCAAGAAGCTTCCCAAGAGATCGGGCGACATGGTGGTGGAGCAGAGCCCGCCTACGGGCAATACACGAGGTTGAAGGTATCCTCGAAGAAATACTCAAGTGGCGGAGGAGCAAGGATCGCTGAGCCCTCCGACAACCGATGGCCAAGTCGGCTAGTAGGCGAGACAAAGGATGATTCTATCGCTTCCATGGTGACCATGGCCACTCCACATCACAATGCCGAGATTTAAAGAATCAAGTGGAGGATCCGGTTCAAAACAGATATTTAGATGAGTTCATTGAAGGAGGACACCGTTGGTCGAGCCGCAATTAGAGGAGGATGATCGAGACTATGACATGGAGCTAGAGCCACCGACTACAAAATGATATCGGAAGGGCCTTCATGGCGGGAAGCTCAAACAGTGAGAAAAATTATTGCAGATGTCGCGGCTGCCAATGAGAAGTCCTGCTCACCGCACTCGCTGCAAAAAGGCTAAGGTACGGCAAGTGCCCATCATGTGGATAGAGGAGGACGAAGACGGGGTGCTATACCCCCACGAGGATGCCTTGGTCGTAAAGGCAAACGTCGCTAATAAGGAAGTTGACTGAGTACTGGTGGATTCAGGGAGCTCGGTGGACATTCTTTTCAAGTCTACACTCGAGGATTTGAGAATAGCAGGTGCGAGTCTCGAACAGACAAGCACTTCCTTGAAAGGATTCGGGGGAGGAAAGCTGATACCTTTGGGAATCATTAAATTAGTGGTGACCATGGGCTCGAGGCCTTTTGAAAAGAACATGATGTTAGACTTCGTGGTGGTGGATGAAGTCAGCCCCTACCAAGCAATTTTGGGGAGGCCATTCATGAGGATCAGCCAATCCGTGCTATCCACCCATTACTTAGCCTTGAAGTACCGAGTGAATGGGGCTGTAGGAGTAGTTAAGGGCAGCCAGAGGGTCGCGAGGAGCTGTTTGAGACGACCCGCCCCATTTCCAGAGGCGACCTATCTTAAGAAATTGAACCTAAATATTAAAATCATCTTATTAATGAGAATTCTACCGAAATTTCGGCAGAACCTCCCCTAAAAATATAATATTTCCAAACCTGCAATTTCAACATAAACACTCCCAAATCAATTATCAAGAATCAACTGCATCAACCCAATCTCATCCGATAACATATCCAATAATACACACGTTTTCATAATTCATAAATCACATCCCTAATATAAATCCAAAACATGATAATTATACATTAACCAAAAGAAAATAATTTTTCTATGTTCTCAAACAACCTCGATTGGCCCAAATGACTCCAACTATGTACAATTCTTGGGTTAAGCTGTTGTACTGTAATCTCCGGGGGAAAATATAATAAAATAGGAATGAGTATAAAACTCGGTGAGCTCGATGAGTGGATAATAACTTTTAAATTATAAAATAATTACAAAAATAAGTGCATCACTTGTATAATCACGTTTCTCAAATAAATATTTGAATATAAAATTACTTTCAATTCAATCATAATTTGAACATAAGCAAAGCCGATCATCGTCACAAAATCAATAAAAACTTCTCATATCGAAATATCTTCTCAAATTAAAATATCAAACATTAAGTAAATCAAATATCTTTAACCAAGTATCCTTAAACAAATATCCTTAAACAAATATCATGTAAACAAATATCCTTTAAACAAATATCCTTTAAACAAATACCTTTAAACAAATATCCTTAAACAAATACCTGTAAACAAATATCCTTAAACAAATACCTTTAAACAAATATCCTTAAACAAATACCTTTAAACAAATATCCTTAAACAAATACCTTTAAACAAATATCCTTAAACAAATACCTTGAAACAAATATCCTTAAACAAATACCTTTAAACAAATACCCAGGGGATAATCTAGTCTCATCCGGACCTCAACGGACGGCAATGATGTACTATCTGAGTACCATCATGCCCGGAGCTACACGGATAGACAAAAGGACGTACCATCTCATGCTCATCAGCATATCTCATACCCGGATCTCATCGGACGTGCAATGATGCGCTATCCCGCGACATCGTGTCCGAACCATCCGATCTCATATCTCAATATGCATGCATATGCCCCCAAAGGCGGCGCCCAAACACACGACCCAAAGCCTCTATGTGTGTTCGGACAGACCCCAAGGCCTACTTATCTCATCTCATCCGGAGGAGCGGGTATTTGCTTAAAACTTAAAATCATGATCGAAATCATTATATATGTATACATTTAAATCATGTTTTAAATCATACTCGAAATCAATATATCTCATGTCCAAGATCATCATATACTCTTTAAATCATATTCAAAATCCATATGTACAAACATTCTAAATCATGCTCGAAGATCATATATAAACACTTTAAATTATTCTCAAAATCAACATATAAATACTTGAATCTTGCTCAAAAGCAATGTATATACATTTTAAATCATAAACAGGATCAATCATATACTCTTAAAATTATGCTCGAAATCCGCATAAAAGTACTTTCAAACATGTTCGGAAATCAATCATCTCTTTTGCATTTTAAAATCGATACGGAGCATAAATAAATAAATATAACTTAACACAATATTTATACGCAATAAACATTTATTTCGAAAAACCATTTAATAGAAGCACTTTAAATATTCATTTCATAAACAAGACTTACTATATAAAAATCAAATAATTTTAATATATTCCACTCACGATGATAATTTCGGACTCGGCTATCACCCAAGTCCGCAGGTAGATTCTCGTCCGCAGATCCACCTAATTTACAGAAACGACACAATTACTTTCCATAATAATAATTCGAACTAATCTCTCAAAAATAACGCCTTAAAATAAATATTCGTCCTAATATTACAACTCTCAATCTTCCAGACTACTAGTAATAATCCCGTATTCGTAATTTACTAATATAATCCGAAATTATACTACCCTCAATTTCATAATTTACTAATTTACCCTCAACCTCATAAGATTACCAATTTATCCTCAATTCGGTTTACAAAATCACCCTCAAAGCTGAAAAGTACGAAATTACCCTCAACACGTGAAATTACCAAAATGCCCCTACGGTCAGCGTTGACCGGAATTGACCTAACGGCGGTGGGAAGCTCGGGTTAGACACTTCTCGTCGAGGTGAGTCCAGCGGTGCTGGTGGTGTCCTCCACGCTGTGGCGGCCGGGATCGAGCACGTGAAGTCGCGGCTTCTTGGGGTGATCGGACGGCGGCAAAGCGGCCTCCTCGGTGCTGGTGACAGGTCGGGAATGGAAGATGGTGAGGTGGGAAGCTTTTGCAACCGGTGGCGTGGCCAAATCTGGCCGGAATCGCCGGCGATCGTCCGCATAAACCCGCGGAAATTTCGAGCTTCACCAGTGACGTTCCACTGCGTTTCCGAGCAGAAGGACGGTGAGGATGGACTGCTAGGCTCACAAGCTTCCGTTTGACACCTTGCTTGGCCGGTGAGGTGGTCGGAAATGGGAGAAACCGCTGGTCGGTTTCATGGGTTCGAGTCGGGTTACTGGTCGGGTTCGGTCTCTCTCTCTCTCTTTCTCTCGATTTTGCTCAAATTTCACCCGGTTTCACTCTTTTATAAGCATCCGTAAAATATCAACTAGACCCCTCATGATTATCACATATACCCCTCTCAATTTATCACATAAACCCCTTTCAATTTATCACATAAACCCCTATTAAATTCATTATTTACATAAATAAATATAACAAGTTCATATGTTACAATCCTCCCCACTTATAAAAATTTAGTCCTCGAAATTTACGTACTAGTAGAAACAAATGAGGATCTCGGGATCGCATCAAGTCTTGATTCCGGTAGCTTCTTCCTTTGAGTGATTCCCGGAGCGTCACTGGTGAAGCTTCGAAATTTCCGCGGGTTTCATGTGGACGATCGCCGGCGATTCCGGCCAGTGTTGGCCACGCCACGGTTGCAAAGCTTCAGTTTGACACCTTGCTTGGCCGGTGAGGTGGTCGGAAATGGGAGAAACCGTGGTCGGTTTCGCAGGTTCAGTCGAGTTACTGGTCGGGTTCGGTCTCTCTCTCTCTCTTTCTCTCGATTTTGCTCAAATTTCACCCGGTTTCACTCTTTTATAAGCATCCAGTAAAATATCAACTAGACCCCCTCATGATTATCACATATACCCCTCTCAATTTATCACATAAACCCCTTTCAATTTATCACATAAACCCCTATTAAATTCATTATTTACATAAATAAATATAACAAGTTCATATGTTACCTTTGTTATCTTGTAGCGGTTAAAGAAACCATGCGAGATAACATCATCTGGACGCTAGGGATTCTAGAAATGAGAGGCAGGAGCTAGGCGAGGAAAAATCTGGTCGAGTGCCTGCGAGCACATTCCAGCGTGTTGCACGGACGCATGAGGATATGCCTGGGATTGACCCCAAGGTGGCATGTCACAGGTTGGCAATAAAGAAGGGCGCTAAGCCAGTAAGGCAGAAGAGGAGGTGCGTTAACCAAGAGAGGTGCGAGGCCATAAATTGCGAGGTGGAGAACTGGCGAGGCGAGATTTATAAGGGAAATCTTTTACCCGAATGGATTTCGAGCGTTGTACTAGTGAAGAAGGTAAATAGAAAGTGGAGAATGTGTGTGGACTTCACTGACACGAATAAAGCTTGCCCAAAGGATAGCTTCCCACTGCCAAAGATAGACCAGCTGGTGGACTCCACAGCAGGTCATGGCCTGCTCAGCTTCATGGACGCCTTCTCAGGTTATAATCAAATCCCATGCACCGACCGGACGAGGAGTGCACAGCCTTCATCACCAATCGAGTCTGCATTTTGCTATAAGGTTATGCCGCTCGACCGAAGAACTCGGGGCAATATACGGAGGTTGGTGAATAAGGTCTTTAAGCCTTTGATTGGTCGAGCGATGGAGGTGTACGTGGGCGACATGATCACCAAGTCAAAGGACGAGGAGGAGCATGTAGGACATTTGGAGGAAACCTTTGCACTCTTAAGAAAGTATCGGATGAAGCTCAACCACGAGGAATGTTCCTTTGGGGTCGATTCGAGAAAGTTTTGGGCTTTACGGTTAGCCACAGGGGATTGAGGCCAACCCGGAAAAGATAAGAGGCGATTGTAGAGATGAAGTCCCCACGTACCCTCGAGGAAATACAAAGTCGGCGAGGTAAATTGGCATCCTCAGCGAGGTTCATATCCCGGACAGCGGATAAATCTCAGGGTCTTCTTCCGAGAAATGAGGAAAAGAAAGAAGACAAAATGGACACAAGAGTGTGAAGTGGCATTCCAACTATGAAAGAGTATTTCTTGAAGGCCCCTACTTGTCAACACACGGAGAAGGAGAGGTTTTGTTTCTGTATTTAGCTGTGTCCCAAAAGGCAACGAGCTCGGTTCTGATAAAAGAAGAGTCAAGGGTGCGATGACCGTTTATTATACTAGCAGAGCTTTGCTGGAAGCTGAAACTAGATATCCGTTGATGGAGAAATAGGCATTGGCTCTGGTAATAGCAGCCCGGAAGTTGAGGCCTTATTTCCAATCGCATTTGGTAGCAGTTCTAACGAACCAGCCACTCGGACAGACTACTGCACAAGCCGGAAACCTCCGGAAGGTTGGTGAAATGGTCGGTGAGAACTTAGCGAGTCGACATCGGCTACCAACCCGAATAGCTATAAAAGCTAAGTCCTTGGCGGACTTCAGTGGTCGAATGCACGAGAGGAATGAAGAGAGGAAAGCGAGCTCCCAACGGACTCAGAGACCTCGACCAATGCGTGGATAGTCACAGTCGATGGGTCCTGTGGGGATCAAGGAACAGGAGCAGGAGTTGTGCTCCTCAGTCCTGAAGGGACAAAAATGCAATATGCCATGAAGCTAGAATTCGAAGTCACCAACAACCAGGCCGAGTATGAAGCTGTAATTGCGGGATTAAAGCTCGCCTCGGTAGTGAAAGCGGAAGAGGTAAATCTCCGAACAGATTCACGGTGGTGGCAAACCACCTGACGAAAGCTTCCAAACAAAGGCGAGAAGATGGAAGCTTACTTGTGGAAAGTGAAGCGGCTAATAAAGAACTTCAGAGCGATCGAGGTGGAGCGGATCGTGAGGGGAAGAATTTTGAGCCGATATGATGGCCGAATGGCCGCTACATCCGACCCCAAAATACCAAGTATATCCCTTGGAAGTCAAGACTCGAGCAGGAGGATGAGGTGATGAGTCTGTCATCGAGTAGCAGCTAGATGGAACCGATTGTTTCTTACCTCAAGGAATGAATAGTGCCTGTCGATAAGAAACAAGCAAGGAAGTTGAATTGTAAAGCGGCCAGATATACTCTCATCGATGGGGTCTTGTACAGACGGGGATATACACTCCCACTGTTGCGATGTTTAGACCAGGAGGAAGCTGGTTATGTCCTCCGAGAGATACATGAAGGAATTTACGGAAACCACTCAAGCGCGAGGTCTTTGGCTTTCAAGGCCTTAAGGCAGGGATACTTTGGCCCGCATGCATCAAGATGCCCAAGAAAGACCGGGAGCTACGGGAGTTGCCAAAGCGTCGCCAACTACATGACTCGACCTCCCGAGAACCTTACGGTTATGAATTCACCATTGCCATTCAGCTCGATGGGAATTGACCTGATCGATCCACTCTCAGAAGGGAGAGCATCTGCAACACATGCCATCGTGGCCATCGATTATTTCACCAAATGGGTCGAAGTGGGAGCTATGAGTAGTATCACCGAAAGTAAGACCATCGACTTCATTTGGAGAAATGTAATTTGTAGGTATGGGATTCCCCATGCATTGGTCACGGATAACGGGAGACAGTTTGACAACAACAAGTTCAGAGACTTCTGCCAAAACATGGGGATAGAGCTGAAGTTTTGTTCACCCTCACACCCGTAGGCCAATGGGCAAGTGGAAGCCATGAACAAGACCATAAAACGTCTCCTAAAGACCAGACTCGGTGAGCGGAAGGGAGCTTGAGTGGACGAGCTGCACGGTGTCTTGTGGGCTTATAGAACCACGCACTAAAGCGGCTACTGGGAAACCCCATTCTCCACGGCATTTGGACATGAGGCGGTTGTTCCAGTTGAAATAGGAATGGAAACACACCGAGCAGAGCACTTCAACGAAAAGCAAAATGATGAGCGGATGTATGCGGGCTTGGTCTTGCTAGAGGAGAGGAGAGAAAGGGTCACTGTAAAAGTTGCAGAATACCAGCGAGGAGTGGCTAGCTATTACAACCGAAATGTTCACATCTGTCGGTTTCAAGTGGGAGATTGGGTGCTCAGAAGAGTCAATCAAAACACGAAAGACCTCAGGCAAGGTGTGTTAGGGCCGAATTGGGAAGGTCCATATAGGGTTTCTCAAATAGCGGGACAAGGAGCATACAAGCTTACCCACCCAGACGGAAGAGAAGTCAAGAGGCCGTGGAATGCAAAACATCTGATAAAGTTCTTCCAGTAAGTTCCTTTGTATTGTAAACATTAGTATACTATTCTTTACGAAATGGAAATGTATAAAATCTCAAATATATATAAAAACAAGAAAATGGTTCCAGTACAACTTAATACAGGCAAGTTGAAGCCAATAAGCTCATAAAGACAACGCGAAGGCCAGAAGTCCCAAAGCCTAGCTTTAGGCGGGACGGTGCTAAGCATGGCCAATTGCAGGCCCGAGTAGAAAAAGCTCGCGAAGACAACGCGAAGGCCAGAAGTCCCAAAGCCTAGGTTTAGGCGGGACGGTGCCAAGCATGGCCAATGCGGGCCGAGCAGGAAGAAGCTCGCGAAGACAACGCGGAGGCCAGAAGTCCCAAAGCCTAGCTTTAGGCGGGACGGTGCTAAGCGTGGCCAAATCGCGAACCGAGCAGAAAAAACTCGCGAAGACAACGCGAAGGCCAGAAGTCCCGAGCCTAGCTTTAGGCGGGACGATGCTAAGCATGGCTGATCATCGCCCGAGCGAAAAAGCTCGCGAAGACAACAAGAAGGCCAGAAGTCCTAAAGCCTAGCTTTAGGCAGGACGATGCCAAGCGTGGCCAATTGCAGACCCGAGCAGAAGAAGCTCGCGAAAACAATACGAAGGCCAGAATTCCCAAAGCCTAGCTTTAGGCCGGACAGTGCCAAGCATGGCTAATTGCAGGCCCGAGCATCAAATGCTCACGAAGACAACGCGAAGGCCAGAAGTCTCAAAGCCTAGCTTTAGGCGGGACGGTGCTAAGCGTTGCCAGTCGCGATCCGGCGGAAAAAGCTCGCGAAGACAACGCTGAGGCCGAAGTCCCAAAGCCTAGCTTTAGGCGGGACGGTGCCAAACATGGCCAATTGTAGGCCGGCGAGAAAAAGCTCGCGAAGACAACGCAAGGCCGAAGTTTCAAAGCCTAGCTTTAGGCGGGACAGTGCCAAGCATGGCCAATTGCAGGCCCGAGCAGAAGATGCTCGCGAAGACAACACGAAGGCCAGAAGTTCCAAAGCCTAGCTTTAGGCGGGACGGTGCCAAGCGTGGCCAGTGCGGGCCCGGCGGAAAAAGCTCGCGATTACAACGTGAAGGCCGAAGTCCCGAGCCTAGCTTTAGGCGGAGCGGTGCCAAGCATGGCCAATTGCAGGCCTGAGCAGGAAGAAGCTCGCGAAGACAACGCGAAGGCTAGAAGTCCCAAAGCCTAGCTTTAGGCGGGACGATGCCAAGCGTGGCTAATTGCAGGCCCGAGCAGAAAAAGTTCGCGAAGACAACTCGAAGGCCAGAATTCCCATAGCCTAGCTTTAGGAGGGACGGTGCCAAGCGTGGCCAATTATAGGCCTGAGCAGAAGAAGCTCACGAAGACAACGCGAAGGCGAGAAGTCCCAAAGCCTAGCTTTAGGCGGGACGGTGCCAAGCGTGGCCAATTGCAGGCAGAGCAGAAGAAGCTCGCAAAGACAACGCGAAGGCCAGAAGTCCCGAAGCCTAGCTTTAGGCGGGACAGTGCCAAGCATGGCCAATTACTGGCCCGAGCAGAAGAAGCTCGCGAAGACAACAAGAAGGCCAGAAGTCCTAATGCCTAGCTTTAGGCGGGACGGTGCCAAGCGTGGCCAATTGCGAGCCCGGCGGAAGAAGCTCGCGAAAACAATACGAAGGCCAGAATTCCCAAAGCCTAGCTTTAGGCCGGACAGTGCCAAGCATGGCTAATTGCAGGCCCGAGCATAAAAAGCTCACGAAAACAACGCGAAGGCCAGAAGTCCCAAAGCCTAGCTTTAGGCGGGACGGTGCCAAGCGTGCTGATCGCGGGCCGGCGGAAAAAGCTCATGAATACAACGTGAAGGCCGAAGTCCCGAAGCCTAGCTTTAGGCGAGCGGTGCCAAGCATGGCCAATTACAGGCCTGAGCAAAAGAAGCTCGCGAAGACAACGTGAATGCTAGAAGTCCCAAAGCCTAGCTTTAGGCGGGACGATGCCAAGCGTGGCCAATTGCAGGCCCGAGCAGAAAAAGTTCGCGAAGACAACTCGAAGGCCAGAATTCCCATAGCCTAGCTTTAGGCGGGATAGTGCCAAGCATGGCCAATTGCAGGCCCGAGCACAAAAAGCTCGCGAAGACAACGCGAAGGCCAGAAGTCCCAAAGCCTAGCTTTAGAAGGGGCGGTGCCAAGCGTGGCCAATTATAGGCCTGAGCAGAAGAAGCTCACGAAGACAACGCGAAGGCCAGAAGTCCCAAAGCCTAGCTTTAGGCGGGACGGTGCCAAGCGTGGCCAATTGCAGGCCGAGCAGAAGAAGCTCGCAAAGACAACGCGAAGGCCAGAAGTCCCAAAGCCTAGCTTTAGGCGGGACGGTGCCAAGCGTGGCCAATTGCAGGCCCAAGCAGAAGAAGCTCATGAAGAAAACGCGAAGGCCAGAAGTCCCAAAGCGTAGCTTTAGGCGGGACGGTGCCTGGCGTGGCCAACTGCAGGCTCAACCAAGAAAAACTCGAGGAGAAAACGTAAAAGTTAAACATGAGCTAAACATCGGCTCGAGTGGACCAGGCTCACTAGATAAACAGAAGGCTTTCAGCCTAACTCAAGGAAAAGCTTTGCCACACATAAGTTAAAAGACTATACGAGCAGTAATAACTTGGGGGAGAAAAAATAAGGGCCCAATACTTATAAAGTGGCTCATTCTTGAACTGGGTGGCCCTAGAGTCTGACATCACTGTCTTCTCCTCGAGGGTGGAATTCTCCTCGCGAAGCTTCGCTGCTTCCTCATCTTTGTGCTCAAGACTCTGCCTCAAGCTCTGTATTTCTGCTCGAAACTGCCTCTGAGAATCTTGAGTCTTGGTCTTGAATCTGGAAACAGCAGCTACAGTACGGGAAGAGAGGAGTTGGAGAGCACCGAACAGCTCATCAGCATCATAAGACTCCAGCCCATCTAAGAACCTATCGTTCATCTCCCCGGCAAAATCCTTGACATAGGGATCGACACGGTTAGGCCGATCTTGCTCCCGCACGCGTTCGGGTCGGGGCCGAGCAGGGGCAGCAGTTCTCGGATGCCTGCGAGGAGGACCCTCTTCTTCCCGCTCTACCTCCTGAGCCAGAGGGGAAGCACGAACTGGTGGAGGCGGAGCATTTGTATCGGCTCGGGACCTCTTCGAGCTGCTCGCACCTCCGGAGGTCCCTACAGGCCTCTGCATCATACCGAGCACCCCTCTCATCCTTTCCTCTGATACCAGACCGAAATAAAAAAAATTTTAGGTTGTAAGCAACTCCTTGCATGAGCTTGCGTTATCAAGTGACTGTGCTGACGTGGTCTTTGAGCTCTTCCCCAATCCTAAAAGAGGCACCCCAGGATACTGCAGAAACAATCAGAGCAAAACAGTGAGAACAAACGCGAGCAGATGAACAAAATAAAAATCTGATGAAAAGATAAACAACCTGGAGTGCAAAAATGCCATGGAGCCAGGGATCCCTCGACAGAAGTGCAGCCGCCCCGATTCTCCCCAACAAAGAAGAATTTGCTCTTCTAGTTGCCACCGAAGTAGGGAGATCGGCTATGGGCTTTTTACCCTTCAGTTGGAGGTAAGGTAATTGTTTGGGTAATATCGAGCAGCCCTCCTCGAATCTAACCAGTGCGAGTAAAGACCCCGAGGTCAACCAGTCTCGAGCCAGAGCTAAGTCTTACGCTTGAGATCTTTATGAATCCAGTCAAAGGCTGGTCAAGGTCGAAGAATATAAGGTCGGTCAAGCTCGAGCTCACTCTCCCGCTCGAGGTCTACAAATTCCCAGCCACGACCAGGCGGCACCAGCGACGGCTCGGAGAGAAGACAAGATCCGAGCACTGTTGACCTGAAATAGTTAAGTTCCCCCTTTTCTTCGATGATCCAGTCGCGCCGATCGATGTCTGACCGACACCCCATGTGGTGCGGCGTGGTCTCTGTTGCCGACTGTCGGCACATGCCCCCTCAGTGCCATCATTTCACGCATATCCTCCCGACACTATGATCAAGCCATGTGAGCCCACGCCAACCAGACAGTCGCGCATCCCCAAGAAATATCACAATAATAACAACTGTCAGAGGGACCCAGACACCACAGACGGCGGGGCAGATGGTCTTGGAGAGAAAAGGGCGGGAAAAATGGGGAATAAAGGAAGAGAAAAGCGTAAGTGGCGAGGGTTCCGAAATTGGATACAGGCTCTTCTTTTTCCACCTCACCATTAGGATTTTTCCCAAAAAATGTATTATTACAGAGGGAGGACAAAAAGACCCCTTCCATTCTTCCGGTCTCTCTAACTAAGAGGGATACAAAAAGAACAACTCGATTACTGACTTGACCCTGTTTTTATGGGCGCAGGTCTAGAGAGGCTCTGAGTCGGTGAAAAAGAAAAATCAAAGTCGGAAGCGGTCCCGCTCGAGCTCGAGTAGGCGCGAGCGAAGTCTTGACACTTGTACAAAGGCAAGCGAAAAAACAGCATCAACACCCGCCTCCCTCCGTTCTCCTCACCACACTGCAACATTCTCGGATCTCTCTCTCATATCTCCGGCAAGGTCCGCCTCGACTCGTTCTCCCTCACGACGCAGCAACAGGTGAGAGCTCTCTCTGCTCCCTCCCTCTCCCTCACTTTTTCGACTGTAATTTAATAAACAAAGCGAGGAATTTAAACAATACTAAGCAGCCCCATGTTTGCTAGAATCGGTAACTTGTCCAAAATTAACAAAACAATATTTTACCCGGTTAATATCGATTCCACAATTCCAATTTCTATACTCTAGAAATTAAAGCAATGAATTGAAGTATAACAATAGTCCACAATTCATTGCTTTAATTCCAGAAATTACAGCAATGAAATACAGTTGATAAGATGAATAAAAGAACTCCCATCTTCCAAATTAGCAGTAACAAAGCTCCCATGTTCCATAAATTAAACAATGGGTTAGCAGTAACAAAACTCCAATGTTCCAATTAGCATTTCTATAAGTGTGCATCTGAGTGGCCAAGCCCTTGTCAAAACCATAAGCACTTGGAGCAAACTTTCTTGCAACAAGATAACAAAATGTAGTCACCGCTTATTGTAATAGCATTGCGAATTTGCAGTAATCTTTCTTAAAAGTATGTGAAAAGCACGCTTCATTTATGGGCTATCACGTGGCCCATAGGTCATCAATAACACGTGAACCAAAGCATGTTTTTAAATTTTTTTGTAATAAAAAACAAATATAAAATATTATGATTTTCAAATAACTTGAAATTAAATTTTAATATATCTTATTAGCATAGATTTTTTAAAATTAATTTAGTCTTAGTTTCAAAAAAATATTGTAATTGTTTTATATTTATAATTTATTAAATGAATAAATAATTTCATGATTTTAATAGTAAAATTATAAAAATCATGATTTTATATATCATAAATCTAAACTTTTACAACTATATTACTTCATTTATGAAATCATATATTAATACAAAGAAATATGTTTCATTTGCGAATGAAATATTTTTTGCATTTACACAAAAAAATAAAATAAAATTATGAATGAAATTTGTTTAACTTATGACTTGTTATAATCGATACCTCGTAGTTGTGACTTCTTGCTATCATTAATCTAAGATTGTAATTTTTATTTTTACTAAATATTAATTTATTACTATGATCTATGGAATCAGACTTATATATTGTTGTATATAATTGGTTATTGAAATTAGATAATGTAGTTATGTAATTATGTTAATGTCTTAAATCTTAATGAAATTTTAATTGTTTCTTAATAAAATTTATTATTATTATTATTTTTTTTAATTTATTATAATTATTTGTAAATTTGTAATTGTATATAGATTGATGGGTTTGAAGAAATGGCACATGGGCTTGAAAAAGTATGCTAGGTACGTTGACTTGAAGAAAGTACGACAGGCACACAAGTATTTTTAAGCACAAATTTAAAACAATATATAAGTATAACAGTACGTTTTGTGCTTAGTATAAATTGTCCACTGTGGTGAGATTACGATTGAACAATTTCCTACAAATATAAACAACTAATTTTCTACAAAATGAGAATCAGAATATCGTTTGCCTATCTTGTAAGGAAAAGCTGAGCAATCTAATTTATATTTGCTTAATTTAAAGAACAGACATCATATGACATATAGCAAAATCAGGAAAGTACTTCCTCTGGTTGTGAAATAAGCTTGATATTAAGCTTACATTAAGAGAATTTCAGTCCCTCATAAAATCAAGAGATTAAAGCTTGCATTATAGTCCCAATCAAAACCGGTTTTTCTTTCGAGAGAGGATTAAGAGAAGTAGTCAAGAAGGCAATAACTTCATGTCCCAAAAACATTAGAAATTTCAATTTCAATTCCAAATTCATTACCAAAACGTGCAAGGAGACTTTTGATATAAATGCAATTGCTTCTCATAAATCTAAATCAACTATAAGTGAGACTTTTGATGTCTAAAACTGCTTCAAACAATATTTAATTTCTCATCAATTACAATTGTTGAGGATCGGTGAAACATATCATGAGTGAGGGAAACGGCAGAGGTAACTTGCATTTTGATAGCCTAACTGGAGCAAAACTATAAGAAGAATTGTGTTTCATGTTTCGATATCCGCACTTGATTAAACGACTTAGAAGCATGTTGTTTTGGTTTAATGAAATCACGAGTTATGCACATGTGCACAAAGGTTGTTAATGTAACTGTTATTCCTTATGCTTCTCACGTGCAAGTCCGGGAAAAGCCTCGGGTTCTTATATAAACAGATTCATGATTGATTACGGTATAATTTGGAGAGAGATCTAGAGTTGCTTAGAGAGAGATAATGCTTGTAAATAAAGAGTGATTGACAAAATTTATTTACATATTTTACTCTTTATTATATAATTGCTATTTATTATTATTTGTTATTTTTAATTAATTATATTATTTTATTGAATAGGAAAATAATTGATGATTAAGAAATAAAAGTGCAATAATAAAAAAGGAATAAAGAATTAAAGATTATAATTTATTCTCCAATAAAAGTTTGCATGTGGAAGCAACTTTCTCTAATTTACAAGGGAAGTGAGGAGATTTATTTTAGGAAAAAAGATTATTGCTTTGGTTAATTTTTGAAAAGAGCATTATTGAGGAGAATTTGAGGAAGCACCAGCACCATGGATTCTATTAGTTTTATTATTTTTAATCTCTCTGTGTTTCTAATTTTATTATACTAGGGTTGAGGATGAAGCCCTATTCAATTAAGTAAATTATTTTTTTATCAATTCTCTATTCATCTGTGCTTTAACATTTATGGTTTTTATTTCACATATTTAGATGAATATTGTTAAATCTTTTTATCAATTCTATCATGCATTATTGATTGTTATGATTAATACTTAATTAAACCTATGCTTGCATTTATAAAGTTTATATGTGATAATCTTTGATTCTGTGTCTTTCATTAAATTATTTATACAAAGTGCCTAGGAAAACTTTGAATCTTTGTTATTCAATATTGTTTACATGAGATGCTTAGATATCATACTATTAAGTATGAAAAAAACTTACATAACATTAATTTTAATTGGGCTCAATTGTTTAATTTATGAGTTGCATAGATTGATTTCGAGTTGTCACTCTAAAATTAGAAATTAATTGGTAATAAGAAATTATTAAGTTAAACAGTGGTATATTCGGAAGCCCTAATACGAAGGCACGCATATCCTCCCGACACTATGATCAAGCCATGTGAGCCCACGCCAACCAGACAGTCGCGCATCCCCGGGAAATATCACAATAATCCCAACTGTCAGAGAGACCCAGACACCACAGACGCGGGGGCAGTTGGTCTTGGAGAGAAAATGGCGGGAAAAATGGGGAATAAAGGAAGAGAAAAGAGTAAGTGGCGGGGGTTCCAAAATTGGATACAGGTTCTTGTTCTTCCACCTCTCCATTAGCATTTTTCCCAAAAAATGTATTATTAGAGAGGGAGGACAAAAAGACCCCTTCCATTCTTCCGGTCTCTCTAACTAAGAGGGATACAAAAAGAACAACCCGATTACTGACTTTAGCGTCGGAGGGATTTCGCGGAACCACATCCGCGACCACGACTCTGTTTTTGTGGGCGCAGTCCGGAGAGGCTGCCGAGTCGGTGAACAAAGAAAAATCGAGCTGGAAGCGGTCCCGCTCGAGCTCAAGTAGGCGCGAGCGAAGTCTTAGCACTTGTCACGAAGGCACGCGGAAAAACAGCATCAACACCCGCCTCCCTCCGTTCTCCTCACCACACTGCAACATTCTCGGATCTCTCTCTCATATCTCCGGGCAAGGTCCGTCCCGACTCCATTCTCCCTCACGATGCAGCAACGAGTGAGAGCTCTCTCTGCTCCCTCCCTCTCCCTCACTTTTTCGGCTGTAATTTAATAAACAAAGCAGGAATTTAAGCAATACTAAGCAGCCCCATGTTTGCTAGAATCGGTAACTTGTCCAAAATTAACAGAACAATATTTTACCGGTTAATATCGATTCCACAATTCCAATTTCTATACTCTAGAAATTAAAGCAATGAATTGAAGTATAACAATAGTCCACAATTCATTGCTTTAATTCCAGAAATTACAGCAATGAAATACAGTTGATAAGATGAATAAAAGAACTCCCATCTTCCAAATTAGCAGTAACGAAGCTCCCATGTTCCATAAATTAAAGCAATTGGTTAGCAGTAACAAAACTCCAATGTTCCAATTAGCATTTCTATAAGTGTGCATCTCTGTGGCCAAGCCCTTGTCAAAAACCACAAGCACTTGGAGCAAACTTTCTTGCAACAAGATAACAAAATGTAGTCACCTGATTATTGTAATAGCACTGCGAACTTGCAGTAACCTTTCTTAGGAATTCCTCGTTTATGTCAGCCCAAGAATGTTACTGTGCGGTGGGGAGAATAGAGGGAGGCGCGTGATTTTTCTGCCAGATTTGTTGTGTGCATGGTATTACAAAAAACAATGAATTCTGGAACTTGTAAATATCACCAAGCGTGTAAAACCCAGAAGCTAAATTCTCCAGCCAATAATTTCTTCTATGCCAACAATAAAACAAATCAAGTTAGCAAGAGTGGCTGTGCAACAAAGGCCCACCACTTAATAAATTAAAAAGCCGAAATGAACTAAAATTTCAAGCCATAAGTTTGACAATAATCTATAGTAAACCAACTTCGTTCAATTATCCAGGAGCTTCTCTTTTTCTCAATTCAACATATTTTCAAATAAGCCAACTGATAAATCCAGAAGCTGCAAAACAATAATTAATAGACAAACACAGAAAAATGATGAAATCAGGAAGCTAAGGTGTGCCAATAAAGCACTGTTCTTAAAGAAAAAATTATGTCCCTTCTCGAATAATTTTTTGGGCGTAAAGGATCAAAGGTAGTATGATCTTCCGGGATTCAATGGAATTATCACTGTAATGGCGCACTCCAAACTACTGTTGATTTGAACAGTTAGTTTTATTTTTCTGGTAAAATGGAACAAGTAAGATAGAGAAGTAGTGGAAGAAAGAAAGAATGTGGTTGAATTACCCAACCACATCCCTTTCTTTTTGCTCAAAATTCGTGCTTGAATTTGATTTTCAAAATTGATTGATTGGCAAAGCTAAATTCAATGAATATTTATGTATTGATTAATTGACAATTAATCTTTGCATCCATTAATTGACGAAGATGAAGACAATCAATTAATCATTTTGATTCATTATTTTATTTCCATCATTATTTGATTTTTTCGGCTCTATGAATCCACTTAATTAGCCATGCGTGATCATCAGATAATTAAGTAAATAAAAACATCAAATAATTCAATTAACAAAGAAATAAAGAATAATTTTTTTCGTTACAGCATAAGCAAAAAAGTGCTTCAAAGAGCATACATTACTATTATTCCCCCCCATCAATATCATCAAAAAAAAAATCATTGGTTGTTGCATATCAAAATAACAAAGATAGATGATGAAATAAATCTGAAATCATCATCCATTAAATTAAATAATCATACTCTCCTTGTTTTAATTTTCACCTTGAGCAGTAGGACTACCAAGAGCCTTAATGGCTATGACCACTGCGTTGTTTGAAGCCATTTTCAAGTTCAAATTGAGATGTTTCAGGTTCGGGTTCTCGATGTCGTATGCTTCAGCGCTAGAAACACTCTGATCGGCTTCATCAACTGCGGTTTTCGCGACGGCAAAAACGCCGGCCTTAGCTGGTCCACTTGCTTTCTCGCAAGCGTCTACAACTTTATCGTGTTCACCAACAGCGGCAATGAGCGCGCTCTTATAATCGTTGTCACTGCTAATTTCTTGCTCATTAGAATAGCCTTCCCTAGCTTGAATAGCCCGTTCCTTCAATACAGTTATTGCTGCATCGAGAATTTCATTATATTTAATTTCAGCATCCGGCTTTGATGAGAGTTTCGAGCTGATTGAGGCCACACAGTCGTCTTCGAATGGAACGCCGAAGCAGGCTTGCTCAACCAGAGGATGATAATTGTAAGCCTCAACGTTATAAACTGTTGACAAAAATAATGCCACAGCCAATGTTGCCAAGATGAGCTTCATTTTGATGTATAAGAGGAAGGGAAAATGTGAGGATTGATTGATTGATAGATAGATAGATGCTTGTAACGAGTGAGGGCTAACAAAGGGTGAGGGAGCTTTATAAAAGACTTTATCAGAGAATAACAACCACCATTGAATTAGATGATCAACAAACCGGTTCCTTGCGAGACATTTTCATTTTCTTTTTATAGAGCTTGACCCGTTAAAATCTAAATTAATTAAACTAGCAAGATTTTCATTTTATAGAACATGACCCCGTTAAAATCTAAATTAATTAAGATACAAGTGTTCTGCTTATGACAGACACATGGTATTAAAAAAGGGTAAATGTCGGTTGGCTCTTTTAATCCAGTCCTTTGAGAAAATTGTCCAGTTAATTTGTATTTTTAAAAATACCCAAAAGACGATTGTTCTATATTTGTTTCCGTTGAGATAATCTATTTTAATTCATTGCCATTTATTTTTCACTTGCTGTTTCTCAATTTTATTTAAGTTATCAGTTACGATATTATTTTTTGACCATTAAAAATTTAGAATCAACAACAGCTTTAGAAGTAACTTTAAAATAAGATTAACTTAAAACAAATCTAAGGTTTGTAGATTTTCTAGATTTTAGAGTACCTCTATTGTATTGCACCTACTTAATGTATGTATGATATGTGAATATGAACTAAATATAACTATGAATTACTTCATGATTTTTCAAAAAAAATACATACGTGTCATACATACTTTAAATAGATATAATATAATAGATGTATTATAGAATCTCTTCTCAATACAAGGGCATTCCTAAAGCTCCTAAGAACAATTAATAGACAAGGATTCTTTCCTAATTTTTTCCCTCTTAACTCTCCTTATTTTTTAATAATTGATCAAGTGTGTGATAATTATGGCAACCCTTTCAATGAATATACATATTTAACCAATTATTAAAAAATAAAGAGGATTAAGAGGAAAAAAAATTAGGAGAGGATCCTAGTCCAAGAACAATTCCAAGTAAGGCCGAGAAAATCCATGATCTTCCAAACCCAAGTCAAATACGCATCACCTCGCCAAAGAAACATATATAAAGAATTAACAACTAAGGAACACGCCAGGCTTAGCTGGTTCTTTAGCTTTCTTGCAAGCTTCTACGATGAGAACTACAGTCATGGCCAAGATGATGGTATTGGAGGAGGAGGGCGGGAGTACTTCATTTTGACAATATTAATATATTACTTAGGTTCTAAACTTAAAATAGGTTCGAAAATTAAAATTCATTGGAATCTCGTCCTTCTAATAGAAAAAATAATGTCATAAGGTTCCTTAAACTAAAGGTGGTCAATGGGCCGGACGACATGTGGCACAGATGCAGGCACTGACATGAGACGACCCGCCCCATTTCCAGAGGCGACCTATGTTAAGAAATTGAACTTAAATATTAAAATCATCTTATTAATGAGAATTTTACCGAAATTTCAGCAGAACCTCCCCTAAATATATAACATTTCCAAACCTGCAATTACAAAACAAACACTCCCAAATCATTTATCAAGCATCAACTGCATCAACCCAATCTCATCCGATAACATATCCAATAATACACACGTTTTCATAATTCATATATCACATTCCTAGTATAATTCCAAAATATGATAATTATACATTAACCAAAAGAAAATAATTTTTCTATGTCCTCAAACAACCTCAGTGGCCCAAATGACTCCAACTATGTACAATTCTTGGGTTAAGCTGTTGTACCGAAATCTCACGGGGAATATAATAAAATAGGAATGAGTATAAAACTCGAGTGAGCTCGATGAGTGGATAGTAATTTTAAAATATAAAATAATTACAAAAATAAGTGCATCACTTGTATAATCACGTTTCTCAAATAATTATTTGAATGTAAAATTACTTTCAATTCAATCATAATTTGAACATAAGCAAAACCGATCATCATCACAAAATCAATAAAAACATCTTATATTGAAATATCATCTCAAACTGAAATATCAAACATTAAGTAAATCAAATATGTTTACACAAATATCCTTAAACAAATATCCTTAAATAAATATCCTTAAACAAATATCCTTAAACAAATATCCTTAAACAAATACCCAGGGGATAATCTAGTCTCATCCGGACCTCAACGGACGGCAATGATGTACTATCCGAGTACCATCATGCCGGAGCTACACGGATAGAGCGAAAGGACGTACCATCTCATGCTCATCAGCATATCTCATACCGGATCTCAACGGACGTGCTATGATGCGCTATCCCTCGACATCGTGTCCGGACCATCCGATCTCATATCTCAATATGCATGCATATGCCCCCAAAGGTGAACGCCCAAACACACGGCCCAAAGCCTCTATGTGTGTTCGAGACAGACCCGAGGCCTACTTATCTCATCTTATCTCGGAGGAGCGGGTATTTGCTTAAAACTTAAAAACATGATCAAAATCATTATATATGTATACATTTAAATCATGCTTTAAATCATACTCGAAATTAATATATCTCATGTCCAAGATCCATCATATACTCTTTAAATCATGTTCGAAATCCATATGTATAAACATTCTAAATCATGCTCGAAGATCATATATAAACACTTTAAATTATTCTCGAAATCAACATATAAATACTTTGAATCATGCTCAAAAGCAATGTATATACATTTTAAATCATAAACAGGATTAATCATATACTCTTAAAATCAAGCTCGAAATCCGCATAAAAACACTTTAAAACATGTTCGGAAATCAATCATCTCTTTTGCATTTTAAAATCGATACGGACCATAAATAAATAAATATAATTTAACACAATATTTATATGCAATAAACATTTATCTCGAAAAACCATTTAATGGAAGCACTTCAAATATTCATTTCATAAACAAGCTCTACTATATAAAAAATCAAATAATTTTAATATATTCCACTCACAGTGACAATTTCAGACTCGGCTATCACCCAAGTCCAGCGAGTAGATTCTCGTCCATGGAACCACCTATTTTACAAAAACGACACAATTACTTTCCATAATTATAATTCGAACTAATCTCGCAAAAATAACGCCTTAAATAAGTATTAGTCCTAATATTACAACGCTCAATCTTCCTGACTACAGTAATAATCCCGTGATTCAGTAATTTACTAATATAATCCGAAATTATACTACCCTAAATTTCATAATTTACTAATTTACCCACAACATCATAACATTACCAATATATCCTCAATTCGGATTACAAAATCACCCTCAAAGCTGGAAATTACGAAATTACCCTCTATACGTGAAATTACCAAAATGCCCCTAGGGTCAACGTTGACCGAAATTGACCCAACGGCGGTGGGAAGCTCGGGTTAGACACTTCTCATCGAGGTGAGTCCAGCGGTGCCGGTGGTGTCCTCCCATGCGCGCGCGGCCGGATCGAACACGTGAAGTCGCGGCTCCTTGGGGTGATCGGAGGGCGGCAAAACGGCCTCCTCGGTGCCGGTGACTGGTCGGGAATGGAAGATGGTGAGGTGGGGAAGCTTTTCCAACTGGTGGCGTGGCCAAATACGGCCAGAATCGCCGGCGATCGTCCGCGCAAACCTGCGGAACTTTCGAGCTTCACCGGCGGCGTTCTCGACGTTTCTGGGTGGCAGGGATGGCAGGGGAACGTTCTCTGTCTCGTAAACTTCGATTTGATACCAAGCTCGTCCGGTAGGGTGGTCAGAATAGGGAGTTACGGCCGGGTCAAACTCACGGGTTCGGGTCGGGTCAAACGGGTCAAACACTCTCCTCTCCCTCTTCCTCTCGGTTTTTCTCCAAATTTTAACCGGTTTCTCCTTTTATAGGTACCCACAAAATATCAACTAGACCCCCTCATGATATATCACATAAACCCCTATTAAATTCATTATGTACATAAATAAATATAACAAATTCATATGTTACACGGCATGATACGAATACGTTATATTAAGGCACATGGCATGGCACGACACGAACACGTTTTAGTAAGGTACACGGCACGGCATGGCATATACGTGCCATGCCGTGCCGTGGACCGGGATATACTTCAAGTTTTAGGCACTTTAGTCTTAAAAGCACGGCACGTGAAAAAGTATGTGAAAAGCACACTTCATTTATGGGCTATCACGTGGCCCATAGGTCATCAATAGCATGTGAACCAAAGCATGTTTTAAATTTTTTGTAATAAAAACAAATATAAAATATTATGATTTTCAAATAACTTGAAATTAAAATTTTAATATATCTTATTAGCATAGATTTTTTAAAATTAATTTAGTCTTAGTTTCAAAAAAAATATTGTAATTGTTTTATATTTATAATTTATTAAATGAATAAATAATTTCATGATTTTAATAGTAAAATTATAAAAATCATGATTTTATATATCATAAATCTAAACTTTTACAACTTTATTACTTCATTTATGAAATCATAAATTAATACAAAGAAATATGTTTCATTTGCGAATGAAATATTTTTTACATTCACACAAAAAAATAAAATAAAATTATGAACGAAATTTGTTTAACTTATGACTTGTTATAATCGATACCTCGTAGTTGTGACTTCTTGCTATCATTACTCTAAGATTGTAATTTTATTTTTACTAAATATTAATTTATTACTATGATCTATGGAATCAGACTTATATATTCTTGTATATAATTGGTTATTGAAATTAGATAATGTAGTTGTGTAATTATGTTAATATCTTAAATCTTAATGAAATTTTAATTTTTTCTTAATAAAATTTATTATTATTATTTTTTATTAATTTATTATAATTATTTGTAAATTTGTAATTGTATATAGATTGATGGGTTTGAAGAAATGGCACATGGGCTTTAAAAAGTATGCTAGAGTACGTGGACTTGAAGAAAGTACGACGAGCACACAAGTATTTTTAAGCACAAATTTAAAAAAAAAAGTGGTGGGCTTTTTAGAGTACGGCCTAAAGCTTGACCGGAACACGGCACACGTGGGCTCGGGTGCGTGGGTCATGCTTGTACTTGAGGTAAAAAATTTGAGCACTGACGATAGTACGGCCCACCCATTTAGTGGACCATACCGTGTTGGCTCAAGATGTAGGTATCGTTTACTTTAAATTGACTTCTATGAACTGATCCTACTCGATGTGATTTTATCTGGTTGGATCGGTTTGATCCGATTAGGTAAAATGAATATCATATTTTTTTCTTTTACCCGCCAATTAGTTTAACGATGAAAGATACTTTCACCATAATGAGAAACACACTCGAACACATAACATGATGCGTTTTGTGCTTAGTATAAATTATCCATTGTGGTGAGATTACGATTGAACAATTTCCTACAAATATAAACAACTAATTTTCTACAAAATGAGAATCAGAATATCGTTTGCCTATCTTGTAAGGCAAAGCTGAGCAATCTAATTTATATTTGCTTAATTTAAAGAACAACATCATATGACATATAGCAAAATCAGGAAAGTACTTCCTCTGGTTGTGAAATAAGCTTGATATTAAGCTTACATTAAGAGCATTTCAGTCCCTCATAAAATCAAGAGATTAAAGCTTGCATTACGAGTCCCAATCAAAACTGGTTTTTCTTTCGATGGAGGATTAAGAGAAGTAGTCAAGAAGGCAATATCTTCATGTCCCAAAAACATTAGAAATTTCAATTTCAATTCCAAATTCATTACCAAAACGTGCAAGGGAGACTTTTGATATAAATGCAATTGCTTCTCATAAATCTAAATCAACTATAAGTGAGACTTTTGATGTCTAAAACTGCTTCAAACAATATTTAATTTCTCATCAATTACAATTGTTGAGGATCGGTGAAACATATCATGAGTGAGGAAGCAGCAGAGGTAACTTGCATTTTGATAGCCTAACTGGAGCAAAACTATAAGAAGAATTGTGTTTGATTCGGTGTCTTTCATTAAATTATTTATACAAAGTGCCTAGGAAAACTTTGAATCTTTGTTATTCAATATTGTTTACATGAGATGCTTAGATATCATACTATTAAGTATGAAAAAAACTTACATAACATTTTAATTGGGCTCAATTGTTTAATTTATGAGTTGCATAGATTGATTTCGAGTTGTCACTCTAAAATTAGAAATTAATTAGTAATAAGAAATTATTAAGTTAAACAGTGGTATATTCGGAAGCCCTAATACGAAGGCACGCATATCCTCACGACACTATGATCAAGCCATGTGAGCCCACGCCAACCAGACAGTCGCGCATCCCCAGGAAATATCACAATAATCCCAACTGTCAGAGAGACCCAGACACCACAGACGCGGGGGCAGATGGTCTTGGAGAGAAAATGGCGGGAAAAATGGGGAATAAAGGAAGAGAAAAGCGTAAGTGGCGGGGGTTCCAAAATTGGATACAGGTTCTTGTTCTTCCACCTCTCCATTAGCATTTTTCCCAAAAAATGTATTATTAGAGAGGGAGGACAAAAAGACCCCTTCCATTCTTCCGGTCTCTCTAACTAAGAGGGATACAAAAAGAACAACCCGATTACTGACTTTAGCGTCGGAGGGTTTTCGCCGGAACCACATCCGGCGACCCTGACCCTGTTTTTGTGGGCGCAGGTCTGGAGAGGCTGCCGAGTCGGTGAACAAAGAAAAATCGAAGCTGGAAAGCAGTCCTGCTCGAGCTCAAGTAGAGCGCGAGCAGAAGTCTTGGCACTGTACGAAGGCACGCGGAAAAAACAGCATCAACACCCGCCTCCCTCCGTTCTCCTCACCACACTGCAACATTCTCGGATCTCTCTCTCATATCTCCAGGCAAGGTCTGTCCCAGCTCCATTCTCCCTCACGACGCAGCAACAGTGAGAGCTCTCTCTTGCTCCCTCCCTCTCCCTCACTTTTTCGGCTGTAATTTAATAAACAAAGCAGGGAATTTCAGCAATACTAAGCAGCCCCATGTTTGCTAGAATCGGTAACTTGTCCAAAATTAACACAACAATATTTTACCCGGTTAATATCGATTCCACAATTCCAATTTCTATACTCTAGAAATTAAAGCAATGAATTGAAGTATAACAATAGTCCACAATTCATTGCTTTAATTCCAGAAATTACAGCAATGAAATACAGTTGATAAGATGAATAAAAGAACTCCCATCTTCCAAATTAGCAGTAACGAAGCTCCCATGTTCCATAAATTAAAGCAATTGGTTAGCAGTAACAAAACTCCAATGTTCCAATTAGCATTTCTATAAGTGTGCATCTCTGTGGCCAAGCCCTTGTCAAAAACCACAAGCACTTGGAGCAAACTTTCTTGCAACAAGATAACAAAATGTAGTCACCTGCTTATTGTAATAGCACTGCGAACTTGCAGTAATCTTTCTTAGGAATTCCTCGTTTATGTCAGCCCAAGAATGTTACTGTGCGGTGGGGAGAATAGAGGAGGCGCGTGATTTTTCTGCCAGATTTGTTGTGTGCATGGTATTACAAAAACAATGAATTCTGGAACTTGTAAATATCACCAAGCGTGTAAAACCCAGAAGCTAAATTCTCCAGCCAATAATTTCTTCTATGCCAACAATAAAACAAATCAAGTTAGCAAGAGTGGCTGTGCAACAAAGGCCCACCACTTAATAAATTAAAAAGCCGAAATGAACTAAAATTTCAAGCCATAAGTTTGACAATAATCTATAGTAAACCAACTTCGTTCAATTATCCAGGAGCTTCTCTTTT
Source organism: Murraya koenigii (assembly GCA_025617385.1). Lineage (NCBI taxonomy): Eukaryota > Viridiplantae > Streptophyta > Magnoliopsida > Sapindales > Rutaceae > Murraya > Murraya koenigii. The sequence continues at coordinate 6,592,003 of CM046812.1, forward strand.
TCTCAATTCAACATATTTTCAAATAAGCCAACTGATAAATCCAGAAGCTGCAAAACAATAATTAATAGACAAACACAGAAAAATGATGAAATCAGGAAGCTAAGGTGTGCCAATAAAGCACTGTTCTTAAAGAAAAAATTATGTGCCTTCTCGAATAATTTTTGGGCGTAAAGGATCAAAGGTAGTATGATCTTCCGGGATTCAATGGAATTATCACTGTAATGGCGCACTCCAAACTACTGTTGATTTGAACAGTTAGTTTTATTTTTCTGGTAAAATGGAACAAGTAAGATAGAGAAGTAGTGGAAGAAAGAAAGAATGTGGTTGAATTACCCAACCACATCCCTTTCTTTTGCTCAAAATTCGTGCTTGAATTTGATTTTCAAAATTGATTGATTGGCAAAGCTAAATTCAATGAATATTTATGTATTGATTAATTGACAATTAATCTTTGCATCCATTAATTGACGAAGATGAAGACAATCAATTAATCATTATGATTCATTATTTTATTTCCATCATTATTTGATTTTTTCGGCTCTATGAATCCACTTAATTTGCCATGCGTGATCATCAGATAATTAAGTAAATAAAAACATCAAATAATTCAATTAACAAAGAAATAAAGAATAATTTTTTCGTTACAGCATAAGCAAAAAGTGCTTCAAAGAGCATACATTACTATTATTCCCCCATCAATATCATCAAAAAAAAAATCATTGGTTGTTGCATATCAAAATAACAAAGATAGATGATGAAATAAATCTGAAATCATCATCCATTAAATTAAATAATCATACTCTCCTTGTTTTAATTTTCACCTTGAGCAGTAGGATTACCAAGAGCCTTAATGGCTATGACCACTGCGTTGTTTGAAGCCATTTTCAAGTTCAAATTGAGATGTTTCAGGTTCGGGTTCTCGATGTCGTATGCTTCAGCGCTAGAAACACTCTGATCGGCTTCATCAACTGCGGTTTTCGCGACGGCAAAAACGCCGGCCTTAGCTGGTCCACTTGCTTTCTCGCAAGCGTCTACAACTTTATCGTGTTCACCAACAGCGGCAATGAGCGCGCTCTTATAATCGTTGTCACTGCTAATTTCTTGCTCATTAGAATAGCCTTCCCTAGCTTGAATAGCCCGTTCCTTCAATACAGTTATTGCTGCATCGAGAATTTCATTATATTTAATTTCAGCATCCGGCTTTGATGAGAGTTTCGAGCTGATTGAGGCCACACAGTCGTCTTCGAATGGAACGCCGAAGCAGGCTTGCTCAACCAGAGGATGATAATTGTAAGCCTCAACGTTATAAACTATTGACAAAAATAATGCCACAGCCAATGTTGCCAAGATGAGCTTCATTTTGATGTATAAGAGGAAGGGAAAATGTGAGGATTGATTGATTGATAGATAGATAGATGCTTGTAACGAGTGAGGGCTAACAAAGGGTGAGGGAGCTTTATAAAAGACTTTATCAGAGAATAACAACCACCATTGAATTAGATGATCAACAAACCGGTTCCTTGCGAGACATTTTCATTTTCTTTTTATAGAGCTTGACCCGTTAAAATCTAAATTAATTAAACTAGCAAGATTTTCATTTTATAGAACATGACCCCGTTAAAATCTAAATTAATTAAGATACAAGTGTTCTGCTTATGACAGACACATGGTATTAAAAAAGGGTAAATGTCGGTTGGCTCTTTTAATCCAGTCCTTTGAGAAAATTGTCCAGTTAATTTGTATTTTTAAAAATACCCAAAAGACGATTGTTCTATATTTGTTTCCGTTGAGATAATCTATTTTAATTCATTGCCATTTATTTTTCACTTGCTGTTTCTCAATTTTATTTAAGTTATCAGTTACGATATTATTTTTTGACCATTAAAAATTTAGAATCAACAACAGCTTTAGAAGTAACTTTAAAATAAGATTAACTTAAAACAAATCTAAGGTTTGTAGATTTTCTAGATTTTAGAGTACCTCTATTGTATTGCACCTACTTAATGTATGTATGATATGTGAATATGAACTAAATATAACTATGAATTACTTCATGATTTTTCAAAAAAAATACATACGTGTCATACATACTTTAAATAGATATAATATAATAGATGTATTATAGAATCTCTTCTCAATACAAGGGCATTCCTAAAGCTCCTAAGAACAATTAATAGACAAGGATTCTTTCCTAATTTTTTCCCTCTTAACTCTCCTTATTTTTTAATAATTGATCAAGTGTGTGATAATTATGGCAACCCTTTCAATGAATATACATATTTAACCAATTATTAAAAAATAAAGAGGATTAAGAGGAAAAAAAATTAGGAGAGGATCCTAGTCCAAGAACAATTCCAAGTAAGGCCGAGAAAATCCATGATCTTCCAAACCCAAGTCAAATACGCATCACCTCGCCAAAGAAACATATATAAAGAATTAACAACTAAGGAACACGCCAGGCTTAGCTGGTTCTTTAGCTTTCTTGCAAGCTTCTACAGTAGAACTACAGTCATTATCTGTAGCCAAAAGCATATTCTCGCACCTCGCCTCGCTTTTGGATCTCAATGTAGTAGCCTCTTGCATAGCTTCAATGGCCCATTCCTTGACCACGGATATTTCAGAGCCAAGGATTTCATTTAGGTTAATTTCATTTTGAGGTGATTGATGAGGCCGCATGATCGCCTTCGAGTGGAGCGTGGGGACAGGCTTTTTTAGTGATAATTGGTAGCCTCAATGTTATATATTATTGTCAACAATGCCATAGCCATGGCCAAGATGATGGTATTGGAGGAGGAGGGCAGGAGTACTTCATTTTGACAATGTTAATATATTACTTAGGTTCTAGACTTAAAATAGGTTCGAAAATTAAAATTCATTGGAAACGCGTCCTTCTAATAGAAAAAATAATGTCATAAGGTTCCTTAAACTAAAGGTGGTCAATGGGCCAGACGACATGTGGCACAGTACGGGCACGGCATGATACGAATACGTTATATTAAGGCACATGGCATGGCACGACACGAACACGTTTTAGTAAGGTACACGGCACGGCATGGCATATACGTGCCATGCCGTGCCGTGGACCGGGATATACTTCAAGTTTTAGGCACTTTAGTCTTAAAAGCACGGCACGTGAAAAAGTATGTGGAAAGCACACTTCATTTATGGGCTATCACGTGGCCCATAGGTCATCAATAACACGTGAACCAAAGCATGTTTTTAAATTTTTTGTAATAAAAAACAAATATAAAATATTATGATTTTCAAATAACTTGAAATTAAAATTTTAATATATCTTATTAGCATAGATTTTTAAAATTAATTTAGTCTTAGTTTCAAAAAAATATTGTAATTGTTTTATATTTATAATTTATTAAATGAATAAATAATTTCATGATTTTAATAGTAAAATTATAAAAATCATGATTTTATATATCATAAATCTAAACTTTTACAACTTTATTACTTCATTTATGAAATCATAAATTAATACAAAGAAATATGTTTCATTTGCGAATGAAATATTTTTACATTAACACAAAAAATAAAATAAAATTATGAGCGAAATTTGTTTAACTTATGACTTATTATAATCGATACCTCGTAGTTGTGACTTCTTGCTATCATTACTCTAAGATTGTAATTTTTATTTTTACTAAATATTAATTTATTACTATGATCTATGGAATCGGACTTATATATTGTTGTATATAATTGGTTATTGAAATTAGATAATGTAGTTGTGTAATTATGTTAATGTCTTAAATCTTAATAAAATTTTAATTGTTTTCTTAATAAAATTTATTATTATTATTTTTTATTAATTTATTATAATTATTTGTAAATTTGTAATTGTATATAGATTGATGGGTTTGAAGAAATGGCACATGGGCTTGAAAAAGTATGCTAGAGTACGTGGACTTGAAGAAAGTACGACAGGCACACAAGTATTTTTAAGCACAAATTTAAAAAAAAGTGGTGGGCTTTTTAGGTATGGCCTAAAGCATGACCGAGCAGAGGCACACGTGGGCTCGGGTCGTGAGTGCATCTTGTACTTGAGGTAAAAAATTTGGGCACTGACATAGCACGGCCCACCCATTTGGTGGACCATACCAGTGTTGGCTCAAGATGTAGGTATCGTTTACTTTAAATTGACTTCTATGAACTGATCCTACTCGATGTGATTTTATCTGGTTGGATCGGTTTGATCCGATTAGGTAAAATGAATATCAAATTTTTTCTTTTACCCGCCAATTAGTTTAACGATGAAAGATACTTTCACCATAATGAGAAACACACTCGAACACATAACGATGCGTTTTGCGCTTAGTATAAATTGTCCATTGTGGTGAGATTACGATTGAACAATTTCCTACAAATATAAACAACTAATTTTCTACAAAATGAGAATCGAATATCGTTTGCCTATCTTGTAAGGCAAAAGTGAGCAATCTAATTTATATTTGCTTAATTTAAAGAACAACATCATATGACATATAGCAAAATCGGGAAAGTACTTCCTCCGGTTGTGAAATAAGCTTGATATTAAGCTTACATTAAGAGCATTTCAGTCCCTCATAAAATCAAGAGATTAAAGCTTGCATTATAGTCCCAATTGTTGTGCGGAGCGTAGGTTGAGCAAATTACCAATTGATGGTAGCTGTGATTTCTAGAGAAACTTAAATGTGGTGTAAACAATTGCAAAGAAAATTGACACAATAATTTACGTGGTTCGACGTAAAGCCTACATCCACGAGGCAAAGACTGGAAGATAATTTTACTAACAAATGAGAATTTACAAATTGGGAAAAACTCACAAAACCCAATAGCCCAATACACCCAAATAAATTCTCCTAGCACTCAAGTGGAAGCTCTCTCAACTCTCTCAATTGCTTCACTTGCAATTGCTCTCAATTTTGGGATGCCTTAACAAATGAAGAGCATTAGCTATTTATAGGAATGCATGGTAGCACTATTTCACCAAACCATTAAAATTGTCAAAGTTTGGTTGGTGATTACCTAATTTTAGCCAAACTTTGAACAATTTACCTTTGAATAATTTTGGCCAAACTTTGAACATGTGCTTTGCCAAACTTTGAATAATATGGCTTTGAATTGAATTTTCAACAATTCTCCACCTCGGTGAAGATTTATCCAAATCTGAGCCGACTACCAACAAACCATCATTCCCAAAGTGGCTGCATTTTTGTGAACTTCCTTGTATAAAATGATCCTCCAATCTCTACCCTTCTCACTGTTTTAAACTTTCAGGATATTGATCAAGTTTAGACAATGCTCAAACTTGATCGTTGTCACCACCTTGGTCAACATATCTGCGGGATTCTCTGCGAGTCTTGATTTTCGAAGAAGAATCTTCCCATCATCAATAATTTCCGCACAAAGTGAAATCGTACGTCAATATGCTTAGATGCAGCGCATGATAAACTTGATTCTTTGCTAAGTGAATAGCACTTTGACTGTCACAATACAAGTTAACATGCTCTGGATCAATCCCAAGTTTCCAAGCAAGCCTTGTAACCAAGCGACCTCTTTAATAGCCTCAGTAATTGCCATATACTCGGCCTACGTGGTTGTGATTGCAGCTGTAGACTGTAGTGTAGACTTCCAACTAATTGGCCCTTTCATAAACCGATCAAATCGCTTGTACCCTTCGCCTCGAAGATTGTTTCAATCCATAAAGCGACTTTGTCGGTTTGCAAACCAATTTACTTTTCGACGACTCTAAATCCATCCGGGTGAGTCATGTAGATTTCCTCTTCCAAATCACCATGCAAGAATGCGGTTTTCACATCAAGTTGAACTAGCTCCGGATCATATTGCGCAATAATGGCTAGCAAAATCCGAATAGAGCGAATGTTTCTAGCTGGAGAAAATACCTCATTGTAGTCTATTCCTTCTCTGCGAGCGTAACCGCTCGCTACCAATCTAGCCTTGTATCGAATTTTATCCTTTCGAGGAAATCCATCCTTTTTGCATATACCCATTTGCACCCAATTGTCTTTTTGTCTTTAGGCGGTGTAACTAATCGCCAAGTTCCATTTTTGAAGAGGCTGCATTTCTTCATCCATTGCTTGCTTCCATCGTACATTTTCGAGGCTACTTACGCTTCTACGTAAGTGGAAGGAACATCGCCATCTACGATTGGAAGTGCATAGGCCACCATATCAACAAAGCGAGCGGTCTACGAATCTCTCTCGCTGACCTTCTATATGCAATTGAATCTTGTTGCTCTAAAGGTTCTTGAGTCGGAACCTCTTCTTCATCTTCGGTTGATTGAGAATTATCCGCCTCTTGACACTAAGTTGGATCATCTTTAACCTTTTCAAGCTCCACTGCTTGCGAATCTGCTTGGTGTTGTCATCCTTTTGTGAATCCTTTTGTTTTAACATGGCTAATTCATCAAAAGTCACATCTCTGCTGAAAATGATCTTCTTTGTATCTGGACACCATAAGCGGTATCCTTTTACTCCACCGATTATACCCATGAACAATGTTTTCTTAGCTCTTGGGTCTAACTTAGATTCCTTTACATGATAATAAGCGGTGGAACCAAAGACATGTAAAGTATCATAATCGATGAGCGGGTTTACCGGTCCACATTTCCATGGGTGTTTTGCCCTCAATTGCGGTGATGGCAAACTATTAATTAGATAGCACGCATATACAATGACCTCGACTCAAAATTCCTTGCCCGATCCGGCGTTGGACAACATACACCGAACTTTCTCGGTATAGTTCGGTTCATGCGTTCTGCCACCCCATTACATTGTGGTGTACCTCGAGCGAGTGAAGTGTCGCACAATGCCCTCATCTCGGCATACTTAAAAATGGATCATTCTTGTACTCACCACCATTATCCGGCGAAGTCTTTTAACGCTTTCGACCGATCCGAGTCTCGACCATCTTCTTCCATTTTAGAAATATACTCGAAACTTCACTTTTGTTCTTCATCAAATACACCCATACTCTTCTTGAATAATCATCAACAAAAGTAACAAAATAGTGCATACCTCCCGAAGAAGCTACTACGGTAGGTCCCACGCATCACTTATGAACATAGTCCAGAATCCACTTTTGTATTGTGAATTCTTTGAGTCAAACTTTACTCTTGTTTGCTTGCCAGAGCATAATGTTCACAAAATTCCAATTTGCAAGAATTTGCACCTTTTAATAAGCCTTGCTAACCAAAGTCTGCAAAGCTTTTCATCAGGCATGTCCCAAGCGCATATGCCACAACTTGGTTGCCTCACGAATCTGCATCCTTTCTCGAAGCTGTTGATCTTGATCCAATAAGCTGTACTCCTTGGAAATAGTACAAGTTATTCCTTCTTGTGCCCTTCATCATCGTCGAGTGCACCGACTACTACCTTCGAGAACCCATCTCTCGTAGTGATTGTAAGCCCTTTGGATTCTAGGACTCCTAATGAGATGAGATTTTTCTTTAAGCTTGGTACATAGCGAACTTCGTCAAGACATGGATTGAGCCATCGTGATTCTTCAATTGGATTGAACCTATTCCCATGGTTTTACAAGCATTGTCATTGCCCGTAAAACAACTCCACCATCTAGCTCCTTGAAACTAGAAAACCAGCCCTTATTCGGACACATATGATAAGTACGACCCGAATCCAAAATCCACTCATCGATTGACATGTCAATGTCATGCCAACTAGACTAAATTCGACTCCTCATCATGCTCGGCTACACATGCATCAGAAATAGCCTTGCCCTTTTGTAACTTAGGACAATTCTTTTCCAATGCCGCTTTCTCGCGACAAAAGCACATTCATCTTTGGCGAGGCCTACCTTTAGACTTGCCCACTTTTCCGGGTTTGCGGCTTTGTGAGCGACCTCTTGCTGTCAATACTTACGCTAGCTGTATCTACTGTGATCCTTTTTATCTTTCTTTACGGTCTCGGCATTACTACGATTGCACTACATACTGACATCAAATGTGACACTTGTCCTTCCAGTGAAGCAAAGTGGTGGTGAGATGGTCATATTCATCGGGAAGTGAATTCAACGACAACAATGCCTTATCTTCATCTTCAAATTTCTCATCCAAATTTAGCAAATCCGCTAATATTTTATTAAATGAGTTCACGTGGTCATTCATCGACATACCAGGTGCATGCGTGAATCGATAGAGTTTCTTTTTCATATAAAGCTCTGTTTTCAAGGCTTTTCTTCATATATTTTCTTCGAGTGTCTTCCACGAATTCTTTCTTGATGTCTCCCTCATGACGAGTACTTCGATCTTTAGCCGGACATAGGCGAATAGTACCACATACTGTCTATTGATTTTTGTCCACTCCTTGTCATCCATCTTTTCGGGCTTTTCTTACAGAGCGAGATCCGACTCTTCGCGACATAAGACATCGAACACCTCGCATTGCCACATACCAAAATTATTGGTACCATCAAATTTCTCCACTTCGAACTTTGCATTAGTCACGGTGGTCCTTCACGGCGAAGGCGGCGGCGGCAGCTACGCCATCCTCTCGACCTCAAATAATCGGTTGCCTTGACAACTATTCACGCTTGAAAAGCAGTCTCTATGATGTTTATTTGGCGTGAATAAATGCACGAGGAAAGTTCCAGGGAGAATGGAGGGGTCACGATGGTCCCACTTAAAACCAGGACTCCTTGGACTCTTATCGTCTTGTTGACGGAACTTTCCTAGACATGCAAAAATACACACTACTTACAATAGACTGTTCTCCAAGTACAAATGGTGCGTATCTAATCTATGTATTCCCCAAGTCTGAACCTTGACTCACGATACCAATTGTTGTGCTGGAGCGTGGGTTGAGCAAATTACCAATTGATGGTAGCTGTGATTTCTAGAGAAACTTAAATGTGGTGTAAACAATTGCAAAGAAAATTGACACAATAATTTACGTGGTTCGAGTAAAGCCTACATCCACGGGCAAAGGCTGGAAGATAATTTTACTAACAAATGAGAATTTACAAATTGGGAAAAACTCACAAAAACCCAATAGCCCAATACACCCAAATAAATTCTCCTAGCACTCAAGTGGAAGCTCTCTCAACTCTCTCAATTGCTTCACTTGCAATTGCTCTCAATTTTGGGATGCCTTAACAAATGAAGAGCATTAGCTATTTATAGGAATGCATGGTAGCACTATTTCACCAAACCATTAAAATTGTCAAAGTTTGGTTGGTGATTACCTAATTTTAGCCAAACTTTGAACAATTTACCTTTGAATAATTTTGGCCAAACTTTGAACATGTGCTTTGCCAAACTTTGAATAATATGGCTTTGAATTGAATTTTCAACACCAATCAAAACTGGCTTTTTCTTTCAGTAGAGGATTAAGAGAAGTAGTCAAGAAGGCAATATCTTCATGTCCCAAAACATTAGAAATTTCAATTTCAATTCCAAATTCATTACCAAAACGTGCAAGGGAGACTTTTGATATAAATGCAATTGCTTCTCATAAATCTAAATCAACTATAAGTGAGACTTTTGATGTCTAAAACTGCTTCGAACAATATTTAATTTCTCATCAATTACAATTGTTGAGGATCGGTGAAACATATCATGAGTGAGGAAGCAGCAGAGGTAACTTGCATTTTGATAGCCTAAGCTGGAGCAAAACTATAAGAAGAATTGTGTTTCATGTTTCGATATCTGCACTTGATTAAGCGACTTAGAAGCATGTTGTTTTGGTTTAATGAAATCACGAGTTATGCACATGCGCACAAAGGTTGTTAATGTAACCGTTATTCCTCATGCTTCTCACGTGCAAGTGCAGGAAAAGCCTGCAGGTTGTTATATAAACAGATTCTGAGTTGATTACGGTATAATTTGGAGAGAGATCTAGAGTTGCTTAGAGAGATAATGCTTGTAAATAAAGAGTGATTGACAAAATTTATTTACATATTTTACTCTTTATTATATAATTGCTATTTATTATTATTTGTTATTTTTAATTAATTATATTATTTTATTGAATAGGAAAATAATTGATGATTAAGAAATAAAAGTGCAATAATAAAAAGGAATAAAGAATTAAAGATTATAATTTATTCTCCAATAAAAGTTTGCATGTGGAAGCAACTTTCTCTAATTTACAAGCGAGCGAGGAGATTTATTTTAGGAAAAAGATTATTGCTTTGGTTAATTTTTGAAAAGAGCATTATTGCTTCAATTAGTTTTTAAAAAGAGCAATCAAGGCCTAAAAGCAATTAAGGGAAAAAAAAAAGAAGAAGAAGACTTTGGTTTATCAAAGGGTGGCATTAAAATATAAGCTTGTTAAAATGCTAAGCCTTTTGGCTTTAGGAAAAGGAACCGAGAAAAAGAGCGCATCAAATAACTCAGCCACCAAGTACTATATAAAAGTCAAATCTTTGGCTTTTGCACAAGGATGGAAGCTGAATAAACGAAGTAAAAAAAAAAAAAAAAGAGAAGTTGCAGCCGCCAAGAGAGAGGAGAATTTGAGGAAGCACCAGCACCATGGATTCTATTAGTTTTATTATTTTTAATCTCTCTATGTGTTTCTAATTTTATTATACTAGGGTTGAGGATGAAGCCCTATTCAATTAAGTAAATTATTTTTTTATCAATTCTCTATTCATACGTGCTTTAACATTTATGGTTTTTATTTCACATATTTAGATGAATATTGTTAAATCTTTTATCAATTCTATCATGCATTATTGATTGTTATGATTAATACTTAATTAAACCTATGCTTGGATTTATAAAGTTTATATGTGATAATCTTTGATTCGGTGTCTTTCATTAAATTATTTATACAAAGTGCCTAGGAAAACTTTGAATCTTTGTTATTCAATATTGTTTACATGAGATGCTTAAATATCATACTATTAAGTATGAAAAAAACTTACATAACATTAATTTTAATTGGGCTCAATTGTTTAATTTATGAGTTGCATAGATTGATTTCGAGTTGTCACTCTAAAATTAGAAATTAATTAGTAATAAGAAATTATTAAGTTAAACAGTGGTATATTCGGAAGCCCTAATACGAAGGCACGCATATCCTCCCGACACTATGATCAAGCCATGTGAGCCACGCCAGCAGACGATCGCGCATCCCAGGAAATATCACAATAATCCCAAGCTGTCGGAGGGACCCGGACACCACGAGGCGAGGCGGATGATCTTGAGAGAAAATGGCGGGAAAAATGGGGAATAAAGGAAGAGAAAAGCGTAAGTGGCGGGGTTCCAAAATTGGATCTGAGTTCTTGTTCTTCCACCTCTCCATTAGGATTTTTCCCAAAAATGTATTATTAGAGAGGAGGACAAAAGACCCCTTCCATTCTTCAGGTCTCTCTAACTAAGAGGGATACAAAAGAACAACCCGATTCTCGACTTTAGCGTCGGAGGGTTTCGCAGGAACCACATCCGCGACCACGACCACTGTTTTATGGGCGCAGTGCGGAGAGGCTGCCGAGTCGGTGAACAAAGAAAAATCGAAGCTGGAAGCGGTCCTGCTCGAGCTCAAGTAGAGCCTGAGCAGAAGTCTTAACCTTGTCTCGAAGGCACGCGGAAAAACAGCATCAACACCCGCCTCCCTCCGTTCTCCTCACCACCACTGCAACATTCTCGGATCTCTCTCTCATATCTCCGGGCAAGGTCTGTCCCAGCTCCATTCTCCCTCACGGCCTAGCAACAGTGAGAGCTCTCTCTTGCTCCCTCCCTCTCCCTCACTTTTTCGGCTGTAATTTAATAAACAAAGCAGGGAATTTAAGCAATACTAAGCAGCCCCATGTTTGCTAGAATCGGTAACTTGTCCAAAATTAACAAAACAATATTTTACCGGTTAATATCGATTCCACAATTCCAATTTCTATACTCTAGAAATTAAAGCAATGAATTGAAGTATAACAATAGTCCACAATTCATTGCTTTAATTCCAGAAATACAACAATGAAATACAGTTGATAAGATGAATAAAAGAACTCCCATCTTCCAAATTAGCAGTAACGAAGCTCCCATGTTCCATAAATTAAAGCAATTGGTTAGCAGTAACAAAACTCCAATGTTCCAATTAGCATTTCTATAAGTGTGCATCTCTGTGGCCAAGCCCTTGTCAAAAACCACAAGCACTTGGAGCAAACTTTCTTGCAACAAGATAACAAAATGTAGTCACCTGCTTATTGTAATAGCACTGCGAACTTGCAGTAACCTTTCTTAGGAATTCCTCGTTTATGTCAGCCCAAGAATGTTACTGTGCGGTGGGGAGAATAGAGGGAGGCGCGTGATTTTTCTGCCAGATTTGTTGTGTGCATGGTATTACAAAAAACAATGAATTCTGGAACTTGTAAATATCACCAAGCGTGTAAAACCCAGAAGCTAAATTCTCCAGCCAATAATTTCTTCTATGCCAACAATAAAACAAATCAAGTTAGCAAGAGTGGCTGTGCAACAAAGGCCCACCACTTAATAAATTAAAAAGCCGAAATGAACTAAAATTTCAAGCCATAAGTTTGACAATAATCTATAGTAAACCAACTTCGTTCAATTATCCAGGAGCTTCTCTTTTTCTCAATTCAACATATTTTCAAATAAGCCAACTGATAAATCCAGAAGCTGCAAAACAATAATTAATAGACAAACACAGAAAAATGATGAAATCAGGAAGCTAAGGTGTGCCAATAAAGCACTGTTCTTAAAGAAAAAATTATGTCCCTTCTCGAATAATTTTTTGGGCGTAAAGGATCAAAGGTAGTATGATCTTCCGGGATTCAATGGAATTATCACTGTAATGGCGCACTCCAAACTACTGTTGATTTGAACAGTTAGTTTTATTTTCTGGTAAAATGGAACAAGTAAGATAGAGAAGTAGTGGAAGAAAGAAAGAATGTGGTTGAATTACCCAACCACATCCCTTTCTTTTTGCTCAAAATTCGTGCTTGAATTTGATTTTCAAAATTGATTGATTGGCAAAGCTAAATTCAATGAATATTTATGTATTGATTAATTGACAATTAATCTTTGCATCCGATTAATTGACGAAGATGAAGACAATCAATTAATCATTATGATTCATTATTTTATTTCCATCATTATTTGATTTTTTCGGCTCTATGAATCCACTTAATTTGCCATGCGTGATCATCAGATAATTAAGTAAATAAAAACATCAAATAATTCAATTAACAAAGAAATAAAGAATAATTTTTTCGTTACAGCATAAGCAAAAAGTGCTTCAAAGAGCATACATTACTATTATTCCCCCATCAATATCATCAAAAAAAAAAATCATTGGTTGTTGCATATCAAAATAACAAAGATAGATGATGAAATAAATCTGAAATCATCATCCATTAAATTAAATAATCATACTCTCCTTGTTTTAATTTTCACCTTGAGCGGTAGGATTACCAAGAGCCTTAATGGCTATGACCACTGCGTTGTTTGAAGCCATTTTCAAGTTCAAATTGAGATGTTTCAGGTTCGGGTTCTCGATGTCGTATGCTTCAGCGCTAGAAACACTCTGATCGGCTTCATCAAGCTGCGGTTTCGCGACAGCAAAAACGCCGGCCTTAGCTGGTCCACTTGCTTTCTCATAGCGTCTACAACTTTATCGTGTTCACCAACAGCGGCAATGGCGCGCTCTTATAATCGTTGTCACTGCTAATTTCTTGCTCATTAGAATAGCCTTCCCTAGCTTGAATAGCCCGTTCCTTCAATACGATTATTGCTTGCATCGAGGATTTCATTATATTTAATTTCAGCATCCGGCTTTGATGAGAGTTTCGAGCTGATTGAGGCCACACGGTCGTCTTCGAATGGAACGCCGAAGCGGGCTTGCTCAACCAGAGGATGATAATTGTAAGCCTCAACGTTATAAACTGTTGACAAAAATAATGCCACAGCCAATGTTGCCAAGATGAGCTTCATTTTGATGTATAAGAGGAAGGGAAAATGTGAGGATTGATTGATTGATAGATAGATAGATGCTTGTAACGAGTGAGGGCTAACAAAGGGTGAGGGAGCTTTATAAAAGACTTTATCAGAGAATAACAACCACCATTGAATTAGATGATCAACAAACCGGTTCCTTGCGAGACATTTTCATTTTCTTTTTATAGAGCTTGACCCGTTAAAATCTAAATTAATTAAACTAGCAAGATTTTCATTTTATAGAACATGACCCCGTTAAAATCTAAATTAATTAAGATACAAGTGTTACTGCTTATGACAGACACATGGTATTAAAAAGGGTAAATGTCGGTTGGCTCTTTTAATCCAGTCCTTTGAGAAAATTGTCCAGTTAATTTGTATTTTTAAAAATACCCAAAAGGCGATTGTTCTATATTTGTTTCCGTTGAGATAATCTATTTTAATTCATTGCCATTTATTTTTCACTTGCTGTTTCTCAATTTTGTTTAAGTTATCGAGTTACAATATTATTTTTTGACCATTAAAAATTTAGAATCAACAACGACTTTAGAAGTAACTTTAAAATAAGATTAACTTAAAACAAATCTAAGGTTTGTAGATTTTCTAGATTTTAGAGTACCTCTATTGTATTGCACCTACTTAATGTATGTATGATATGTGAATATGAACTAAATATAACTATGAATTACTTCATGATTTTTCAAAAAAAATACATACGTGTCATACATACTTTAAATAGATATAATATAATAGATGTATTATAGAATCTCTTCTCAATACAAGGGCATTCCTAAAGCTCCTAAGAACAATTAATAGACAAGGATTCTTTCCTAATTTTTCCCTCTTAACTCTCCTTATTTTTTAATAATTGATCAAGTGTGTGATAATTATGGCAACCCTTTCAATGAATATACATATTTAACCAATTATTAAAAATAAAGAGGATTAAGAGGAAAAAAATTAGGAGAGGATCTAGTCCAAGAACAATTCAAGTAAGGCCGAGAAAATCCATGATCTTCCAAACCCAAGTCAAATACGCATCACCTCGCCAAAGAAACATATATAAAGAATTAACAACTAAGGAACACGCCGAGGCTTAGTTGGTTCTTTAGCTTTCTTGCAAGCTTCTACAGTAGAACTACGGTCATTATCGTAGCCAAAAGCATATTACGCACCTCGCCTTCGCTTTTGGATCTCAATGTAGTAGCCTCTTGCATAGCTTCAATGGCCCATTCCTCGACCACGGATATTTGAGCCAAGGATTTCATTTAGGTTAATTTCATTTTGAGGTGATTGATGAGGCCGCTACGATCGCCTTGAGTGGAGCGATGGGGACAGAGCTTTTTAGTGATAATTGGTAGCCTCAATGTTATATATTATTGTCAACAATGCCATAGCCATGGCCAAGATGATGGTATTGGAGGAGGAGGCGGGAGTACTTCATTTTGACAATGTTAATATATTACTTAGGTTCTAGACTTAAAATAGGTTCGAAAATTAAAATTCATTGGAAGCAGCGTCCTTCTAACAGAAAAATTAATGTCATAAGGTTCCTTAAACTAAAGGTGGTCAATGGGCCGGACGACATGTGGCGCAGATCGCAGACGCGGCATGATCTGAATACGTTATATTAAGGCACATGGCATGGCACGACACGAACACGTTTTAGTAAGGTACCGCACGCGGCATGGCATATCGTGCCATGCCGTGCCGTGGACGGGATATACTTCAAGTTTTAGGCACTTTAGTCTTAAAAGCACGGCGCGTGAAAAAGTATGTGAAAGCACACTTCATTTATGGGCTATCACGTGGCCCATAGGTCATCAATAGCACGTGAACCAAAGCATGTTTTTAAATTTTTTTGTAATAAAAAACAAATATAAAATATTATGATTTTCAAATAACTTGAAATTAAAATTTTAATATATCTTATTAGCATAGATTTTTTAAAATTAATTTAGTCTTAGTTTCAAAAAAAATATTGTAATTGTTTTATATTTATAATTTATTAAATGAATAAATAATTTCATGATTTTAATAGTAAAATTATAAAAATCATGATTTTATATATCATAAATCTAAACTTTTACAACTTTATTACTTCATTTATGAAATCATAAATTAATACAAAGAAATATGTTTCATTTGCGAATGAAATATTTTTACATTAACACAAAAAATAAAATAAAATTATGAGCGAAATTTGTTTAACTTATGACTTATTATAATCGATACCTCGTAGTTGTGACTTCTTGCTATCATTACTCTAAGATTGTAATTTTTATTTTTACTAAATATTAATTTATTACTATGATCTATGGAATCGAGACTTATATATTGTTGTATATAATTGGTTATTGAAATTAGATAATGTAGTTGTGTAATTATGTTAATGTCTTAAATCTTAATGAAATTTTAATTGTTTTCTTAATAAAATTTATTATTATTATTTTTATTAATTTATTATAATTATTTGTAAATTTGTAATTGTATATAGATTGATGGGTTTGAAGAAATGGCACATGGGCTTGAAAAAGTATGCTAGAGTACGTGGACTTGAAGAAAGTACGACAGGCACACAAGTATTTTTAAGCACAAATTTAAAAAAAAAAGTGGTGGGCTTTTTAGAGTGCGGCCTAAAGCATGACCAGAACCACGGCACCACGTGGGCTCGGGTCGGTGGGCATGTCTTGTACTTGAGGTAAAAAATTTGGGCCGCAGTTTAACTGATAAAGATACTTTCACCATAATGAGAAACACTACCTGAACACATAACGATGCGTTTTGCGCTTAGTATAAATTGTCCTTTGTGGTGAGATTACGATTGAACAATTTCCTACAAATATAAACAACTAATTTTCTACAAAATGAGAATCGGAATATCGTTTGCCTATCTTGTAAGGCAATGCTTGAGCAATCTAATTTATATTTGCTTAATTTAAAGAACAGCATCATATGACATATAGCAAAATCGGGAAAGTACTTCCTCTCGGTTGTGAAATAAACTTGATATTAAGCTTACATTAAGAGCATTTCAGTCCCTCATAAAATCAAGAGATTAAAGCTTGCATTCTGGTCCCAATCAAAGCTGGTTTTTCTTTCGAGTAGAGGATTAAGAGAAGTAGTCAAGAAGGCAATATCTTCATGTCCCAAAAACATTAGAAATTTCAATTTCAATTCCAAATTCATTACCAAAACGTGCAAGGGAGACTTTTGATATAAATGCAATTGCTTCTCATAAATCTAAATCAACTATAAGTGAGACTTTTGATGTCTAAAAGCTGCTTCAAACAATATTTAATTTCTCATCAATTACAATTGTTGAGGATCGGTGAAACATATCATGAGTGAGGGAAGCAGCAGAGGTAACTTGCATTTTGATAGCCTAAGCTGGAGCAAAACTATAAGAAGAATTGTGTTTCATGTTTCGATATCTGCACTTGATTAAGCGACTTAGAAGCATGTTGTTTTGGTTTAATGAAATCACGAGTTATGCACATGCGCACAAAGGTTGTTAATGTAACCGTTATTCCTCATGCTTCTCACGTGCAAGTGCAGGAAAAGCCTGCGGGTTGTTATATAAACAGATTCTGATTGATTACGGTATAATTTGGAGAGAGATCTAGAGTTGCTTAGAGAGAGATAATGCTTGTAAATAAAGAGTGATTGACAAAATTTATTTACATATTTTACTCTTTATTATATAATTGCTATTTATTATTATTTGTTATTTTTAATTAATTATATTATTTTATTGAATAGGAAAATAATTGATGATTAAGAAATAAAAGTGCAATAATAAAAAGGAATAAAGAATTAAAGATTATAATTTATTCTCCAATAAAAGTTTGCATGTGGAAGCAACTTTCTCTAATTTACAAGCGAGCGAGGAGATTTATTTTAGGAAAAAGATTATTGCTTTGGTTAATTTTTGAAAAGAGCATTATTGCTTCAATTAGTTTTTAAAAGAGCAATCAAGGCCTAAAAGCAATTAAGGGAAAAAAAAAAGAAGAAGAAGACTTTGGTTTATCAAAGGGTGGCATTAAAATATTAGCTTGTTAAAATGCTAAGCCTTTTGGCTTTAGGAAAAGGAACCGAGAAAAAGAGCGCATCAAATAACTCAGCCACCAAGTACTATATAAAAGTCAAATCTTTGGCTTTTGCACAAGGATGGAAGCTGAATAAACAAGTAAAAAAAAAAAAAAAAGAAGTTGCAGCCGTCAAGAAGAGAGGAGAATTTGAGGAAGCACCAGCACCATGGATTCTATTAGTTTTATTATTTTTAATCTCTCTATGTGTTTCTAATTTTATTATACTAGGGTTGAGGATGAAGCCCTATTCAATTAAGTAAATTATTTTTTTATCAAATCTCTATTCATCTGTGCTTTAACATTTATGGTTTTTATTTCACATATTTAGATGAATATTGTTAAATCTTTTTATCAATTCTATCATGCATTATTGATTGTTATGATTAATACTTAATTAAACCTATGCTTGGATTTATAAAGTTTATATGTGATAATCTTTGATTCGGTGTCTTTCATTAAATTATTTATACAAAGTGCCTAGGAAAACTTTGAATCTTTGTTATTCAATATTGTTTACATGAGATGCTTAGATATCATACTATTAAGTATGAAAAAAACTTACATAACATTTTAATTGGGCTCAATTGTTTAATTTATGAGTTGCATAGATTGATTTCGAGTTGTCACTCTAAAATTAGAAATTAATTAGTAATAAGAAATTATTAAGTTAAACAGTGGTATATTCGGAAGCCCTAATACGAAGGCACGCATATCCTCACGACACTATGATCAAGCCATGTGAGCCCACGCCAACCAGACAGTCGCGCATCCGCAGGAAATATCACAATAATCCCAACTGTCAGAGGGACCCAGACACCACAGACGCGGGGGCAGATGGTCTTGGAGAGAAAATGGCGGGAAAAATGGGGAATAAAGGAAGAGAAAAGCGTAAGTGGCGGGGGTTCCAAAATTGGATACAGGTTCTTGTTCTTCCACCTCTCCATTAGGATTTTTCCCAAAAAATGTATTATTAGAGAGGGAGGACAAAAAGACCCCTTCCATTCTTCCGGTCTCTCTAACTAAGAGGGATACAAAAAGAACAACCCGATTACTGACTTTAGCGTCGGAGGGTTTTCGCCGGAACCACATCCGGCGACCCTGACCCTGTTTTTATGGGCGCAGGTCTGGAGAGGCTGCCGAGTCGGTGAACAAAGAAAAATCGAAGCTGGAAAGCAGTCCTGCTCGAGCTCAAGTAGAGCGCGAGCAGAAGTCTTGGCACTGTACGAAGGCACGCGGAAAAAACAGCATCAACACCCGCCTCCCTCCGTTCTCCTCACCACACTGCAACATTCTCGGATCTCTCTCTCATATCTCCAGGCAAGGTCTGTCCCAGCTCCATTCTCCCTCACGACGCAGCAACAGTGAGAGCTCTCTCTTGCTCCCTCCCTCTCCCTCACTTTTTCGGCTGTAATTTAATAAACAAAGCAGGGAATTTAAGCAATACTAAGCAGCCCCATGTTTGCTAGAATCGGTAACTTGTCCAAAATTAACAAAACAATATTTTACCCGGTTAATATCGATTCCACAATTCCAATTTCTATACTCTAGAAATTAAAGCAATGAATTGAAGTATAACAATAGTCCACAATTCATTGCTTTAATTCCAGAAATTACAGCAATGAAATACAGTTGATAAGATGAATAAAAGAACTCCCATCTTCCAAATTAGCAGTAACGAAGCTCCCATGTTCCATAAATTAAAGCAATTGGTTAGCAGTAACAAAACTCCAATGTTCCAATTAGCATTTCTATAAGTGTGCATCTCTGTGGCCAAGCCCTTGTCAAAAACCACAAGCACTTGGAGCAAACTTTCTTGCAACAAGATAACAAAATGTAGTCACCTGCTTATTGTAATAGCACTGCGAACTTGCAGTAACCTTTCTTAGGAATTCCTCGTTTATGTCAGCCCAAGAATGTTACTGTGCGGTGGGGAGAATAGAGGGAGGCGCGTGATTTTTCTGCCAGATTTGTTGTGTGCATGGCATTACAAAAAACAATGAATTCTGGAACTTGTAAATATCACCAAGCGTGTAAAACCCAGAAGCTAAATTCTCCAGCCAATAATTTCTTCTATGCCAACAATAAAACAAATCAAGTTAGCAAGAGTGGCTGTGCAACAAAGGCCCACCACTTAATAAATTAAAAAGCCGAAATGAACTAAAATTTCAAGCCATAAGTTTGACAATAATCTATAGTAAACCAACTTCGTTCAATTATCCAGGAGCTTCTCTTTTTCTCAATTCAACATATTTTCAAATAAGCCAACTGATAAATCCAGAAGCTGCAAAACAATAATTAATAGACAAACACAGAAAAATGATGAAATCAGGAAGCTAAGGTGTGCCAATAAAGCACTGTTCTTAAAGAAAAAATTATGTCCCTTCTCGAATAATTTTTTGGGCGTAAAGGATCAAAGGTAGTATGATCTTCCGGGATTCAATGGAATTATCACTGTAATGGCGCACTCCAAACTACTGTTGATTTGAACAGTTAGTTTTATTTTTCTGGTAAAATGGAACAAGTAAGATAGAGAAGTAGTGGAAGAAAGAAAGAATGTGGTTGAATTACCCAACCACATCCCTTTCTTTTGCTCAAAATTCGTGCTTGAATTTGATTTTCAAAATTGATTGATTGGCAAAGCTAAATTCAATGAATATTTATGTATTGATTAATTGACAATTAATCTTTGCATCCGATTAATTGACGAAGATGAAGACAATCAATTAATCATTATGATTCATTATTTTATTTCCATCATTATTTGATTTTTTCGGCTCTATGAATCCACTTAATTTGCCATGCGTGATCATCAGATAATTAAGTAAATAAAAACATCAAATAATTCAATTAACAAAGAAATAAAGAATAATTTTTTCGTTACAGCATAAGCAAAAAAGTGCTTCAAAGAGCATACATTACTATTATTCCCCCCCATCAATATCATCAAAAAAAAAAATCATTGGTTGTTGCATATCAAAATAACAAAGATAGATGATGAAATAAATCTGAAATCATCATCCATTAAATTAAATAATCATACTCTCCTTGTTTTAATTTTCACCTTGAGCAGTAGGATTACCAAGAGCCTTAATGGCTATGACCACTGCGTTGTTTGAAGCCATTTTCAAGTTCAAATTGAGATGTTTCAGGTTCGGGTTCTCGATGTCGTATGCTTCAGCGCTAGAAACACTCTGATCGGCTTCATCAACTGCGGTTTTCGCGACAGCAAAAACGCCGGCCTTAGCTGGTCCACTTGCTTTCTCGCAAGCGTCTACAACTTTATCGTGTTCACCAACAGCGGCAATGAGCGCGCTCTTATAATCGTTGTCACTGCTAATTTCTTGCTCATTAGAATAGCCTTCCCTAGCTTGAATAGCCCGTTCCTTCAATACAGTTATTGCTGCATCGAGGATTTCATTATATTTAATTTCAGCATCCGGCTTTGATGAGAGTTTCGAGCTGATTGAGGCCACACAGTCGTCTTCGAATGGAACGCCGAAGCAGGCTTGCTCAACCAGAGGATGATAATTGTAAGCCTCAACGTTATAAACTGTTGACAAAAATAATGCCACAGCCAATGTTGCCAAGATGAGCTTCATTTTGATGTATAAGAGGAAGGGAAAATGTGAGGATTGATTGATTGATAGATAGATAGATGCTTGTAACGAGTGAGGGCTAACAAAGGGTGAGGGAGCTTTATAAAAGACTTTATCAGAGAATAACAACCACCATTGAATTAGATGATCAACAAACCGGTTCCTTGCGAGACATTTTCATTTTCTTTTTATAGAGCTTGACCCGTTAAAATCTAAATTAATTAAACTAGCAAGATTTTCATTTTATAGAACATGACCCCGTTAAAATCTAAATTAATTAAGATACAAGTGTTCTGCTTATGACAGACACATGGTATTAAAAAAGGGTAAATGTCGGTTGGCTCTTTTAATCCAGTCCTTTGAGAAAATTGTCCAGTTAATTTGTATTTTTAAAAATACCCAAAAGGCGATTGTTCTATATTTGTTTCCGTTGAGATAATCTATTTTAATTCATTGCCATTTATTTTTCACTTGCTGTTTCTCAATTTTGTTTAAGTTATCAGTTACAATATTATTTTTTGACCATTAAAAATTTAGAATCAACAACAGCTTTAGAAGTAACTTTAAAATAAGATTAACTTAAAACAAATCTAAGGTTTGTAGATTTTCTAGATTTTAGAGTACCTCTATTGTATTGCACCTACTTAATGTATGTATGATATGTGAATATGAACTAAATATAACTATGAATTACTTCAAAAAAAAAAAAAAAAAATACATACGTGTCATACATACTTTAAATAGATATAATATAATAGATGTATTATAGAATCTCTTCTCAATACAAGGGCATTCCTAAAGCTCCTAAGAACAATTAATAGACAAGGATTCTTTCCTAATTTTTCCCTCTTAACTCTCCTTATTTTTTAATAATTGATCAAGTGTGTGATAATTATGGCAACCCTTTCAATGAATATACATATTTAACCAATTATTAAAAATAAAGAGGATTAAGAGGAAAAAAAATTAGGAGAGGATCTAGTCCAAGAACAATTCAAGTAAGGCTGAGAAAATCCATGATCTTCCAAACCCAAGTCAAATCGCATCACCTCGCCAAAGAAACATATATAAAGAATTAACAACTAAGGAACACGCCGAGGCTTAGTTGGTTCTTTAGCTTTCTTGCAAGCTTCTACGATGAGAACTACGGTCATTATCCGTAGCCAAAAGCATATTACGCACCTCGCCTTCGCTTTTGGATCTCAATGTAGTAGCCTCTTGCATAGCTTCAATGGCCCATTCCTCGACCACGGATATTTCGAGCCAAGGATTTCATTTAGGTTAATTTCATTTTGAGGTGATTGATGAGGCCGCACGATCGCCTTGAGTGGAGCGATGGGGACAGGCTTTTTAGTGATAATTGGTAGCCTCGATGTTATATATTATTGTCAACAATGCCATAGCCATGGCCAAGATGATGGTATTGGAGGAGGAGGCAGGAGTACTTCATTTTGACAATGTTAATATATTACTTAGGTTCTAGACTTAAAATAGGTTCGAAAATTAAAATTCATTGGAAGCAGCGTCCTTCTAATAGAAAAAATAATGTCATAAGGTTCCTTAAACTAAAAGGTGGTCAATGGGCGAGGCGACATGTGGCACGATGCAGAGCCGCGGCATGATCTGAATACGTTATATTAAGGCACATGGCATGGCACGACACGAACACGTTTTAGTAAGGTACACGACGCGGCATGGCATATACGTGCCATGCCGTGCCGTGGACCGGGATATACTTCAAGTTTTAGGCACTTTAGTCTTAAAAGCACGGCGCGTGAAAAAGTATGTGGAAAGCACACTTCATTTATGGGCTATCACGTGGCCCATAGGTCATCAATAACACGTGAACCAAAGCATGTTTTTAAATTTTTTGTAATAAAAAACAAATATAAAATATTATGATTTTCAAATAACTTGAAATTAAAATTTTAATATATCTTATTAGCATAGATTTTTAAAATTAATTTAGTCTTAGTTTCAAAAAAATATTGTAATTGTTTTATATTTATAATTTATTAAATGAATAAATAATTTCATGATTTTAATAGTAAAATTATAAAAATCATGATTTTATATATCATAAATCTAAACTTTTACAACTTTATTACTTCATTTATGAAATCATAAATTAATACAAAGAAATATGTTTCATTTGCGAATGAAATATTTTTACATTAACACAAAAAATAAAATAAAATTATGAGCGAAATTTGTTTAACTTATGACTTATTATAATCGATACCTACGTAGTTGTGACTTCTTGCTATCATTACTCTAAGATTGTAATTTTTATTTTTACTAAATATTAATTTATTACTATGATCTATGGAATCGAGACTTATATATTGTTGTATATAATTGGTTATTGAAATTAGATAATGTAGTTGTGTAATTATGTTAATGTCTTAAATCTTAATGAAATTTTAATTGTTTTCTTAATAAAATTTATTATTATTATTTTTATTAATTTATTATAATTATTTGTAAATTTGTAATTGTATATAGATTGATGGGTTTGAAGAAATGGCACATGGGCTTGAAAAAGTATGCTAGAGTACGTGGACTTGAAGAAAGTCTGACAGGCACACAAGTATTTTTAAGCACAAATTTAAAAAAAAAGTGGTGGGCTTTTTAGAGTGCGGCCTAAAGCATGACCAGAACCACGGCACACGTGGGCTCGGGTGCGTGGGCAGTCTTGTACTTGAGGTAAAAAATTTGGGCACAGTTTAACTGATAAAGATACTTTCACCATAATGAGAAACACTGCTGAACACATAACTGATGCGTTTTGCGCTTAGTATAAATTGTCCCTTTGTGGTGAGATTACGATTGAACAATTTCCTACAAATATAAACAACTAATTTTCTACAAAATGAGAATCAGAATATCGTTTGCCTATCTTGTAAGGCAAAGGTGAGCAATCTAATTTATATTTGCTTAATTTAAAGAACAGCATCATATGACATATAGCAAAATCGGGAAAGTACTTCCTCACGGTTGTGAAATAAACGATATTAAGCTTACATTAAGAGCATTTCAGGTCCCTCATAAAATCAAGAGATTAAAGCTTGCATTCGGTCCCAATCAAAGCTGGTTTTTCTTTCGATGAGAGGATTAAGAGAAGTAGTCAAGAAGGCAATATCTTCATGTCCCAAAAACATTAGAAATTTCAATTTCAATTCCAAATTCATTACCAAAACGTGCAAGGAGACTTTTGATATAAATGCAATTGCTTCTCATAAATCTAAATCAACTATAAGTGAGACTTTTGATGTCTAAAACTGCTTCAAACAATATTTAATTTCTCATCAATTACAATTGTTGAGGATCGGTGAAACATATCATGAGTGAGGGAAGCAGCAGAGGTAACTTGCATTTTGATAGCCTAACGGAGCAAAACTATAAGAAGAATTGTGTTTCATGTTTTGATATCTGCACTTGATTAAGCGACTTAGAAGCATGTTGTTTTGGTTTAATGAAATCACGAGTTATGCACATGCGCACAAAGGTTGTTAATGTAACAGTTATTCCTCATGCTTCTCACGTGCAAGTGCGGGAAAAGCCTGCGGGTTGTTATATAAACAGATTCTGATTGATTACGGTATAATTTGGAGAGAGATCTAGAGTTGCTTAGAGAGATAATGCTTGTAAATAAAGAGTGATTGACAAAATTTATTTACATATTTTACTCTTTATTATATAATTGCTATTTATTATTATTTGTTATTTTTAATTAATTATATTATTTTATTGAATAGGAAAATAATTGATGATTAAGAAATAAAAGTGCAATAATAAAAAGGAATAAAGAATTAAAGATTATAATTTATTCTCCAATAAAAGTTTGCATGTGGAAGCAACTTTCTCTAATTTACAAGCGAGCGAGGAGATTTATTTTAGGAAAAAGATTATTGCTTTGGTTAATTTTTGAAAAGAGCATTATTGCTTCAATTAGTTTTTAAAAAGAGCAATCAAGGCCTAAAAGCAATTAAGGGAAAAAGAAGAAGAAGAAGACTTTGGTTTATCAAAGGGTGGCATTAAAATATTAGCTTGTTAAAATGCTAAGCCTTTTGGCTTTAGGAAAAGGAACCGAGAAAAAGAGCGCATCAAATAACTCAGCCACCAAGTACTATATAAAAGTCAAATCTTTGGCTTTTGCACAAGGATGGAAGATGAATAAACGAAGTAAGAAAAAAAAAAAAGAGAAGTTGCAGCCGCCAAGAAGAGAGGAGAATTTGAGGAAGCACCAGCACCATGGATTCTATTAGTTTTATTATTTTTAATCTCTCTATGTGTTTCTAATTTTATTATACTAGGGTTGAGGATGAAGCCCTATTCAATTAAGTAAATTATTTTTTTATCAAATCTCTATTCATCTGTGCTTTAACATTTATGGTTTTTATTTCACATATTTAGATGAATATTGTTAAATCTTTTTATCAATTCTATCATGCATTATTGATTGTTATGATTAATACTTAATTAAACCTATGCTTGGATTTATAAAGTTTATATGTGATAATCTTTGATTCGGTGTCTTTCATTAAATTATTTATACAAAGTGCCTAGGAAAACTTTGAATCTTTGTTATTCAATATTGTTTACATGAGATGCTTAGATATCATACTATTAAGTATGAAAAAAACTTACATAACATTAATTTTAATTGGGCTCAATTGTTTAATTTATGAGTTGCATAGATTGATTTCGAGTTGTCACTCTAAAATTAGAAATTAATTAGTAATAAGAAATTATTAAGTTAAACAGTGGTATATTCGGAAGCCCTAATACGAAGGCACGCATATCCTCACGACACTATGATCAAGCCATGTGAGCCACGCCAGCAGACGATCGCGCATCCCAGGAAATATCACAATAATCCCAAGCTGTCGGAGGGACCCAGACACCACAGACGCGGGGGCAGATGGTCTTGGAGAGAAAATGGCGGGAAAAATGGGGAATAAAGGAAGAGAAAAGCGTAAGTGGCGGGGTTCCAAAATTGGATCTGAGTTCTTGTTCTTCCACCTCTCCATTAGGATTTTTCCCAAAAATGTATTATTAGAGAGGGAGGACAAAAGACCCCTTCCATTCTTAGGTCTCTCTAACTAAGAGGGATACAAAAGAACAACCCGATTCTTGACTTTAGCGTCGGAGGGTTTCGTCGGAACCACATCCGTGACCACGACCCTGTTTTTATGGGCGCAGTGCGGAGAGGCTGCAGAGTCGGTGAACAAAGAAAAATCGAGCTGGAAGCAGTCCTGCTCGAGCTCAAGTAGGCGCGAGCGAAGTCTTAACCTTGTCTGAAGGCACGCGGAAAAACAGCATCAACACCGCCTCCCTCCGTTCTCCTCACCACACTGCAACATTCTCCGATCTCTCTCTCATATCTCCGGGCAAGGTGCATCCCGGCTCCATTCTCCCTCACGGCCATGACAACGGTGAGAGCTCTCTCTTGCTCCCTCCCTCTCCCTCACTTTTTCGGCTGTAATTTAATAAACAAAGCAGGAATTTAAGCAATACTAAGCAGCCCCATGTTTGCTAGAATCGGTAACTTGTCCAAAATTAACAAAACAATATTTTACCGGTTAATATCGATTCCACAATTCCAATTTCTATACTCTAGAAATTAAAGCAATGAATTGAAGAAAAACAAGTAGCCTCTTGCAACCCTTCCCCCTCGAATGATCTCTAAAGAATAAACATACACAAATTCTTTTCTCTATAATACACCTACCACGATCCTAGTTCTTATTGGTATCGAGCCAAGGGGGTAGGTGTATTATAGAAAAAAGAATTGTATATTATGCTTTAATTTAATTTACGTGTGGTTGTTGAATTCTTTCTTGGTAGTAAGTCCGAGTCTAGGATAAGAGTTTTCCGTTTTAAGGGCTGTAAAACCATACATGTAGACATCCGTATAGGTTCGATTAAAAGTTTTAAAGCTGCATGGATTCTACTACTCGTAGAGCATCTTCTTTCTCTAGTTCTTCTTACGAAAGGACTAATGTTTCAAAGAATGTTGTGAATTACGAAGATTTTATAATTGAAAATTTTAATAAAACTATTGATTGTTGGGAATTACCAAAGATTTCTAAAGACACGATTTATAAAACAAAAAACTTGATTTTTAAAGGCAGATTATGTTATAAAAAGCGAAGAGCGTGACATCACTCTTTCAAAGCCTTTTGAAACAATTTATTTGTTTTCGAACACTCTTTAAAGCACTTAAAAGAAAAGAAATTTAATTATGTGCATATTGGTCTAATCCAAGTTGGAATAAAGCCCCTAACTAAAGAAGGCCTAGACAACTTCCATCTTAGCGGTTCTAAGAGATGGCGATTCATCTCTTTTGATGATTCTTTACTTAGCGATATTGAATCGAGTCTACGTAAAGGTCCTATTTCGTTTGATTGTTATCCAAACATCACGGTCTCACTTAGAGACAAAAATATCCTCAAAAGCATGATTCTTGATTAAGACTCACAATTATCACATGATTGAAGGATCGATCACTGTTGCTCTAATTTACAAAATTTCCTATAAAGCAATGCATTCTGCGTTTAGTACGTAACATAAACTCCAGTCAAAAGAGATGAAACTCTTCTCTTGCAGGTCGACTTGTCCAAAGCTAACACGATTATTCCTAGACCCATCCGGTGGAAAGACATAAACCTTCACGAGGAATGGATCCTTGAGGAGCCAGCTGAGCCAGGTTGTTCCAAAACAACTTGAGCCAAATTCGGAGTTGCAAAATGTGACTCAATATTCAGATGGCAAAGTAAAACTATCTTTTAGAAGGACAAACTCATATAGGTTCTCGAGATAAAGACTACATTTCCAATATTCCTTCTACAAGTAGGAAATTCTCTAAAGTCCCTTACGTCATCAATCTAGCATGTAAAGACCAACCTAGGTTCTCCACGTCGGATATTCCTAGTTCTTCGATTCGATTACATTGATTACTCTACTAGTGTTCCTTACCCAATTTACACGGTAGTCAGCGTGAACAAAGTAAGGAAGAGAAAGAACTTTCTCCTCCAACATCTCCTACATTTTCTGACATTACGAGAAAACATAATAAGTGTCCTAGAAAAGGATTTGAAGTGGATAAAGCCCTTTTAGCTAAAGATTTCTATTCGACTTGAATAAAGAAAAAAGACTTTGGTTTTTAATCATTTTTTAAATCAAAGAAAAGCAGTTCAAGAAGAATATTATGAATTTGTAAATTTACATAAAGTTCACATTTTATTTTTTGATTGGTTTGAAATGTATGCTTTTGAAAACAACATTTCTTATCCACTTTAAAGAATCAAACCCTATTACTACTTAGAAAGAAAACTCACGAATGGAATCTTTACGATAGTGATAGAATCATTGAATCGGAACATCCACCTCTTGGGAGTATAACCATTGATCATGGTGATCCTCCGACTCAAATTAAAGCTTCACCTTACAAAATTCATAAGGTAAATGACCATGATAAAGATTTAGATAGTATTATCCAACAGAATAATTTACGTAATACTACTCTAAATACTATAGGAAAAGCAGTTGAATAGAATAGAGAATCAAATCCAACGATCAACCATTCTTGTTTCTCCTATTTCTACTTTAAAGCCAATAAAGTCGACAAAAGCTTAAGAAACCTATATTCGAGCCTTTCCGGGTTTCGAAAGATAGTCAAAGCTTGTTCGAGAATCAAAATCGAGACTTTATTAAAGCCATTAGAGAAAGATTAAATGAAATAGAAATCTCATCCTCTTCCTCTAAAAAGCTGAAATTGTTCACGACACTCCTCGATCTAGTAATAAAATTGGAGTATTAGATTATGATCAATCTTCTATAGCCACTTGGATCTGAGAAGCATTTGAAGAAGAATTTGAATCGAACTCTAATACAAATAAAATTCATTGGGAATTAGCACTCCATGTTGCTTCTTATTCTCCTCCGACTTAGCTATTGATAATAGGCCTAGTGCAATAAACCAATCACGGTTTAATGCATCTTACATCTATGAATGGAATATAGATGGAATGTACGAGTACAATATACTTGGTCTATTACAACAAATGACAATGGCGGCTAATGCCTATAAAACCCAATCGGGAACTTCGACAAAGCGATTGCAGAAATCCTTATTGCGGGTTTCTTGGTCAACTAAAGGATGGTGGGACCATATCCTCACCGAACCACAGCGATCGAGATATCTTGAATGCAATTCGAGACGGATGAGGAAGGAATCCCCATTTCGGATGAATATAACGATCCAATTCAAGATCTTTGTTGCAACTTTAATTTGACCATTTCCGCTTCGTTTCATAGGTGACCCTTCTCACCTACGTGATAAAAATCTTTGAGTTACTACATAATCTAAGATGTAGGAAGCTTAGTGAATTTCAAAGTTATAAAACTACTTTCTTTACCGACTCTTTCTAAGGGATGATGCAAATCATATTACTTGGAAAGAAAAATTTCTAATTGGTTTACCTACACTTTTAGGTGAAAAAGTTAGAAATACCATTAAAACTCTTAATGATAATCGTGTCCCTTATGGCGAACTCACCTATGGTGAATTAGTCGAGTTCGTTAATAAAGAAGGTCTAAAGATTTGTCAAGATTTGAAATTACAGAAGCGTCTTAAATGGGAGCTTAGAAAATCTAAGCAAGAATTAGGAAGTTTACGTAAGCAGTTTAACTATGACCCTTTCAAAGCCTCTACATCTAAAGATTGTAATGGTAAGTGTTCCTCGAAGACTTACAAAAACATTACAAATCCTACAAATCTAGAAGTCATAAGTACTGAGACAACCTTGAAAGAATTAAGAGAATCTTTTTATAAGAAACCTTGAAACCTTATAAAAGACTCGTTTCTCTAAAAAGAAAAGTTTTAAAGCTCCTTTAAAATCATCTTCTAAAACGCCTTTCAACTATAAAGAAGCTACTTGTTATAAGTGTGGAAGAAAAGGCCATCTTGCAAGATTTTGCAAAATGAACACAAAGCTTCATGAACTTGGTCTTGATGATGAAACACTTTCAAAGTTAGCCCCACTTTTAGTTGAATCTTCGACTCTGAGTCTTACTATGGCGGAGGCGGTGAACCTTTACAAGTTGATGAGTTAATTGACTACGATACTTCGATTCAAGTGATAGTGATTCGAATCCCTATTTTTAAAGAAAATCAATGTTTTAACTAAAGAGCAGGAAACATATCTTGATGTTGTCAAACATATTTACGATCGAGTTTACAAAAGAATATCTTGATAAGCTTACGAAAACCTTTGATCGAACAACAAAGTGAATCTTCCAAAACTCCTATTTTAAAGAAAAATGCCTATGACCTCACTTGAAATCTTGAATAAAAGAAAGAAAGAAAACAACTCCTAATATTCAAGATCTTCGAAAGGAGATTAAGGAAATTAAATCCGAAATAAAAGAATTAAAGAAAAACAAAAAGCTGATTACGGAATTATCCAATTTTTGCTAAAACAATTAGAAGATAACTTCGAGATAGTGATGAAGATAAAGAAATAAAATTTAATGGTGATAATCAAAACCTTGAAAACATAAAAAATTACCTAATGATTTTTGTTTGTTTTGAAACAAATCACTACTAGAAAATATTTGATTAAAATTACTTTGATACTTTCAAAGAATTTGAAATCGACACCATTGCCCTTTTTGACCACAGTCTTGATTTAAATTGTATAAAAGAAGATATTGTTCCCAAAGATTTCAGAAAAAAACAAATGAAAGACTTTCGATCGCTAATAATTCAAAATTAAAAATTACCTCTAAGGTTGATGCTTCATACTAAATGATGGTTTTGAATTTGAACTTCCTTTCTATTGACAAACGACATACATCATCTTGTCATACTTGGAACCCCATTCATAAACCTCATTACTCCTTATATTGTTGATTATGATGGCATAATTTTTAAAGTTGAAGATAAAGAATTAAAATTTTCCTTTATTGAAAAACCTAAAACAAGAAATCTAAATATTGTAAAAGCTTGTTCTATTTATCAAAACCAAATCAATGTTTTGCTCAAATCAAAACAAAATGATTTATTTTATTTACAAAAGGATCTAGGTTTACAAAGGATTGAAAGCCGGATACTAAACCGGCCATATAGAGAAGAAGATTTACGAATTTAAAGACTTAATTGAAAAAGAAATATGTCTTGATTTACCAAGCTGCTACGGAGCGAGAAAACAACACATAGTAGACTTGCCATATGAAAATTCTTTTGATGAAAAACAAATTCCTACTAAAGCTCGCTCGATTCAAATGAATATGGAATTAGAAAAACAACTGTAGGAATGAAATTAAAGATTTGGAAACTAAAGGACTAATTGTAAAGTCAAGATCTCCACGGTCTTGTCTTTGCTTTTTATGTTAACAAGAATTACGAAATTGAGCAGCGGCACTCCAAGACTTGTGATAAATTACAAACCATTAAATAAAGCCTTAAAGTGGATTAGGTATCCAATACCTAACAAAAAGACTTACTACAAAAACTCCACTCTGCTTTCATATTCTCAAAATTTAACATGAAATCGGGTTTTGGCAAATTCAAATTCATCCTAAAGATCGGTATAAAAGCGCTTTTCTTGTTCCATTCGGACGATATGAGTGGGCTATTATGCCATTTGGTTTAAAAATGCACCTTACGAATTTCAAAGAGTCATGAATGACATTTATAACCCTTATTCAGAATTTTGCATTGTTTACATTGATGATGTTTTGATCTTTTCTAATACTGATTGATCAACATTTCAAACATTTAAAAACTTTTTATTTTGCTACTAAAAAATTTGGACTAAATTGTTTCTAGTTCAAAGATTTCTTTGTTTCAAACTAAAATCAGATTCCTTAGAGATTATATTTCTAAAGGAACAATTACTCCTATTGAGAGGTCTCTTGCTTTTCTGAGACAAGTTTCATGATAAGATTCTTGATAAAACACAACTACAAAGGTTTCTTGGAAGTTTAAATTATGTCCTTGATTTTTGTCCCAACATCGATAGGATTTCAAAACGCCTTCATGATAGATTAAAGAAAAATCATATTGCATGGATGATGAGCATACCAAAATCATTAAATTAATAAAACAAGCGATAAAAGAAATTCCTTGCTTGTTCCTTGCTAATCTGCATTACAGAAAATATTTGAAGCCGATGCATCAGAGCTTAGGATATGGTGGCATTTTAAAGCAAGTTAATAATAATAAAGAACAAATAGTACGGTATGTTTACGCACATTGGAATGATTGCCAGCGAAACTATTCTACTATTAAAAAGAAATTCTTTCCATTGTGTTATGCATATCAAAATTCCAAAGTGATTTATTAAATCGAAATTTTTACTTAGAATCATTGTAAAAGTTGCAAAACATGTTTTAGAAAAAGATGTTCAAAACATTGCATCAAACAAAATTTTGCACGATGGCAAGCTATTTTAAGTGTTTTTGATTTTGATATTGAGTTTATTAAAGGTGATACAAATTCTATTCCGATTTTCTAACAGGAGAATTTTTGCAAAGCGAGATAATCTGCCTGAGAAGAAAGATAAGGGTAAAGCCATTGTTAAAGACATTGCACCTCTTGCAACCCTTCCCCTCAAATGATCTCTAAAGAACCCCATAATACTCCCTGTAAAGACAAGTTACTATCTTACGCCATGCCAATTAAATCTTGGATCGATATGGTCGAAGAGCATGAAGCTCAATCTAAAGCCTTAGCATCGATGAGCAGGTAAAAGAATGGATGCAATCCATTTCTAAATCCCCGAACTTATGGTTTGCTTTACAAAGCATTTCAAAATCTAAAGCTCTTTCTCAAGAAAATGTTACTTCTAAAGAAATAACAAAACCTACTTCTTACAAGAATTAGTTTACGGTGGAAGTTCTTCCTCTCAAATTATTGTTTTCAGGAAAAGCTTTCACAAAAATCGGAGTGGTATAATAAAGTCCATCATCAAAATATTTTATCTATGGAAGATGGGTTTTATCATCTTGATCCTTTTCAAAATTGTTTTAAAGGTTTTCCCCGAAGGTTGGTTTTTAAACCATGGGATTTACAAAACCCCAACCTTACTACCAAGCTATTCTTGAGTATCTTGAGTGCATCAAGTTCAAACATTTCTTTCTCGGTGAAGCTCATTACGAGTAGGCCTATTCTACGACCACAATTCTTAAAGTCCTAACTCCTAAACAATGGGGTCTTCCACTCCATAAAACTCAAGCTTTTCCATCAATTTTAAATTGAGCCCAAACCATTGCTTGTCCTTTTCTTCTTGGGATTACCAACAAGCTTGGTTTAATACATTTTATCCAAAACCCTAAAAGACACACTCTGGTTGTTTTCTTCAATTCAAAAATAACAGTGCAAAGTCTTCAAGCTGGTTCCAACAATGGTGGAACTATTTTGGTTCTAGCCGAATATCTTGACTCCCGATGCTAAAAATTACCTAAACCTTTTAAAGCTCATTATATCCCTTACGAGTGCGAGAAGAGGTTTCCTCCTTTCTCTGCTTACATACAAATTTCTTTCTTCAGTGGAGTGCGGATGTGGAATTTCCAATACCACACTCGGGACTCCGATTGATTTTACAAAGACATTTTAAAATAAAGTGGTGGTCAAAATTTGATGAGCGATCAAAACTCTCTGAGTCCTTTGTTAGTGTATGGCTCTCTTAATGACCATTTAACTCCAAGCATTGAAGAATCTAAAGCCCAAAGCACTTTCTTGGCCCAAAGGTCAAAAGCACGGTCTTTATTAGCCTCTGCAAAGGCGAAGATGAGTATTTCAAGATTATCGGCGAGTTGCTCACCTCGAGATCGAGAAACTTACATTGCAAGCTCTTCTTCTTGAGTTCCTCAAGTAATGGAGAGCCATTCATCTCTCTTGGAGATGAAAATGAAGATATGTGTTTGACATCTTGTCTCAATTAAAGCATTAAAGCTTTGTAATTTAGTTTATGAAAAAATAAAAAAATAAAAAAATAAAAAAATAAAAAAATAAAAAAATAAAAAAAAAATAAAAATAAATAAAAATAAAAAAATTTCCAATTAAATGTGTTTCAGTATGTATTTCTATTGTATCGTTGTAAAGATATTATTTGTATTTGTATTTGTACTTGTATTTATACTAATGAATTTCATTAGTATTTGTATTTGTAAAACTTTTGTATTTCTCCGTATAAAGCTACAGTCCCGTATAAAGCTACAGTGATGAATTGAAGTATAACAATAGTCCACAATTCATTGCTTTAATTCCAGAAATTACAGCAATGAAATACAGTTGATAAGATGAATAAAAGAACTCCCATCTTCCAAATTAGCAGTAACGAAGCTCCCATGTTCCATAATTAAAGCAATTGGTTAGCAGTAACAAAACTCCAATGTTCCAATTAGCATTTCTATAAGTGTGCATCTCTGTGGCCAAGCCCTTGTCAAAAACCACAAGCACTTGGAGCAAACTTTCTTGCAACAAGATAACAAAATGTAGTCACCTGCTTATTGTAATAGCACTGCGAACTTGCAGTAACCTTTCTTAGGAATTCCTCGTTTATGTCAGCCCAAGAATGTTACTGTGCGGTGGGGAGAATAGAGGGAGGCGCGTGATTTTTCTGCCAGATTTGTTGTGTGCATGGCATTACAAAAAACAATGAATTCTGGAACTTGTAAATATCACCAAGCGTGTAAAACCCAGAAGCTAAATTCTCCAGCCAATAATTTCTTCTATGCCAACAATAAAACAAATCAAGTTAGCAAGAGTGGCTGTGCAACAAAGGCCCACCACTTAATAAATTAAAAAGCCGAAATGAACTAAAATTTCAAGCCATAAGTTTGACAATAATCTATAGTAAACCAACTTCGTTCAATTATCCAGGAGCTTCTCTTTTTCTCAATTCAACATATTTTCAAATAAGCCAACTGATAAATCCAGAAGCTGCAAAACAATAATTAATAGACAAACACAGAAAAATGATGAAATCAGGAAGCTAAGGTGTGCCAATAAAGCACTGTTCTTAAAGAAAAAATTATGTCCCTTCTCGAATAATTTTTTGGGCGTAAAGGATCAAAGGTAGTATGATCTTCCGGGATTCAATGGAATTATCACTGTAATGGCGCACTCCAAACTACTGTTGATTTGAACAGTTAGTTTTATTTTTCTGGTAAAATGGAACAAGTAAGATAGAGAAGTAGTGGAAGAAAGAAAGAATGTGGTTGAATTACCCAACCACATCCCTTTCTTTTTGCTCAAAATTCGTGCTTGAATTTGATTTTCAAAATTGATTGATTGGCAAAGCTAAATTCAATGAATATTTATGTATTGATTAATTGACAATTAATCTTTCCATCCATTAATTGACGAAGGTGAAGACAATCAATTAATCATTTTGATTCATTATTTTATTTCCATCATTATTTGATTTTTTCGGCTCTATGAATCCACTTAATTAGCCATGCGTGATCATCAGATAATTAAGTAAATAAAAACATCAAATAATTCAATTAACAAAGAAATAAAGAATAATTTTTTTCGTTACAGCATAAGCAAAAAAGTGCTTCAAAGAGCATACATTACTATTATTCCCCCCCATCAATATCATCAAAAAAAAAAATCATTGGTTGTTGCATATCAAAATAACAAAGATAGATGATGAAATAAATCTGAAATCATCATCCATTAAATTAAATAATCATACTCTCCTTGTTTTAATTTTCACCTTGAGCAGTAGGATTACCAAGAGCCTTAATGGCTATGACCACTGCGTTGTTTGAAGCCATTTTCAAGTTCAAATTGAGATGTTTCAGGTTCGGGTTCTCGATGTCGTATGCTTCAGCGCTAGAAACACTCTGATCGGCTTCATCAACTGCGGTTTTCGCGACGGCAAAAACGCCGGCCTTAGCTGGTCCACTTGCTTTCTCGCAAGCGTCTACAACTTTATCGTGTTCACCAACAGCGGCAATGAGCGCGCTCTTATAATCGTTGTCACTGCTAATTTCTTGCTCATTAGAATAGCCTTCCCTAGCTTGAATAGCCCGTTCCTTCAATACAGTTATTGCTGCATCGAGGATTTCATTATATTTAATTTCAGCATCCGGCTTTGATGAGAGTTTCGAGCTGATTGAGGCCACACAGTCGTCTTCGAATGGAACGCCGAAGCAGGCTTGCTCAACCAGAGGATGATAATTGTAAGCCTCAACGTTATAAACTGTTGACAAAAATAATGCCACAGCCAATGTTGCCAAGATGAGCTTCATTTTGATGTATAAGAGGAAGGGAAAATGTGAGGATTGATTGATTGATAGATAGATAGATGCTTGTAACGAGTGAGGGGCTAACAAAGGGTGAGGGAGCTTTATAAAAGACTTTATCAGAGAATAACAACCACCATTGAATTAGATGATCAACAAACCGGTTCCTTGCGAGACATTTTCATTTTCTTTTTATAGAGCTTGACCCGTTAAAATCTAAATTAATTAAACTAGCAAGATTTTCATTTTATAGAACATGACCCCGTTAAAATCTAAATTAATTAAGATACAAGTGTTCTGCTTATGACAGACACATGGTATTAAAAAGGGTAAATGTCGGTTGGCTCTTTTAATCCAGTCCTTTGAGAAAATTGTCCAGTTAATTTGTATTTTTAAAAATACCCAAAAGGCGATTGTTCTATATTTGTTTCCGTTGAGATAATCTATTTTAATTCATTGCCATTTATTTTTCACTTGCTGTTTCTCAATTTTGTTTAAGTTATCGGTTACAATATTATTTTTTGACCATTAAAAATTTAGAATCAACAACAGACTTTAGAAGTAACTTTAAAATAAGATTAACTTAAAACAAATCTAAGGTTTGTAGATTTTCTAGATTTTAGAGTACCTCTATTGTATTGCACCTACTTAATGTATGTATGATATGTGAATATGAACTAAATATAACTATGAATTACTTCATGATTTTTCAAAAAAAATACATACGTGTCATACATACTTTAAATAGATATAATATAATAGATGTATTATTGAATCTCTTCTCAATACAAGGGCATTCCTAAAGCTCCTAAGAACAATTAATAGACAAGGATTCTTTCCTAATTTTTTCCCTCTTAACTCTCCTTATTTTTTAATAATTGATCAAGTGTGTGATAATTATGGCAACCCTTTCAATGAATATACATATTTAACCAATTATTAAAAATAAAGAGGATTAAGAGGAAAAAAAAATTAGGAGAGGATCTAGTCCAAGAACAATTCAAGTAAGGCCGAGAAAATCCATGATCTTCCAAACCCAAGTCAAATCGCATCACCTCGCCAAAGAAACATATATAAAGAATTAACAACTAAGGAACACGCTGAGGCTTAGTTGGTTCTTTAGCTTTCTTGCAAGCTTCTACAGTGAGAACTACGGTCATTATCCGTAGCCAAAAGCATATTCTGCACCTCGCCTTCGCTTTTGGATCTCAATGTAGTAGCCTCTTGCATAGCTTCAATGGCCCATTCCTCGACCACGGATATTTCGAGCCAAGGATTTCATTTAGGTTAATTTCATTTTGAGGTGATTGATGAGGCCGCACGATCGCCTTGAGTGGAGCGATGGGGACAGGCTTTTTAGTGATAATTGGTAGCCTCAATGTTATATATTATTGTCAACAATGCCATAGCCATGGCCAAGATGATGGTATTGGAGGAGGAGGCGGGAGTACTTCATTTTGACAATGTTAATATATTACTTAGGTTCTAGACTTAAAATAGGTTCGAAAATTAAAATTCATTGGAAGCAGCGTCCTTCTAATAGAAAAATAATGTCATAAGGTTCCTTAAACTAAAGGTGGTCAATGGGCCGGACGACATGTGGCACGATGCAGACGCGACATGATCTGAATACGTTATATTAAGGCACATGGCATGGCACGACACGAACACGTTTTAGTAAGGTACACGGCACGGCATGGCATATCGTGCCATGCCGTGTCGTGGACCGGGATATACTTCAAGTTTTAGGCACTTTAGTCTTAAAAGCACGGCACGTGAAAAAGTATGTGAAAAGCACACTTCATTTATGGGCTATCACGTGGCCCATAGGTCATCAATAACACGTGAACCAAAGCATGTTTTTAAATTTTTTGTAATAAAAACAAATATAAAATATTATGATTTTCAAATAACTTGAAATTAAAATTTTAATATATCTTATTAGCATAGATTTTTTAAAATTAATTTAGTCTTAGTTTCAAAAAAATATTGTAATTGTTTTATATTTATAATTTATTAAATGAATAAATAATTTCATGATTTTAATAGTAAAATTATAAAAATCATGATTTTATATATCATAAATCTAAACTTTTACAACTTTATTACTTCATTTATGAAATCATAAATTAATACAAAGAAATATGTTTCATTTGCGAATGAAATATTTTTACATTCACACAAAAAATAAAATAAAATTATGAGCGAAATTTGTTTAACTTATGACTTGTTATAATCGATACCTCGTAGTTGTGACTTCTTGCTATCATTACTCTAAGATTGTAATTTTTATTTTTACTAAATATTAATTTATTACTATGATCTATGGAATCGAGACTTATATATTGTTGTATATAATTGGTTATTGAAATTAGATAATGTAGTTGTGTAATTATGTTAATGTCTTAAATCTTAATGAAATTTTAATTGTTTTCTTAATAAAATTTATTATTATTATTTTTTATTAATTTATTATAATTATTTGTAAATTTGTAATTGTATATAGATTGATGGGTTTGAAGAAATGGCACATGGGCTTGAAAAAGTATACTAGAGTACGTGGACTTGAAGAAAGTACGACAGGCACACAAGTATTTTTAAGCACAAATTTAAAAAAAAGTGGTGGGCTTTTTAGAGTGCGGCCTAAAGCATGACCGAACCACGGCACTGCGTGGGCTCGGGTGCGTGAGGCATGTCTGTACTTGAGGTAAAAAATTTGGGCACTGACATAGCACGCCCACCCATTTGGTGGACCATACACGTGTTGGCTCAAGATGTAGGTATCGTTTACTTTAAATTGACTTCTATGAACTGATCCTACTCGATGTGATTTTATCTGGTTGGATCGGTTTGATCCGATTAGGTAAAATGAATATCATATTTTTTTCTTTTACCCGCCAATTAGTTTAACAGTAAAGATACTTTCACCATAATGAGAAACACACTGAACACATAACAGTACGTTTTGTGCTTAGTATAAATTGTCCACTGTGGTGAGATTACGATTGAACAATTTCCTACAAATATAAACAACTAATTTTCTACAAAATGAGAATCAGAATATCGTTTGCCTATCTTGTAAGGCAAAGCTGAGCAATCTAATTTATATTTGCTTAATTTAAAGAACAGCATCATATGACATATAGCAAAATCAGGAAAGTACTTCCTCTGGTTGTGAAATAAGCTTGATATTAAGCTTACATTAAGAGCATTTCAGTCCCTCATAAAATCAAGAGATTAAAGCTTGCATTACAGTCCCAATCAAAACTGGTTTTTTCTTTCAGTAGAGGATTAAGAGAAGTAGTCAAGAAGGCAATATCTTCATGTCCCAAAAACATTAGAAATTTCAATTTCAATTCCAAATTCATTACCAAAACGTGCAAGGGAGACTTTTGATATAAATGCAATTGCTTCTCATAAATCTAAATCAACTATAAGTGAGACTTTTGATGTCTAAAACTGCTTCAAACAATATTTAATTTCTCATCAATTACAATTGTTGAGGATCGAGTGAAACATATCATGAGTGAGGAAACGACAGAGGTAACTTGCATTTTGATAGCCTAACTGGAGCAAAACTATAAGAAGAATTGTGTTTCATGTTTCGATATCTGCACTTGATTAAACGACTTAGAAGCATGTTGTTTTGGTTTAATGAAATCACGAGTTATGCACATGCGCACAAAGGTTGTTAATGTAACCGTTATTCCTTATGCTTCTCACGTGCAAGTCTGGGAAAAGCCTCTGGGTTGTTATATAAACAGATTTACAGTTGATTACTGGTATAATTTGGAGAGAGATCTAGAGTTGCTTAGAGAGATAATGCTTGTAAATAAAGAGTGATTGACAAAATTTATTTACATATTTTACTCTTTATTATATAATTGCTATTTATTATTATTTGTTATTTTTAATTAATTATATTATTTTATTGAATAGGAAAATAATTGATGATTAAGAAATAAAAGTGCAATAATAAAAAAGGAATAAAGAATTAAAGATTATAATTTATTCTCCAATAAAAGTTTGCATGTGGAAGCAACTTTCTCTAATTTACAAGCGAAGCGAGGAGATTTATTTTAGGAAAAAAGATTATTGCTTTGGTTAATTTTTGAAAAGAGCATTATTGCTTCAATTAGTTTTTAAAAAGAGCAATCAAGGCCTAAAAGCAATTAAGGGAAAAAAAGAAGAAGAAGAAGACTTTGGTTTATCAAAGGGTGGCATTAAAATATTAGCTTGTTAAAATGCTAAGCCTTTTGGCTTTAGGAAAAGGAACCGAGAAAAAGAGCGCATCAAATAACTCAGCCACCAAGTACTATATAAAAGTCAAATCTTTGGCTTTTGCACAAGGATGGAAGCTGAATAAACGAAGTAAAAAAAAAGAGAAGTTGCAGCTGCCAAGAAGAGAGGAGAATTTGAGGAAGCACCAGCACCATGGATTCTATTAGTTTTATTATTTTTAA
The DNA here is from genome assembly GCA_025617385.1 of Murraya koenigii. NCBI lineage: Eukaryota > Viridiplantae > Streptophyta > Magnoliopsida > Sapindales > Rutaceae > Murraya > Murraya koenigii. The sequence goes on from CM046812.1 coordinate 6,633,341, forward strand.
TCTCTCTATGTGTTTCTAATTTTATTATACTAGGGTTGAGGATGAAGCCCTATTCAATTAAGTATATTATTTTTTTATCAATTTTCTATTCATCTGTGCTTTAACATTTATGGTTTTTATTTCACATATTTAGATGAATATTGTTAAATCTTTTTATCAATTCTATCATGCATTATTGATTGTTATGATTAATACTTAATTAAACCTATGCTTGGATTTATAAAGTTTATATGTGATAATCTTTGATTACGTGTCTTTCATTAAATTGTTTATACAAAGTGCCTAGGAAAACTTTGAATCTTTGTTATTCAATATTGTTTACATGAGATGCTTAGATACCATACTATTAAGTATGAAAAAAACTTACATAACATTAATTTTAATTGGGCTCAATTGTTTAATTTATGAGTTGCATAGATTGATTTCGAGTTGTCACTTTAAAATTAGAAATTAATTGGTAATGAGAAATTATTAAGTTAAGCGAGTGGTATATTACGAAGCCCTAGTAGCCTCAATCTCTTGATTTCTAATGTCAATTTACTCATTTTTATTTTAATTGCTTATTTTGTTTTAATTTCTTCAAACCAAATATTTTATTTTCAACTAGGGTTTAAATGATAATTAGCTTATATTAAATTTTACTTTTCTAAAAATTAACAGTTTATGTGGGTTCGACTTCATTATTCATAATTTATATTTCAATAGATTCGTGAGCTTGCATGTACATTAAAATTTGCACAACAGAGATCATTCTTGTTCTTTGTTGTGTGCTCTATGATCTCATTAATTCTTTGTAAGTAAAGGATTGGAAAAATCAATAAATTTGATTGTTTGCTCCTCTCATGGATGTAGAACATTGTAAAGTTTGTTCCTTTCATGGATGTAGAACATTGCAAAGTGGCTGAACCATGTAATCTGCTTGTGTCTTGAATTTTCTTGAGGGTTTTGAGTTTCTTTTACTTGTGTAGTTCTTAGTTATCATCTGTTTTCATTGTTAAACATCTCTAATTGTTCTTAAAGCATCTTGAGTAATCTGGGTTAAAGATCTTGGGCAGTGAGTCAAGAAGCTCTGAATTGTGAGCTTTTAACTCACTACAACCATCATATATGTATTAAATGTACGTAGTAAATGGAATCACTTATAAATTTATTATATATAATCATCATTTTATTGATAGCTTGCTTGAATTTTATAGCTGGTTTTGTAAACTTAAATGACACTTTAACTAAGTACCAACTTTATTTTTCCTTTCCTATGTTGACCTCAACAACTTAGCATGAAACAAAAGCAAACACTAGAAATAGTCAAAGACTGATGCCTGCATCCACCGTAAAGGGAAGCACTAAGATTTCACTCTCAAAATTCAATTTTACAGAGTACATATAATGATCACAAAGATTACTAGAATTGACACTCTTTCTCTCTTCTCTTCACATACACTCTCACTTTTCAAAACTTGCTGTAAATGGCAACAAGCCCAGTTTATAAAGCCTCTTTTTTTCTTTTCTCCAGCTCATTTCCTTCCAATTCTAACTACCTTATAACAACCTTATGCACGTGTATTTCATGTGGCTTAAAGTAATCCCAAAACGCCAATTATTCTTACCGTTTCAAGATCACTGATAAGTTACCATCATCACGTGTATATCAAATGCATCACTCAATCACCTATATGACAATCTTGACCACATCGTTTTGTGTTTGAGACTTCAATAAATGACATAGCATACATACATGTTGTTTCCATATGACATGTGAAACTGAAGTAATGAGTTCACAATACAGCAGTTCTAGATATAGAAAAATTTAGTAAACAGAATAGCAGTTAAATCTTCAAAAATTCACAATTTAGACAACCAAATTTAAAATTAATGTAATGAATTGAAGCAATTTCCTTCACAAGTCGATTACCCACAGCAGGTTTGGCGATACCCACAGCTACTGTGGATTTGCACATGTGGTAGAGAGTGACTTGTGCTAGAGACTCATGGCTGCCGAGAAGTTAGATTTGACTCACTTAGCGTAGTGACTGTGGATTTGCACTTGTGCAAGAGACCCATAGCTGGGGAGGAATTGGATTTGGCTTCAAGGTTGTTTTACGTATAAACTAGGGAGAAGCTGCGAGGAGAGAGGAGGAAGAAGAGCTCAGGTGGAGGAGATTGGGAGAGAAGGGAGAAAATGCGTGAAAGTGGAAAAGGGGAAGGGTGCGTGTCTCTTGTTTCCCTCACTACAGCGAAAATCTGTACCGAACACAAGACGCACCATTTTGTGTCAGTATGGTTCTCGTTATGGTAAGAATATCATTCATGTTAGTTTAAATATTTTTAATAGTAACTAAATAATTAAAATACAAGTCATCTATTAAACACTTGGACAATCCTCCATAAGCAAAATACACAAAATAACATCCACTAATAAGAATAATTTAGTTTAAATTAAAATCAAACCTCCCAATCTCTAACTTTCTTTCTTTTCTTCTTCTTAAAAACTTTCAATCTCTACAGTTAATGTATCCAATGATGTAAGTATGTATTTGTCAAGCACTACATGAAAATAGTTTAATATAAATTAATTTAACAAATAAAAAGTAAACATGCATAAATTACAACCTCTGAGTTTACTACTAGAAAAATTAGCTACAATGATAGAATTTTTATGATAGATATGAAAAATTAGTTATTTATTAAAAGAGTATGATAGGAATGTGACATAATTTTTATATATCATAAGCGCTTGATAGATATATGATAGTTTATTTGTCTATCATAAAGTATGTATATTATTGTCTTGATACACTATGTTCATTTATAAAGTTATGAACATTGACTTACAATTTTTTCCGGTCTAATATTTTAGAATTTTTTAGGGATTTTAGATGGTACATATATAAAGGTTCATGTTTCAGAGGCCAATAAACCAAGATATAAATGTCTTAGTGGTTTATTCATAAGACATGCAATTTATTTATATCTTATAGAGATGGGAGGGTTTAACTCATGATATGCAAGTGCTAAAAGATGCCGTAACTAGAAGAAATAATTCAAAAGTCCCCCATGACAATAACTTTAACCCAATTATCTTTAAATTTTAAGATTGTGTAATTGAATTTGAGACTTTTATTTATAATTTTTTTTGTCAATAGGCTATTATTACTTGTTTGATTGTGGCTACACCAATAGGATGAGTTTTCTTTCTTCATTTGAGGTCAGCGTTACCATTTGAGTGACTTTAGGGATAGACACCAATCTACTACTCTATAAGAGTTGTCTAATATGAAGCATTCTAGTGCTTGCAATATGATTGAGCGATGTTTTGAGTTATTGAAGAAAGATGGGCTATCTTGAGAAGTCCTGCCTTTTATGATATAAAAACACAAAGGCATATAATATATGTTTGTTGCATGCTACATAATTTCATATGAAGGAAATGCCTTTTGATGATATAGAACTTAAAATGATTGATGAGTTCATTCCAAATATTGACTTTGACTTTGCAATAATTGATACCATTGAGCCTTCAAATGAGTGGAATGTTTGAAGACAAAATTTGACCTAAGATATGTGGAACTAATGGCGAGCAAGTAGAAATTCATGAAGACTTTGCTTATGCACTTATGGAATTCAGTTTATTAGGCATAGGATGTTGTATTGTTATTTAACATTTGTTTTTGTATTGTTATTTGCATTGGATTCTGGATTGTTACTTGAATTCAGATATTGTATTCGTATTTGATCATTAGATACTGCAGTGTTATTTGAACTTGGATGTTGTATTGTTATTTGGTATTTGGTATTACATTGTTAGTTGAATTTATATATTGTATTGTTCGTTAACATTTGGTATTATATTCTTAGACATTTGATATTGTACTGTTATTTGAATAAATAGTATCAGTTTCATTCCAACTCCAAATACCAGAGGTCAGGGTTTGAATAAACACTATTAGACAATAACTCAAGATAATGCATTGATTGACGCATTGTCAGAATTTAGTCAAAATCCCATGTGGCAAGCAGACTGTGGTTTTAAAATTGGGCATTTACAACAACTGGAAAATAAGTTCGAAGCAAAAATATCAGGTTGTGTTCTGAAAGCATCTTCTCACATTGAGTCTAGAATTAAATGGTTCAAGAAAAATGGTGTGCTATGTTAGTATGTTATTTCTTAGTGGGTTTGGTTGGGATGCTGATAATTTAATGATAATATGTGAAAAAAAATGTTTTTGATGAGTATGTCAAAGTAAAGTTTTAACTTGTATGGTATTATTTTTATCACTTAACTTGAATTTGTATTACTAACATATTATTATTACTATTATTTTTACAGAAAAGAAAGGAGGCGATTTGTTTATTCAAGAAACTACTTTCTCATTATTACACTTTGTCTGAAATTTTTCTTATTATTATTATTATTATTGTTATTGTTATGTTATTATTATTGTTGTTATTGTTGTTGTTGTTGTTATTTTTATTATTTATTTTTATTATTATTATTACTATTATTTATTTATTTATATTATTATTATTTTTTTATTATTTATTTTTATTATTTATATTATTATTATTAATTATATTTTGTTGTTGTTATTATTATTATTGTTTATTACTTTTTTTTTGTTGTTGTTATTATTATTTATATATATATTTATTTATTTATTTTTGTTATTTTTATTATTTATCGTTAATATTAGTATTATTTATATTATTTATTAATATTATTGTTATTATTTTTATTAAATAATATCAAGAACAATAAGTAACAAAGAGTATTTTAGTAAATTATAATAATTTATTCTAGTTCTAAGATAAAGTAAACACATCAATGGAAATGAATTCCATTTCAATTGTGATTCTTATAACTCAAATAAACAACATATTATGATTCATATTTTTTATTTCGATTCGAACTCGTACTGATTTCAGTCTATTTCGATTCCAGCTCATTCCGATTATTGATTAGTAAACACACCATTAATACTTCTTAAGAACAAATGGGCCTTCACACTTCAACTAATTAAGACTAGATGTGTGAATAGAGTTTTACAAATTTAAATGGTAAAAAGGATGATGTAAATTATAAAATTAAATTTACACTTGTAAATCATGAATTCAAATTTCATGATTAAATTTATTCAAAATAGTTGCTTTATTAGTTAAAAATTAATTTATATTTCAATATTCACATTAATAGTTAAATGAAGTAACATAACAAAAATAACTATATATTTAAATATTGATTTTTGAGCACTAAGCAGGAGATTGGATAAAAATTTATAAAAATAATACGATCGTAAAAGTAATTATAATACCATAAATGTACTTACATCCTCTAGATTTTTTCATTTTAGTAGCGGATTCTTGGCATTTGTATTTGATTGCTTATTACATAATAAACTTTATTTAGGGGTTGTTTGTTTTATGTTTGAAGTTTTAATTTTACTTAATTTAAGATGTTTAATATTTTGGTTTGTTTATTTTTGTATCCGAAATCTTATTGTAAGACATTTTCATACTGAATAGAAAAAGTAAAATTTCATAACTTTTATCTGAATGATAAAATGTTTGAATGGAAAATTATTATTTCTTTCCACAAATAACCTCATTAAATGTATTTATTTCTTATGTAGCTATTAGATGTTATATTAGAATTTCACTTGATCTTATATTAGAATTTCACTTAATCTTAAATTATATTTGATATTAAATACTTAACACATATTTAATTTGAATTTTAAATAAATTCTTTTATTATTAAATAAGTACTTTTTATGTATAAATATTATGTTAAATTGTAAAAAAATAATGTTATCAAAATGATTTTTCATAAATTATATATACAATGCTTACCTTATAAACATTTATAACATATAAAATCTATTGTGCTAGAAAATATGGTAAATGTATACTTATTTAAATTTGAAGTATATATAAAATTTTCAAGGTCATAAGTGTAAAAATATTAAAATGAAGATATTTTGATCTTATAAAAACAAATAACTTATCACTTATGTTCAGACGTCTAATAACAAAAAAAAATGATTCTTTCCTAATTTGTTTTCCTCTTAGCCCTTTTTGTTTTCAATGATTGGTTAAATGTGTGATATTATGCTAACTTTTTAGTAAATATACACATTTGACCAATTATTGAAAAACAAAGAAGGGTTAGTGAGAGAAAAAACTAAAGAGGATCATAATCCAAAAAACAAATATATTTTTCAAACATATACATTCGAGGTTCATTTAGATTTCGATAATATCTAAACCTATTCAGATTTTAGATAAAAAAAACAAACACTGCCTTAATTTCCAAATTATGTTTCTTATAAATACTGACATGTATTCTATCCTTCATGCAGATATCACAAAAGATCTCATTTCCAAGTTGTAAACTTCAGAAATACTTTTCTCACAATGATATTTCTAACAAAATCTACAACGAAAGTTGTTGAAAGAGGAAGAAAAGGTGGAGAAACATTTGAAATAGGAATGTCAGAAGGTGAAGATCGAGAAGAAGATGATTATTATAAATAAAATTTGACTTTATCGAATCAACGATTTGCCAGAAATTATTGGAGGAGGTGAGAAATATAAATTATATAATTCTCAAGTTAACTTCATTTTGCAACTTTTCTTGTGATTAATAAATATCTTCAAGAAGACCTTGTATCATGAATCACTCTCCATATTCAGTGGCATCAGATTTAACATTCTGCAATTGAGCTAAAAGCACTATATTTCACTGTTATCAGATATGCAGCCATGCAGGCCAAAATTGGGCAAGTCCCGTCAGTGCCGCATCGGCTTCTAAACAACTTCTTTTAACTGGAAATTTCAAATAGATAAATAGGGTAATTTAGCTCATGTCCTTGCTTATTAGTATAGTTCCATTCTCAATTATTTAATCTCCTTCAAGTAATTAATTAATTAAGCCACGATCTGTTATTTGCACTACTTAAGATTCATGAACACTAATCAAAGAATAACTGTGCATTGCAGGCTCTGTCAACTGGATTTGCAACGACCGATGGAGCGGATGTCCATAACGAAGTTGTGGTATATTATTGCTGTCTATTATCATCAATCTCACTCACCGATATTCAATAGCCTTAACATACAGGGGTGACGTTTAAAGTAAATATGTTTGGAAAAGTAGTAAGTTGTGGGGTGGTGCAAAAGTCCTGAATCAATTTCTTAGCTTGATGCAATTGACAGCTCAGTGACTAGCAAAAACAAGTTGATTGAAAACTGGTCGATCAAATCCTGGAGTCAAGATTATATACAATTTCATCAAACAATTATGCAGTAAAATTATCTTTAACTTCCAAATCATAGTTGAAAGTGTTTACGAGACATTTTTTAATTTCTAAACCAGTCCGAAATTTTACCTTAATCTGTGAATTTATTGTGCAATTGTGTCATAGTTGAAATAAACTTATTTTCAATATATGCACAATCACCTGCAATTGGATTATTCATATGTATATTGTTGATATTATAGGTGAGGTCTGATGCATTGGAAGCAGCAGCATATGGTGTGAGCAAGCGTTCATATGGGTAGCTTCACCTGAGGAAACAATGTCGGAATGGCCAAAACCAATGCATGTCTTTCTCGGTCCTAAGCTTAACGCCAAGATAGCAAATGGCGCTCCTTTCCGTGCAATAGCAGTTAGAGATACAATTGGCTTTTCGGACGGCTACAAGATTGTTGGTAACATCCAACACATTGGAAATATAGCAGATTGGAAATGTTGCTACACCTACTCTATCATTTGCATTGAGAAGAAACTAAAGGACGTCTGGAAATGAAAGCATCAACATATATTGTGGAGGTAAGTAAATGCATGAACCCATTTTTAGTCTATAAGTTTTAAACTAATTACCCAGTTTATCATGTATTGTAAACAATGATCGAAAACATTGTTATTCTCTACTTAACATACCTGATTCGAATTAATTTTTATTAATTAAATAGATCTTTCAATCACTACCAATGTAATCAAAAGGATACCAATGAAGCCAGCCATTAATGACTAGTTCGAATACCAGAAGCAGTCTGTCTGATCAAATAAGAGATCAGACCGCTCTTAGAAAGATGAAACAAAAGTAAACTCTTATAGTTTAGTTTAGTTCAGGTTGAATCATAAGGAAGTAAGTTTGGCCAGTTCCGTAAGTGACTGAAGCAAGTCAGGTTCAAGGTAGCCTATAGTCCATGGATACATACTTCATATTCTATGTTGTGGTATTGTTAGTTCCTTTCTTACCAAAGGAATGAGATAAGCATGCATTTGGCGTTAAAATATAGATAAGAGGCCCATGTATAATATATTACTTAACATATTGCTTATGCCTTTCTTTTTTTGGCCTAATTCATAGGTGTAATTCAGACTTCTTTCCTCTTTCATCCTCTCTTGAGTGTTGATATTCTAAGAGAAAAATTAGACAAAACAGTGACATAACAACGTTAAACCGGGCTCATTTTGATCACTAAATTATCAACACAGTAAAATGGACTAACTTTAACATTATTTTTGTCAGCATTCTATAATTACGTTATCTCTTTAACAATTTTTTTTTTTTAAATTTATCTCAGCAGTAACTTTTTTTATAAATAGTTTACCAATAGATTTATATATTATAAAAGTGATCAAATATCAAGGCTAAAGATATCGAAACGATCATTGAAGGAATAAATGTTTATGTTTGTTTTTTTGTTTATTTTCATGACAAATCTCATGTCTATCCTTCTGTGCATTTTGTCCATATTTAAGACTTAACTTGTGCTATGACACATCAATTTCAATCCATTGTTTTCTTCTTTGTTTATGGAGATATATCGGTCATGCTTGGTCCCTTGTTATATCTGTTTCGTGTGGCCAATTAAACAAAGGACCAAATAGAAATGAGAAAAAAGCCTTTCTAATAGTGTTATCATGATTTTGATCGGTAACATGGATAATTTTAATTTGTTAATTGTAAAATGCACGTACATTAGTCCATGCAACTGGAAATTTTTGGTATGAAATACTATTATCCATTACCATGTGAAAGAAAGTCGTTGCAGAATGATAAAAATAATAAAAAGGAATGATGCAATTGTGATTAGAAAATTTGCTTGATTGGCGAAGCTTAAGTCAATGAATATTTATGTATTGATTAATTGATAATTAATCTTTCCATTCATTGTTTAACAAAGATAAAGACAATCAATTGATCATTTTGATTTAGTATTTTGTTTCCATCATTATTTGATTTTTTCAGTTCTATAGATCCACTTAATTAGTCAAGCATGATCATCATATAATTAAATAAATAAAATCATCAAAAATTCATTTTATCTTTATTGCTATTTCATCAACTAAGGATTTGGTTTCTTGTATTTTCCTACTGTACGGTACAAAAATGAACCGGTGTCATGGTTTCAAAACAAAATTAGTGGAGGTATGCCTGTCTTAAATGATCATATATCAAAAGCAATGAATGAGCTGAACCTCACTAGGTGTCAAAGGATTCCAAAACAGCCTGGTTGTGATTGGCGTGATCTTAGCTTCCTAATGAGAAGGTGTTTAATTTTTTGTTTTGATCTAACTAAAGCTATTATTTCATAATTGCTTTGGTTTTAAACATTTTCCTTTTGAAATTCCCCCTCCAAGTTTGATTGTCTAACGAACAAGTTGTAGATTTAATACCCTAATGCTTACCCAATACAGCTAAAAAGCATAATGAATGGAAGGGTCTTTTTGGAAGGTTAGACTGGGAAGGAAATTTTCCAACCTTTGTTACTAATCCTCATCTAATAGGTATGGTCGTAACGTGTTTTCACCTAGATCAGGATAGAATAATCACAGTTCGTGATTTGCTCGATCACAAGTAAGTCTTTTGGCTATATATGTTAATATCTGCAGTAAGTTGGAATGATGAAAAACCAGAATGACCAAAAATACTTTTATGCACCAGTGACGTTATTAACTTGACGAGCTAACTGAGGCATCCTACCCCATCTCCAGAGGCGACCTATCTTGAGCAACTGAACTCCAACATTAAAAAAAAAAATCATCTTATTAATGAGAATTCTACCGAAATTTTCGGCAGAACCTCCCCTAAACATATAACATTCCCAAATATGCAATTATAACACAAGCACTCCCAAATAATTTATTATACATCAACTACTTCAACCCAATCTCATTCAGTAACATATCCACTATTACACATGTTTCTCAATTCTTATATCACATCCCTAGTATAATTCCAAAATAGGATGATTCTACACTAACCAAAAAAATAATTATTCTATATCCTCGGACACTCTTATGTGGCCAAAACAACTCTAAATATGTACGATTCTTTGAGTCAATCTGTTGTACTATAATCTCTTGAAGGAAAAATATAATAAAATAGAATTAGTATAAAACTCGGTGAGCTCGGTGAGTGGATAATAGCTTTTAAACATAAAATACTTACAAAAATAAATGCATCACTTGTATAATAACTTTTCTCAAATAATTATTTTAATGTAAAAATTCTTTTCTTTTCAATCATATTACGAATATAAACATAATTGATACTACCACAAAATCAAGAAAAACATCTCATATTGAAATATCATCTCATATTTAAATATCAAATACTAAGTAATACAATTATCCTTAAACAAATACTGAGGGAATAATCTAGTCATATCCAGAACCTCAACCGAGCAGACAATGATGTACTATTTGAGTACCATCATGCCGGAGCAACATCTGATAAGCGAGGACGTGCCATCTCATTCTTATCGAGCATAACTCATACCCGGATCTCAACGGACGTGCTATGATGCGCTATCTGGCGACATCGTGTCCGGACCACCCGGTCTTAAATCTCATTATATCTCAATATCTATCTGCATGCATATGCCCCCAAAAGGCGAAAGCGCCTAAAAACAATGCCCAAAGCCTATATGTGTGTTCAGACGGGCCCCAAAGGTCTACTCTCTCATCTCATCTCATCTGGAGGGAATGAGTATTTGCTTTAAACTTTAAATCATGATCGAAATCAATATATATACACTTTAAATCATGCTTTAAATTATGCTCGAAATCTATATATATACACTTTAAATCATGCTCAAGTTCAATCATATACTCCTTTAATCATGCTCAAAATCAACTTATATACACTTTAAATCATGCTCACAATCAATCATATACTCTTTCAATCATGCTCAAAATCAACATATATAAACTTTAAATCATGCTTGAAATCCACATATATACACTTTAATTTATACTCGAAAATCAATCATCTCTTTTACCAATTTAAAATCAATACAGAACATAAATGAATAAATTTATTTTGAAGAACCATTAAATGAAAACACTTTAAATATTCATTTCATGAACAAGCTTTACTATATAAAAATAACGTACACAAATAGTTTTAATATATTCCACTCACAGTGACAAACTCAGACTCGGCTATCACACAAGTCCGCAGGTAGGTTTTTGTCCACAGATCCAACTATTTATAATTCGAACTAATCTCGCAAAAATAAAACTTAAAATAAATATTCATTCAAACATTACAACTCTTAATTCTCTCGGCTTACCGTATTAATCCCGTATTCGTAATTTACTAATAAAAATATCTGAAATTATACTTGTCGACAACCCTCAAATTCATAATTTACTAATTTATTCTCAACATCATAAAATTATCAATTCATCCTCAATTTAGATTGCAAAAACATCCTCAAAGCAAGAAATTATGAAATTACCCTCTATACACGAAATTACCAAAATGTGTCATAGCTGAAATAAACTTATTGTCGGTACTTGTACAATCACCTCCAATTGGATTACTCATCTATGTACTATTAATATTATAGGTGAGGTTTGATGCCCTGGAAGCAGCAGCATATGTCGTGTGTCCATCTCGTAAACAAGCATTCATATGGGCAGCTTCACCGAAGGAAACAATGCCAGAATGGCCAGAACCAATGCATGTATTTCCCGGTCCCGAGCTTAATGCCAAGATAGCAAATGGCACTCCTTTCCATGCAATAACAATTAGAGATATAATTGGCTTTCCGGACGGCTACAAGATTGTTGGTAACATCCAACACAAGCATAGCTGATTGGAAATGTTGTTCTACCTACTCTAGCATTTGCATTGAGAATAAACTAAAGGACGTTTAGCAATGAAAGCATCATCATATATTGTGGGGATAAGATAAATGCATAAGTCCATTTTTAGTCTACAGGTTTTAAACTAATTAGCCTGTTTATCATGTATTGTGAACAATGATCCAAAACATTATTATTTTCTACTTAACATGTCAGATTTGAATTATTTTTTATTAAATAAATAGATATTTCAGTCACTACTAATATAATCAAATTTTATATATAATCAAGTTCAATATAGTCATATTCATTCCATTCTTACCAAAGGGATGAGATAAGCGTGCATTTGGCGTTAAAATATAGATATGGGGTCCACGCATAATATATTGCTTAACATATATATCTTTTGCCTTTCATTTTTTAGCCTAATTCATTGGTGTAATTCAGACTTCTTTCTTCTTTAATTCTCTCCCGGCTGTCTATTACTGTTATCATGATTTTCATCAATAACATGGACAATTTAATTTGTTAATTGTAAAACGCACGTACATGAGTCCATGCAACAGAAAATTTTTGGTATGAAATACTATTATCCATTACCATGTGAGAGAAAGTCGTTGCAGAATGATAAAATAATAAAAAGAAGGAAAATTGAGAGAAAGTCGTTGCAGAATGATAAAATAATAAAAAGAAGGAAAATGGTTTTCACACAAACGAAAGCACAAAACTTTGCACAAAACGAAAGCCATCTCTGTTGGCACGTGGAAACACCACGCGCACGCACGAAAGCACTTCCTGCAGAAAAATCCCGCCTCCCTCCGTTCTCCTCACCACACTGCAACATTCTCGGATCTCTCTCTCATATCTCCAGGCAAGGTCTGTCCCAGCTCCGTTCTCCCTCATGACGCAGCAACAGTGAGAGCTCTCTCTTGCTCCCTCCCTCTCCCTCACTTTTTCGGCTGTAATTTAATAAACAAAGCAGGGCAATTTAAGCAATACTAAGCAGCCCCATGTTTGCTAGAATCGGTAACTTGTCCAAAATTAACAAAACAATATTTTACCCGGTTAATTTCGATTCCACAATTCCAATTTCTATACTCTAGAAATTAAAGCAATGAATTGAAGTATAACAATAGTCCACAATTCATTGCTTTAATTCCAGATATTACAGCAATGAAATACAGTTGATAAGATGAATAAAAGAACTCCCATCTTCCAAATTAGCAGTAACAAAGCTCCCATGTTCCATAAATTAAAGCAATGGGTTAGCACTGCTTTCGTAATAGCACTGCGAACTTGCAGTAATCTTTCTTAGGAATTCCTCGTTTATGTCAGCCCAAGAATGTTACTGTGCGGTGGGGAGAATAGAGGAGGCGCGTGATTTTTCTGCCAGATTTGTTGTGTGCATGGAATTACAAAAACAATGAATTCTGAAACTTGTAAATATCACCAAGCGTGTAAAACCCAGAAGCTAAATTCTCCAGCCAATAATTTCTTCTATGCCAACAATAAAACAAATCAAGTCAGCAAGAGTGGCTGTGCAACAAAGGCCCACCACTTAATAAATCAAAAAGCCGAAATGAACTAAAATTTCAAGCCATAAGTTTGACAATAATCTATAGTAAACCAACTTCGTTCAATTATCCAGGAGCTTCTCTTTTTTCTCAATTCAACATATTTTCAAATAAGCCAACTGATAAATCCAGAAGCTGCAAAACAATAATTAATAGACAAACACAGAAAAATGATGAAATCAGGAAGCTAAGGTGTGCCAATAAAGCACTGTTCTTAAAGAAAAAATTCTGTCCCTTCTCGAATAATTTTTTGGGGCGTAAAGGATCAAAGGTAGTATGATCTTCCGGGATTCAATGGAATTATCACTGTAATGGCGCACTCCAAACTACTGTTGATTTAAACAGTTAGTTTTATTTTTCTGGTAAAATGGAACAAGTAAGATAGAGAAGTAGTGGAAGAAAGAAAGAATGTGGTTGAATTACCCAACCACATCCCTTTCTTTTTGCTCAAAATTCGTGCTTGAATTTGATTTTCAAAATTGATTGATTGGCAAAGCTAAATTCAATGAATATTTATGTATTGATTAATTGACAATTAATCTTTCCATCCATTAATTGACGAAGGTGAAGACAATCAATTAATCATTTTGATTCATTATTTTATTTCCATCATTATTTGATTTTTTCGGCTCTATGAATCCACTTAATTAGCCATGCGTGATCATCAGATAATTAAGTAAATAAAAACATCAAATAATTCAATTAACAAAGAAATAAAGAATAATTTTTTTCGTTACAGCATAAGCAAAAAAGTGCTTCAAAGAGCATACATTACTATTATTCCCCCCCATCAATATCATCAAAAAAAAAAATCATTGGTTGTTGCATATCAAAATAACAAAGATAGATGATGAAATAAATCTGAAATCATCATCCATTAAATTAAATAATCATACTCTCCTTGTTTTAATTTTCACCTTGAGCAGTAGGATTACCAAGAGCCTTAATGGCTATGACCACTGCGTTGTTTGAAGCCATTTTCAAGTTCAAATTGAGATGTTTCAGGTTCGGGTTCTCGATGTCGTATGCTTCAGCGCTAGAAACACTCTGATCGGCTTCATCAACTGCGGTTTTCGCGACGGCAAAAACGCCGGCCTTAGCTGGTCCACTTGCTTTCTCGCAAGCGTCTACAACTTTATCGTGTTCACCAACAGCGGCAATGAGCGCGCTCTTATAATCGTTGTCACTGCTAATTTCTTGCTCATTAGAATAGCCTTCCCTAGCTTGAATAGCCCGTTCCTTCAATACAGTTATTGCTGCATCGAGGATTTCATTATATTTAATTTCAGCATCCGGCTTTGATGAGAGTTTCGAGCTGATTGAGGCCACACAGTCGTCTTCGAATGGAACGCCGAAGCAGGCTTGCTCAACCAGAGGATGATAATTGTAAGCCTCAACGTTATAAACTGTTGACAAAAATAATGCCACAGCCAATGTTGCCAAGATGAGCTTCATTTTGATGTATAAGAGGAAGGGAAAATGTGAGGATTGATTGATTGATAGATAGATAGATGCTTGTAACGAGTGAGGGCTAACAAAGGGTGAGGGAGCTTTATAAAAGACTTTATCAGAGAATAACAACCACCATTGAATTAGATGATCAACAAACCGGTTCCTTGCGAGACATTTTCATTTTCTTTTTATAGAGCATGACCCGTTAAAATCTAAATTAATTAAACTAGCAAGATTTTCATTTTATAGAACATGACCCCGTTAAAATCTAAATTAATTAAGATACAAGTGTTCTGCTTATGACAGACACATGGTATTAAAAAAGGGTAAATGCCGGTTGGCTCTTTTAATCCAGTCCTTTGAGAAAATTGTCCAGTTAATTTGTATTTTTAAAAATACCCAAAAGGCGATTGTTCTATATTTGTTTCCGTTGAGATAATCTATTTTAATTCATTGTCATTTATTTTTCACTTGCTGTTTCTCAAATTTGTTTAAGTTATCAGTTACAATATTATTTTTTGACCATTAAAAATTTAGAATCAACAACATCTTTAGAAGTAACTTTAAAATAAGATTAACTTAAAACAAATCTAAGGTTTGTAGATTTTCTAGATTTTAGAGTACCTCTATTGTATTGCACCTACTTAATGTATGTATGATATGTGAATATGAATTAAATATAACTATGAATTACTTCATGATTTTTCAAAAAAAATACATACGTGTCATACATACTTTAAATAGATATAATATAATAGATGTATTATAGAATCTCTTCTCAATACAAGGGCATTCCTAAAGCTACTAAGAACAATTAATAGACAATGATTCTTTCCTAATTTTTTCCCTCTTAACTCTCCTTATTTTTAAATAATTGATCAAGTGTGTGATAATTATGGCAACCCTTTCAATGAATATACATATTTAACCAGTTATTGAAAAATAAAGAGGATTAAGAGGAAAAAAATTAGGAGAGGATCCTAGTCCAAGAACAATTCCAAGTAAGGCCGAGAAAATCCATGATCTTCCAAACCCAAGTCAAATACGCATCACCTCGCCAAAGAAACATATATAAAGAATTAACAACTAAGGAACACGCCAGGCTTAGTTGGTTCTTTAGCTTTCTTGCAAGCTTCTACAGTAGAACTACAGTCATTATCTGTAGCCAAAAGCATATTCTGCACCTCGCCTTTGCTTTTGGATCTCAATGTAGTAGCCTATTGCATAGCTTCAATGGCCCATTCCTCGACCACAGATATTTCAAGGCCGCACAATCGCCTTCGAGTGGAACGTGGGGACAGGCTTTTTTAATGATAATTGGTAGCCTCAATGTTATATATTATTGTCAACAATGCCATAGCCATGGCCAAGATGATGGTATTGGAGGAGGAGGGCAGGAGTACTTCATTTTGACAATGTTAATATATTACTTAGGTTCTAAACTTAAAATAGGTTCTAAACTTAAAATAGGTTCGAAACTTAAAATTCATTGGAAACTCGTCCTTCTAATAGCAAAAATAATGTCATAAGGTTCCTTAAACTAAAGGTGGTCAATGGGCCAGACGACATGTGGCACAGTACGGGCACGGCATGATACGAATACGTTATATTAAGGCACATGGCATGGCACGACACGAACACGTTTTAGTAAGGTACACGGCACGGCATGGCATATACGTGCCATGCCGTGCCGTGGACCGGGATATACTTCAAGTTTTAGGCACTTTAGTCTTAAAAGCACGGCACGTGAAAAAGTATGTGAAAAGCACGCTTCATTTATGGGCTATCATGTGGCCCATAGGTCATCAATAGCACGTGAACCAAAGCATGTTTTTAAATTTTTTTGTAATAAAAAACAAATATAAAATATTATGATTTTCAAATAACTTGAAATTAAAATTTTAATATATCTTATTAGCATAGATTTTTTAAAATTAATTTAGTCTTAGTTTCAAAAAAAATATTGTAATTGTTTTATATTTATAATTTATTAAATGAATAAATAATTTCATGATTTTAATAGTAAAATTATAAAAATCATGATTTTATATATCATAAATCTAAACTTTTACAACTTTATTACTTCATTTATGAAATCATAAATTAATACAAAGAAATGTGTTTCATTTGCGAATGAAATATTTTTTACATTTACATAAAAAAATAAAATAAAATTATGAGCGAAATTTGTTTAACTTATGACTTTTTATAATCGATACCTCGTAGTTCTGACTTCTTGCTATCATTACTCTAAGATTGTAATTTTTATTTTTACTAAATATTAATTTATTACTATGATCTATGGAATCGAGACTTATATATTGTTGTATATAATTGGTTATTGAAATTAGATAATGTAGTTGTGTAATTATGTTAATGTCTTAAATCTTAATGAAATTTTCATTGTTTTCTTAATAAAATTTATTATTATTATTATTTTTTATTAATTTATTATAATTATTTGTAAATTTGTAATTGTATATAGATTGATGGGTTTGAAGAAATGGTACATGGGCTTGAAAAAGTATGCTAGAGTACGTGGACTTGAAGAAAGTCATGACAGGCACACAAGTATTTTTAAGCACAAATTTTTAAAAAAGTGGTGGGCCTTTTTAGGTGCGGCCTAAGGCATGACCAGAACCACGGCACACGTGGGCTCGGGTCGTGAGTGCGTCTTGTACTTGAGGTAAAAAATTTGGGCACTGAGCATAGCACGGCCCACCCATTTGGTGGACCATACCGGTGTCGGCTCAAGATGTAGGTATTGTTTACTTTAAATTGACTTCTATGAACTGATCCTACTCGATGTGATTTTATCTAGTCCGATCGGTTCGATCCGATTAGGTAAAATGAATATCATATTTTTTCTTTTACCCGCCAATTAGTTTAACGATGAAAGATACTTTCACCATAATGAGAAACATAATGAACACATAACAGATACGTTTTGTGCTTAGTATAA